>QJNS01000024.1:243099-454960 GCA_004154925.1 Monosporascus cannonballus
CCCCCCCCCCCCCCCCCCCCCCCCCCCCCCCCCCCCAGCCAATGGAAGAGTTGGTTCTAGCAGAGCTAGGAGGCTACAGCTACTGAGAGCTCCTGCCTTGTGGAATGTTTTCTCTACTAACGTTAATGTTTCTCAGCCTTGCTTTGTCCTCACATCTCTTTCTGGTTGTATTGCCCAATTCAACCAAACCAACGATCACAGGAACTGGGCCAGAGCTCGCGATCACCTTCGCTTCCGCCTGCTCCGCTTCCTGCACCACATTGCGATAGCGTCAAATGCATGATTCGACCATAACCCGCCATCTGTCAGTATTTTGCCCGTCATAACTTTTTCTCGCCTTGCCGAGTGCCTCATAAGTAAACATCCACCGACGGAACAAAACAAGGAAACATGGCGAGTGGTCTGTTTGGGGCGGCTTCGGCACAACCCGCTACCGGCAGCTCTCTGTTCGGGAATACTGCGAAGACGAGCCTTTTCGGAGGCAATCAGACGCAGCAACCACAACAGCAGCAGCAGTCTAACAGTCCTTTCCTCACCTTGGGCGGCGGCGCGTCCACTACTCAGAACCAACCAGCCAGCGGGGCATCCATACTTGGAAATCCGTCAGCGGCCCCTGGAGCAGGTGGCCTGGGTCTCGGTCTCGGGGCTGCAACCAACGCGAACAGCCTTTTCGGTGCTGCATCTCAGCAACCCGCGGCTTCCACCAACGGTGGCAGTTTCTTACCACAAGGCAGCACAACCGGATATTTCGACAGCTTGCTCGCTAAGAGCAAGAAGCAAGCCAATGGGGAATCCCCTCTCGAAGACCTCCCTAGCTTACAACTCGGGTTAGGTGACCTCCGCCAACGCCTCCGAAAGCTCGGTCCTCGCACCGGTGCAGACCCCCTTCAACATGGAAAGGCTCAGTATATGCTTGCCGCCTCCGGCGTCGACCCCGGAGCTGCTGTTAAAGATCTCAACTCCTTCAACGTGCAGGGTACGCGGGCCGAGCGACCGGCCCCAGGGCCCTCCGCTACCGATATCGATGTCGAAGCCTACCTCGCGAACTTACAGACGAAGACGACCCTGAGCATGATCGCCGATGGCTTGGAAAGATCCGTCAGAGACTTCGACAACTTCCTGGAGGATAACATCACGATGGAGTGGGAGGCCCAGAGAATGCGCATCTATGAGCACTTTGGCATCAAGACCCGAGACGATGGACTCGCGGACGCTGCCACCGCGACACCTGGCAAGGAGACACAAGGCGGCTTTGGCAAATCGCGACGGAATCCCAAAGCCGCCCGCTCGGCACCACCGGGGGCTAAAGCGAGCGCTTTCGGACGATCAAATCTCCAGAAATCCGTCATCGGCACACCCAGCAAGATTGGCTTTCATCAGCCGGCATTCAAGGAGAATGGTGATCAGAATGCAGACATGACTCCCCTTAACAACGCAGGCGATGACCGGTTTTTGCGCGAGAAGCAAGGTAATCTTGCCGAGCGCGTACGCCAACTCAACGCTGCCCGCTTAGAAGAGGCTCCCTACCCGATACTATCCGAACTAGCGGCCGTCGAGAGCAGGTCCGGCGACAGCCACGCTCAGTACCTCGTCGACGCCTACCAGGCTGCCATGGCCATCGTCGGAGAGATCCCAGAGGCGGAGACGTTTGCGGGCGGCGCCACAGCAAAGGAACGTAGCTTCAAGGATTTGTACCTGGATCCGAACGACAAGTCACAGAACGCGGTTAATATGAGAAAGAGGATTCTGGCAGGCGGAACTCAATTCCTCGAGAAGAAATTCTATCGAGAGCTCGAGACTATGATCCATGATCACCAACGCGAGGCAAGTCTCGGTGGTCGGCCGGACGTCATCAGCAAGATTAAAGCCTACGTCCGCCTACGCAGCGCCCGGAGCAACCTGGTAGCAGACAATGTCGAGCTTCAGCAAGTGGACGGAGAGTACATCTGGGCTCACGTATACTTTCTGCTCCGGAGTGGCCATGTCGCCGAGGCTGCCGAGTATGTGAAATCGCGCGCTACCACCTTCCGGGCCATTGATAGGACCTTCTCGTCTTATCTTCTCGAGTACGCTGCTAGTCCCGATAGGAGGTTGAGGCGGCAGCTGCAAGAACGTTGCAACAACGAGTACAGCCAGCGGGTCCGCAACGCGCCCAACAACTCCATCGACGCATATCGTATGGCCTGCTACAAGATTGTAGGCCGCTGCGAAGTCAGCAATCGGAGTCTCGATGGTCTGACTACCAACATTGACGATTGGGTCTGGCTTCAGTTCAATCTCGCTCGCGAGAACGATAGGGCTCTCGAGGTAGCGAGCGAGTCGTTCACATTAGCCGACCTGCAGAAGAGCATGCAGGAAATTGGTAAACGGCACTTCCCCAAAACTCCCGCGGACGATACAAACGGCGCGTTTGGAATGTTCTTCTTCTTGCAAATTCTATCGGGTCTGTTTGAACAAGCCATTGCATACCTATACCCATTTTCCTACGTCGATGCGATCCACTTCGCGATTGCCCTCGAATACTACGGGCTCCTGCGACCCGCCGACCCATGGTCCTCACAGAACGAGCTCTTATCGTACGATACTCGGGGCAATGCTCAGTTGAACTTCGGCCGTATGCTTGGCTACTACACCCGGGACTTCCGCGCGGCTGACGTTGCTTCGGCCGTCGACTATCTTGTGTTGATCTGCCTGAACGCTGACCTAGGTGGTGAGGCGGGCCGGCAACAGGCTGAGCTATGTCATATCGCCTTACGGGAACTGGTGTTGGAGACGAGGGAGTTCAGTAAATTGATTGGCGACATCAGGCCGGACGGACGTCGCATCACCGGGCTCATCGAAGAGCGTAGCCCTCTCATCGGCTTGCGCGAGGAGGACGACTTCGTCAAGACGGTCACTTTGCAAGCAGCGAGGTTTGCTGATGACAACGGCAGAACAACGGATGCGGTACTGTTATATCACCTCGCTGGAGATTACGACAGCGTTGTCACGATCGTCAGTCGAGCACTGAGCGAGGCTATCTCGCTCGAGATAGGCGAAGATCCCATGCGGCTGATGCCGGTCAAACCACGCGCAAGCGAGAGGGATCCCGAAGTCCAGCCTGGTAGCAGCCTGAGTCTCGCGTCCATCGACGACCCGGTTCAATTAGCCGCCACTATGATGTCGATGTATGAGAAGGATGCTATGTTCTACACGAGGATCGAGAACCAGAACAAGAACGCCTGCCATATTCTACTACAGATGAGTGATATCAAGGGCTTGGTCGAGGCTGGGCAGTGGCCTGAGGCCCTAGACGTAAGCATAACCCGCGGTCGTCTTGCTTCTAATCGTACTTAAGAGTGCTAACCCCCCTATAGAGAATACGTGCGCTCGAGATCCTGCCTTTGGATGCGAATGGCGACCCGGCGAGAATCCGGCACTACGCGTCTAAATTCGGCGGATTGTCCCAACCAGTGGCCATCAACGTGCCGAATCTTCTGATGTGGACCGTCACCTGCTGTGTCCGGCAGAGAGATCGGCTCATGAGCGGACAGTTCAGCGGGAACGAGGGCACGCGTCGGATCATGTGCGACAACCTCAAACAGATCAGCATGGACCTGACGACGTACACCAGCCAGCTGAAGTACCGGTTCCCGCCGCACTTACACGAGGCGCTTGCCCGGGCTTCTTCGGACTGAGGACTGCCTTGGAGGAGATACTTCTAGTGCGCGTTAAAAAGAGAGAGCCACGGGATAAAAGGGAGGGACGGAAGGGAGGGGAAAGTAATAGATGACACGAGACGATTGTTTGGTTAGATGTAGCAAATGTCCAAGTATTACGGTAACAATGCAGGTGGTTTTTGACTGGCGATGGCACTTGTTATACGGTAGAAGGCGTGATATCCATCCATCTCGAAACAACTACGGAATATGTAGGTGGCCACTTGAAAAAGGCATTCCGTTGTATAATGATGATATGAAGTTCAGAACAGGTAAGTCTTACGCAGTAACACCGGACTGCACGTACCTACTCTACTTACTATGTATTCCAGAGGTTATTGGATGAGTGACGCAGCCATCTTAAATCCGGTTGGTTCCACGTAGGACGCGTTGTTTGTCAACACAACCAGAATTGCACGTGTTGGTGATATTTTAATAAGGAGATGCCAGGCCCCCCCCGCCCCCCCTTCTCGGGAATTGAGGATTCGGCCATGAATCATTTCTAGCAAAGCGTCTGTGCCTGCAGTTTATTATTATCATACTCTGTTAAGCTGCACTTGTTTTTACCCTGCGATCTGCGAACCCCTGCTGTGGGTTCCGTAGGTCCATTCGGCTACCCATTGGATGGAACAAGAAGAAAAAGACATGGGCGTGCATTGCTTTTTAACCACCGCGGTGGAACTCCCCATTACCCATCCATGCTTACGTGATCACCGCGATCATCTCACGCATGTGAAATTCCCCATCCCATCACGCGGTTGCCTGCATAGTCCGGGTGGTACAGGACCCGAGCGCGGCTCGTCCAATGCGTGTGTCGTGTAGATGATGCCTGACACCATGTAAATATCCCGTGTAAATGATGTTTCCCTCCTACACCACTCCTCCGTACTCATCCGCCTTCTCCACTGGCAGCCATCCCACTACCGCCGATACTCCTGTTCCCGTGGCCCCCCTCTCTCCTGCCGCACCGTCCTCCGCCCCCGCCGTTGCCAATAATCAGTCGCGCCACAATTCCTCCACCTCCTCCCCCTTCACTACCGAGCCGGCTTTCGACGGACCAACGCCAACTCGCCTCGGTGCAGAGGCGGTGGCTCCACTACCTGCCGATTCCCACAAGCGCGCCTTACCTTGCGATGGCCGGCTGTCGCCCGACTCTAGGGTGCCTTCGCCGGCGGCCCACCACACCGGACGGGACGACAGCTCGATTGTCCAGGGGGCCCAGCGGTCCAAGAAACGGAAGACGGCTCCGAGCGCGAGGGGTGTAGCGAATCTCACGCCCGAGCAGCTAGCTAAGAAGAGGGCCAACGGTACGTAAGAGTTTCCCGGCTGTGGTTTCTCCGCGATGCTGCCCAAAGCTAGCCTGCCGTACCTACTACGTACCGTTCCGCCCTTGCTGACATGCACGGTTCCCGCCCTGCAGATAGGGAAGCCCAGCGAGCCATCCGCGAGCGTACCAAGAACCAGATCGAGAGCCTCGAGAGGCGCATACGCGAGCTGACGTCCCAGCGACCCTACCAGGAGCTCCAGGCCGTCGTACGCGCTAAGGAAGCTGTCGAGGCCGAGAATGCCGACATCAAGAACCGGTTGGCGTCGATCATGGCTCTGATTCAGCCGATATTACCGAGTCACCAAGGTGCTGCTGGTGGAGAGAGTTATACGCCTCCTGTACCTGCGCAGAGCTTTGTCCCGCTCCATTCTACACCGCAAGTACCACCTTCGATTTCCTCGGCCAACAATGCCTCGCCGGCTCCCAGCGCTGCGTCGCCTGCCTCCGTAGACACGCCATACTACGCCGGCGGGATCCCCAATGCTTCGGTACAGCCCCAGCCGAGCCCGAAATTCCCACACGCGGGGGTGCTAGGCCAGCAGCGGCAGGACCTGCTCCACAACCTGGACCTCGGCGCTGGCGAGCACCTCAAGCTTGACTTTCTGCTGGATGCGTCGCAGCGAGTCTACAGAATACCGACGGGACCGGAAGGGCCGCAGGATACGCCCGCGTACCGCCACCTGCCGATGAAACATGACTGGAACGGCTCCTCTCCGGCAGTCACCTCTTCAGCGATGAGCGGCGGCAGCTCACTGCAGCTAGACGTCAGTTCGGAGCACACGACAAGGAATCCTGACAGTCCCAGTGAATACTGGAATATCCCGATTAAGAACTGCGGCCCCACCTGTACCCTCGACACCATCCTCCTCGCCTTCATGAACGAGCGCCGGCAGCGCGCGGCCGAGGGGGTTCCGACGCGGGAGGTCGTGGGCCCCCGCTACCCGTCCGTCTCGTCACTGCTGAACCCGGCGACCAGCGCCTATGCGCACCCGGTCTCAAAGGTGTTCGCGGACATCATCCGCACGTTCCCGGGCATCTGTACGCTCCCCGAGAAGGTGGCGTCGCTGTACGTTATGTTCGTCATCATGCGGTGGCGCATCAACCCGTCGCAGGAGACGTACGACATGCTGCCTGCCTGGGCGCACCCGACGGCCGCACAGCAAGCGGTGCCGCACCCGGCGTGGCTCGACAACCTGCCGTTCCCCGAGATGCGGGAGCGGCTCGTGCGCGAGCACTACGGCAGCCACCAGCCGGGCGGCCCGCTGCTGTTCGACGACTTCTTCATCCCCTACACGGCGACGCTGTCAGTCAACTGGCCCTACGAGCCGACCGACACGCTGCTCCAAAGCCCGGACGGCGGTCAACTACTCATCAACCCCGTCTTCGAGCGCCACATCCGCCGCCTCGAGAACTGGTCTTTCGGCGAGAGCTTCGACAAGGCGTTCCCCCAGCTCCGCGGCTCGTACAACCTCAAGAGGAACAGCGGCGGCGGCGGCGGCGTCGGGAGCGGGCCGCCGCCGGATATGGTGGCTTAGGGGTTGGGGTTGGGTTTAGAGTTACGTTGGGTAGCGTCTGGCGGCAGGTAAGGGGTGACTGGTTCCGCCGCCTGGTGGATGCATGGGGAGCCGCGTTTGGTATCTATCTTTGTGCGCCTGCGTCTCTGTACGGCTTCAGAGAGACGGCGTTGCCCGGCGCAATACCGCAGCGGTGGTGGCGGCCTCCATGCATGGGATTCAGGGGTTTTCTTGCAGAGAGGAGAGAGGCCCGTAATCAAAATCTATGAGGGCTATACGTATCTATTGACCGTATATATACAGGAGTCGGGGCGTCTGGAGAGGAGGAGAGTCGTGACAACGACTACTACGACTACGTAATTGTTTCTTTCTATATATCTACCTACCCAGGGCTTGGAGACAGCCGGCTTAAGGACGTGCAGTAACTTCTTTATTTGTTTTGTTATGAAGCATAGCCGAGGTTGCATGGAAACGACCAGCATGGTACTGACTATAAACGAGAAGGACTATTTGCGGATATACGGATTCCCGCTGACATCTTTTCGTCACTGTTCATGTACTTCCGGACCTGCCCCGTCCGCGAGGTAGAAGCGCTAGGAGCCCGGCAGTGATGGCTATGGGAGTGTACGCCCGTACCTAGCCACTCCGGCAGGCCCAGAATCCGGTAGGTATTCCACTATTCGGCGTGTTGGCGGCACCTCGTATGGTTTTGTTCGTTTCGCACTTAGGCCTCTCTCCCCTTCGTGCAGCAATCAGGTAAGGCGGGCTTCTTGCGAAGAGCTACACCTGGAGACTACAGGATGCCACGAGAAACATCGCCTTCATAAAACACCATTTCATGTTCCCCAGCTCTCCGTTCCGGAGCCGCGTTCGTGGAGTCCCGAGGAGTTGATCCACTGCATTAGAAGAGGAAAAAAGAAAAGAAAAGAAAATTACTCGCGACGAGAAAAGCCGCAATCACCCCAGTCCTTTGCTTCGGGCGCCTGGTCTACACGATGTGGTACATACATACCTCGCTCTACCAGCTAATGTCGGCCCACACATCTTGCACTAGGTGGCTTGACATGCGTAAGGGCTTTTGTCGGGCTGTGGTTGACTGGCTGCCTGCCTGCCCATGTCGTTGCTACGTCCCAGCCCTAATCCTACCCAGATACCCTATGAGCCCGGGGTCGCAGAGACTGGGGAACCCAGATCCTCTTCGGCTCCTTTACACACCGGAACCCTTTGCCGGGGGGCGGCTACGCGACGGACCGTTCTCCTTAGTAAGGTAATCCGATAGAGCCAGCGCAGAGGGACAACATGACACGTGCAAAACCGTCAAGTGTCTCTTCGCACCGTGTCGAGACAGTCTCCAAAAAATCTCGATGCCGCGATGCGATCAGGGAGTGGGATCCCGCTGCGTGGTTGGCGTAGGGAGGAGCAGAAGCTTTTTCCAGGGCATTTTTGGGCTTCTCTCGGCACCGGTTATCCGAGGAGTTGTGCTCGTGATGCTAGGCGGCGCGAGGCGGCACGACGGGGAAACACTCGAAAACAGCAAGAGAATCGAAAACGGTGTCCCCTTGGTTACATATGTGTGTGCGCCGGATCGTAGTCAGGTTGTAATCAAAATAGAGACTCTTTTGGTGAGCGGGTCGTAAGAAAGTGTGTCAACTATTGTGATCATGAACTTGGCCGGGTTGGTTGACACACAAATTGGCGCAAAAGCGATATAGCCGACAACTACTTACTTCTAAAGAATAAATAATATACGGCCAACTAACAGCTGTCTCAGATCATTCTGTTTATTCAGTTAATATTTTTCTGGTTTTTCTATGTACGTATTTCTGGTGTCGGATCTGGGTGCGAAGGGTTTAATTTACTTGGGACACTGCGCCAATTCTTGTGTCAACCACCTGCTGGTCTCGTCAGAATTTGGCACTCGGATGCATGTGCGCGTATACATCATACGGTGATAGGTAGTGGATGGTGGTGAAGTATGGGATGAAGAGAAGCCCCACAAGCCGTCGCCGCCATTGACGTTGAGAATCGTTCCATTCGTCGAAAAGGGACGGTAGCTATGCCGACTTGCCGAAGCCGCCGGCCTGGGGCTGAGGCTAATGTCCACCAGCTTGGGAGATCGATCGACGCCTAGCCCGGCGCGACCTGGGCGCTAGTCAGTTCCGCGCCCAGGGTTTTCGCCCTTCTGTCGCTCGTTCGGCCCCGATGTGCCTACGAAATAGAGCGCATCTGGTACTATACTTGGTAGCGTTCAGTGCCAGGTGGTTTGCAACGCATCTCGAACCCCGTTTTACGGCACGTTATCCGTACATACATTTGCGCGTGTGTCTGTAGTTCAGCTGTTAACTGTTTACTTATTATTATAACTCTGAGGTCGGGTATAGGCCCGGGGGGTATGCGAAGGATGGCCCGACGCATCCGGATGTCGGCATGTATGCGTATCCAATCGGTGCAGCGTTGCATGTGTCAAACCCACAGCCCTTGGGGGTTTGATATGCCAAATACATACGACTGATGCCATGTACCAATAGCCACTTACATCTGGTCGACGTATCTGAAAATATTTTTCCGGCTCGCCTAAGGGCATAGTTGTAAGTTAAATTAAAGCTGTCGATTGACGGAGCCCTACCTATATAAGCATAATACCATGTATGTACAGAACGGGACCTAAGCAGGTTTGTGATTCTGAGGCGCAAACTTACGTACAGGTACCCGTCATACGCTAAACAAAATCCCACTTTGCCACCCTCCCCTTAACTTTTACCTGAGCATGAGCTTGATTCAAGGCTTACAGGGGCTTCATAACTGACGCGTATACAAAGGCGCAAGTGGGTGTGGACTACCGGAATGTACCTTAGGTAAGGACCCGGAGAGGCCGAAGTTGCCTATATTAATTGCCTGGATATGTACGGCGAAGTACTGTCATCCGCGTATTTATGTCGGTATCGCATGAAGGCATGTTTTGTATGTAATAAGTTGTTTAACTTGACGAGGGAGATATGACCGATGGCTGCATGTATGTATGCAATCACTGATGGTTGACGGTAGGTATGTACTATGGAGGTACCTAGAGGAAAGTTGAAACAGGGTAGGTAGATAGGCCAGACTGTCCCAGGTGCTGCAAGCCCGACTTACCACTTAAACGCAAAGTCTCGTCACACAATCCTTTCATTACTTAGGTACTTATCTAATAGTATAGCCCGCGGCATGCTGAAAACCCGCCAAGAAGAGCCGAGCAGTCAGGCCCAGTCCTTCATCACTGGCCCGACTGGACTCTTGATCCTGGACGATTTGGGTCGTGCTAACCTGAATTTCGGAACACGGCTGTCCTGGCGGCGGTCTTCAACCCACTACCATTGATCATACATATCACGGAGTAGCATTCAATCAATCGCTTGCCCGCTGTCTCATGAGACTTGAACCTCAAAAACTGAGAGAGTCGGTTCCCTGCTTGGACAAACACCCCCTTCGTCTTGCCCGCTGCTATTGCCGGGCTCTTTCAGCCGGGAAGGTCGGCAACGTGAGCAGCGCACGACTATTGCCGTGTTCTAGTTCTTGAAGAGTCCGTCGCTGTTCGGCATTACAGCAGTCCGGACATCAAACTTGCCAAGCCCATCCGAAGCCTGGCGTTGAGAGAAACCGCCGCACTCCCTTCCGTTACCACGGCTGGTGTTGTTCAAATAGGGATCTAAACTTTCGCGTGCGATGCGACAGAGGCTTTCATGCAGGGTGGAGCCGCGATAAGGGATTGTTTTCCACTCTCCTGCCGCTGACGAGCGTGGTATTCATAAATTCAGCTTCCATCATCACGCTCCCGCTTGGATTACGCTCCGTCAACTCCTATCCCTCCCAGAGTCGCGACGCATTATCCATCCGGGCAGGCCATACTCTCTGGCGCTTCGGCACTGCCCAATCTCAAAGTAGTCGCCATGTCGGGCATTACCCAGGGCATTACCCAGACGGAAAAGCCGGTAGCGGCCCATTACCTAAGCGAGAAGGCCGTTCCGGAGGCCTCCCCGGAAGATGTGCCGGACGATTTTCTGAACAGTGAGATAGAGGTTTCGCTGAACGCGCAGGTTGAATCGTACGTCTTTGAGCCGGCGCCGTTAACCTTCTTCGTGCGACGCAAAAGTTGACTTTTGCCTGTGATAGGGATCTGAATGTCACCGAGGATGATCTGGTGGAGGCGCATGATTTGGCTTCAAAGTGGACACTTGACGATGTACGGCCTCTGATGGAAAAAGTGCTTGTCATTCACGAGAACGACCCCAACTTTCCGCTCAGCATCATAACCCGAATAAAGGCGTTTCTTGGTGAGTACGCCACGCCACTAGCTCCCTCCGTGACCAGTCAAAGTTGACCCTAATTGCCCCCCCAAGGCGACAATGATATTGCCGAGAACCCGGGAAATTACTCTGTTCTCATCGAGGAGATGAAGCTCGAGGCGGCTTTGATCACGGTGAACAGTCCGTACGCGGAGGTGCGTGCGGTAGTGGACAACCACGACGATGAGAACACACCGTGCGGCACCATCCGCGCCTGGGCCATCGGACTAGGATTCGTTCTTGTCCTCGCCTTTATCAACCAGCTGTTCTCGATACGCCAGCCCGCTATTACCGTCCAGGCGAACGTGGCACAGCTGCTTGCTTATCCTCTCGGCAAGGCCTGCGAGAAGATGCTCCCGGACATAGGTTTTACTCTCTGGGGCGTCCGGCACAGTCTCAACCCTGGGCCATTCTCCAAGAAGGAACAGATGCTCGGTATGTGGAAAGTCCTTGCGTATTCCAGTTTCCCCTTCTCCTCTCCTTCTTTCGCTATAATCTCTTTGTGCGTGTTCCTCTAGCAACATCTTTTATTATCATTATATGTACGAAAAGCGCCAGGACACGACAGTCTGGACACCAGAGATTCTGGTCGTCGGCCAATGTTTACTAACGCCTGGCCAGTTACCATCCTAGCCAATGTCGCTTGGAACACACCCTACACGAATAACATAATATGGGTGCAATACCTGAGCCATTACTTCAACCAGCCTTTTGCCGGTCAGTTTCTATATCAGATCCTCATGGCCCTTTCCACAAACTTCATCGGTTATGGTCTAGCGGGTCTCGTTCGACGATTTCTGGTCTATCCATCCTATTGCATATGGCCGGCCAGCTTGGTAACTGTAGCCCTCAACGCGGCTTTCCACTCTGGCAAGAATACACCTGTCCAAAGTCCCTGGGGCAAATTCGTCAGGACACCCCAGCTTAAGTTTTTCGGCCTCTCCTTCGCTGCCATGTTTGTTTACTTCTGGTTCCCGAACTATATCTTCACGGGTCTGAGTATGTTCAGCTGGCTGAGCTGGATTGACCCTAACAACTTGAACCTGAGGTAAGCTAGCTAAGGACGACCCTGTTGATTCCAGCAAAGGAGGCACTGTGCGGTTTCTCCCTTGAACTACGCGCTCAGGGCACCGATCGGGAGTTATACCATATCGCCGACTTCTCAAGATCTAGGATAAGGGGACGAGCGCTAACTCTGTGACCCACCATAGTACTATTACGGGTTTTAACAATGGTCTTGGCATCAACCCGTGGCCCACGTGGGACTGGAATATCATGCTCTTTGATGCTACTGATCCTCTCGTGGTTCCGTTCTTCTCAGGTCAGTACGAATATGCCGCCCTGTGAAGCTCGTTCTTGTGGCTGCAAAGTTATTCAAATGCTAATGTCGCTGCAGTATGTATCATGACAGTCTATTCTCAATTCGTTTCCTAGCCGGCGATTATAGATGATGCCGTTCCTGAGCCTCTGGGGTGTCATTTTTGGCACTTTATACTTGCTATGACAAGTAACTAGCGTCCTATACTATGGCGCATCATCTTCAAGCAACGGGTCTAGGTACCGGTCACTAACGGACAGCAGACGTTCAATAAGTTTATCGGCGCCTGTATCTCCTGTTGTGTCATTGCGGCCGTCTGGTACACGAATACCAACTATACGGGTTTTCTTCCCATAAACTCGAACAGGGTGTACGACAACAGAGGGCACCTCTATAACGTTTCTCGGACTGTGGATGCCGAAGGTCTCTTCAATGCTGTGGAATATGAGGCATACTCTTTCCCCTTCCTCTCGGCCGGTAACCTAGTCGTGTACCTGTTTTTCTTCGCAATTTATTCAGCTACGATCGTGAGTCGCCTCCCCCCATCCCTTATTGCGTCATTGTACCGTCGGTTACGAGGCCCCCACGCCCGTGGGCTCCCGTTCCGCCGTCTCGGGGCATGGACTTTCCGGTTATTTATGACCCCAGAGTTGGCGTTGGCTAATTGCAAGTGTTGCAGTCTTATGCATACTTATACCATCGACGCGAGATCATGATGGGTTTTCGCAATCTTGTCAATAGCTTTCGCAGAAACAGCAAGAAGATTGAGATTGGTTACCACGACGTTCATGATCGACTGATGGCTAGGTATGCCGAGGCGCCTGAGTGGTGGTATATGTTGGTGCTTGCTGTTGCTATTACCTTCGGCTGCGTTGGTGTAACGGCTTGGGAAACGAACTCGTCACCCAGCGTGGTCTTCTTTGGCGTTATGCTTTGCGCCGTCTTTCTCGTTCCGATCGGTATTATCAAGGCCATGACTGGCATCGAGGTCACTCTCAACGTCCTGATCGAGTTTATTGGGGGTGCATGGGTGAACGGCAACGCCATGAGTATGAACTTCTTCAAGTGCTTCGGCTATGTCACCTGCACTCACGCCATATGGTTCTCGAACGATCTGAAGCTTGCACACTACGCCAAAATCCCGCCCAGGCAGACCTTTGCTGCACAGATGGTCGGGACACTTCTCTCAACGTTCATTTGTGTGGGTGTGCTCAACTTCCAAATGACGCAAATTCCGGGCGTTTGCACGGAGGACGCCCCGAACCGGTTTACTTGCCCGCATATCAATACCTTCTTCACCGCCTCTGTCCTCTGGGGCACTATTGGCCCCGTCAGGGTCTTCGGCTCCGGTGGGATGTATACTTGGCTCTTGGCGGGTTTCCCGATTGGTGTCGCGGTCCCAGTCATATTCTACTATTTGAATAAGAGATCCAAGAAAACTTGGGTTCGCCAAATCCACCCGGTCGCTCTTTTCTATGGCGCTGTTATGGTACGTACAACTACGCCTTGGTAGTTTCAGACGCTACCGACGTAGACATGCCAGCTCGAATGGAATGCTAACCCTCGCATAGTGGTGTCCGTACAACATATCGTATATCTGGCCCGCCGTGCCCATAGGTTGGTACTCTTGGGTGTACCTCAAGCGGCACTATCTAAGCTTCTGGTCCAAATATAACTTTGTGCTCTCGGCCTCCTTCAGTAGTGCCATCGCAATCGCGGCCATCGTCATCTTCTTCCTTCTCCAGTTTCCCGAGGTCAAGCTTAATTGGTGGGGCAACGAGATCGTCGAACGGGGCTGCGAGGGCGAGCCCTGTCTCCTGAAAACTATCGCCGAGGGCGAATACTTTGGCCCGAGGATCGGAGAATTCCGCTGAGAAGGTATTCAATCAGTTTTTGAGAGCGGCAGCGGATAGCTGCTGCTGACTGGGGCCTCGCAATGTAGTCCCTCAATTAGATATGCCATGTTAATTTGAAATGAATGAAAAGAAATCAATAATTCAGCCAACACTTCGATGATGTAGCACATGTTACACCGATAGGATCCCTGATGACGTCTGGTAACTCCTGCGTCTGTCTACACGGCCCTGGTTTTTTTTTTTTTTGTCAGAAGGCACATCTGCCTTTTTGCCAGAGTACCACGATCATATGGTGACAGTCGGTTATCATCCAAATGGGAGTCTATGAAGTAATTATCTCGAAGAGGGAATTCGATCTCGATCCCTACTAGCCCATCCGCCTACGGAGTAGGTTGACGTGTCGGCACGGCTGTCTGTTAAGCTCCCGTTCTTAATACAGCCAATCGAGGCTACCTGTGTGCGTCTCTCTGGATGAAGTCCCGGTGTCACGATGGCTTGCCAAGGTGCCATCAAGCGCCCTTCGCTGGTCTCAAATTAGGGGATGTGTGTGTATGCCCCGGTTCCCGTGGGTTCCGGGCACCCCTAGGGCGAAGGCGAGGGCGCTGTCGTTACGGCCCGCTCTAGTTGCTGGATATAGCACGCTCGCACGCGCGGCTGCGAGAGGGGGACAGACAACCGGGAGGGTCTGGTTTTTTATTCCCGCACCCTGTAGCGTACGCCGCGCTGTCTCTCCTTGAATGTACTCTGGCAGTAGCCGGGTCCATGGTTGGTTGATTGATCCTATGTATACCCCCTTTTGCTCGGAGTGGAATTCGGCTGGCTGGGGTGGGATATCGCACATGACGTCTGAATTGACGGGGAGACTACTTCGTGGGCTATATATTAGATTACTTAGATCCTGACGGCCACTGTTGTTCCGCAACGTCTATATAACGAATAACCACATATCTCTATTCAGCTCCCACGGGGCGCTGTCGTGGTTTACCTGCCCACCCCGTCCCCTTTTTGTACGAGGAGGAATCTAAATATGCAAGACGACATCCATTCTACCTCTGTTGTGCATAGAAAAAGGGGGTCGATTGCCCCGGTAAATAGTGAGTAAGCCGCATCAAAGTAAACAACAACGCGGCCAGCATATAATTAGGTGCGTATGTCGAAGACCTTAAGCTAGGGACGGAAGTACCCTACTCTCTCTTTTTTTTTTTTTTTTTTTTTTTTTTTTGGGCCATACGTAAGTAGTTCGTAATGTTTCCATACAGACCACGCGCTGGTTTGCGTACCACAACCCTCTTTGCCTACTTGCCAGCCTGCGGAGCGGGAATCGGCCAACTGTCCCTCACGTCGCGCGTGAGCGGTCTTCGGCAGAAGACTAATCAACAGCTTATATTCATACGGTCCTTCCCCCTCCACCAGATATGTGCGGTTCTGTCGGTACCAGGGCGCGTCACCAGTTTCGACTGCACGGCACGTCACGATATGGCAAACAGGCAGCAGCCAGTCCAGAGCCGATCCACAAAGTTCAACATCCGGGAGCCACCCCTCCGGAGCCCAAGGGATCGTGTTCATCGCATTTCCATGTTTTTGCCGCGGGGCCCGGCGGTGGGCTTATCGACGAACCCCCGGGAACTTCGCCCCGCGTACCGGGAAGACGCCATATCTCGGCTCGGTACGAGGCAAGGCACCGCTGCCGCGTGGCGGTGAGACGGGGCCGGCTGACCGGACGGCCAACAGACTCCCTCTCGTAGCTGAGGTTGCCTACCTATCTGCCTCGCTAAGAGTGTATACGCGCTGTGCACTGTGAACGCACGCAGGCCATCTCCTAGTCCGGCCCTGGCCCCAACCAGGCGGCGTTGCCGGTCCGTTATTGAATTGTACCACATACGTAATAATGATATTAGCATAGCCGTGATAGTGTCTGACTTATATTGATAGTGCGCCAGAATACCGAAACCCCTCGAACTTGCGCTCGTGTATAATCAACGAGAATTGCCCCTGTTCGTTTTATTGTGCTCCTGATCGAGTTCGCCAGCTGTGGCCTTCGGGACTCATCAGCGGCAGAGAAGTTCGATGTGCGCTGTTGCCGCTCTTCTGTCGGTCAGAGGGTAGGCACACGGGAGTCTCTATTGCTGTTGGGTCCGGATCGAATCAACGATGATGTCTCATCGCCGCCACTTATCATCGCTTGCGTCGGTACATGTAATGTAACGACGACGTGGAATAGCAAGAGCCAGAATTAAGCTTTGGCCCCGTCTCGCTCACGATACCGTGACGGGATACCTCTGCTCAGCCCTGTATTAAGGGGTTATCGCGCCGCTCGCAACGTCGCCGGTGTCGAACCACATGGGGGGGGGGGGGGGGGGGGGTTCGAGAAGAATCGGCACGATACGGCTGGCCGGGAGGATATCTGAAGAAAGACGGGCGCGTCCTGTCATGACATTATGCACCTCCAGACGAAATCTCCGAAAGAAGGATCACTGAATAAGCTTTGCTTGCCACGACAAGGAACACTATGGGCTGGATACACGTCCATCTTGTTACCATAGGGACAAGGTACTCGCGTCTCCGGAGACGGCCGTTGGCACAATGGAAGAAAAAAAAAATTTGCCGCATGACCCTCCCCAACGGTATATCATCCACGTTCCCGTACCCGGCGACCCAGAGGCCGAGGTCGAAACGCCTCATGGCTCCACCTCCCGCACCTAGCTACGTACGTAAGGAGCGGTTTCCGGATCCCTAGGGTCTCTCAGCCGCAAGATGCAGCCGCTGGGTGCGGCCCGCCCCCTGGCCGATCTCGCAGACGACTCTGCTATACCTAGCTTGTCCCGCTCACATTGCCTTGTCCAACCACGAAAGGGGGGGGCGGCTAGGTACCTGGTTAGCTGATGCGCTCAGACTAGATTAGATTCCGGATAAGTTATCATCATACGGACGGACGTTCCATGTCCCGGCCTCGCGGCGACCGGGGGCTTCTCCGACAATCGAGATGGGAAAGACCTTCCTTTTATCTGGTTCCGGGGGCTGAGTGATCTCTCATTCGCCAGTGAGCTTCAGGCCTACCTCTCTTTCCCTCTCTGTATCTTTAACTGTCTCTCCTTAACCCCCGTTCTTGTAATTTATCGAAGCACGAAATCGGGACCTTCCTGAATACAGTTACCATTCACCAAACAGAAACGTAATGCGATCCACCGCCTTCCCCGGCCCCTGGGTCCGGATTCCCACATAGAGGCGGCGGGAGCCGCAGTCCTCGGGAATACAACAGAAACGGGAAGCCTGTATGTAACAAGGGGCCACTCCTCATTATTATCATTGGTGGCAGTAGTACTAGTAGTAGCTCGGGCCCGTCGAAATCCTTATTTCGACTTCACTTCCTCAGTCGACGGCAGGGGGATGGATAGAAATTGGGATGGATGGCATGATGATGACAGGTCAGTGCGCTAACGGTTATATACACGGGCTATGTGCATGGTACACTAGTAGTGTGAGTGCTAGGCCGCCACCGTTTCCACCCGCAGGGCGCGCCGCGATGTCAAAGTCGGAGCAGCTGAGGACCCGCTCTTTTCTATTGCGGACATAAATAGTACTCTACGAGCACTTCGTAAGGATTCCAAGAGGTATCCTTCAACAAACCGTCGTGTGTATTTCATGGTGTTAAGATAAAGTGGTATCTTCTACTAAGACAAAAGCAGTCGAGGCGTAGAGCGCACCCAAACAGATATATGTACATGGTTCTCTCCATTTGCTAGGGCAAATGCGAGGCCATCTCTACACGTACTAACTAAATAACACAAGATGGTACGGCAAAATGGCGCGACACTCCTTACACAACGCCCCTTTTTAGAATAGATGGTTCATGACACGTCTCCAGAGCGGCTGAGCGGCGATCTTGGCACGGTAGGCGTTGATGTGGTCCCAGTCAAGCTCACGTCGACCGGTGTCCACGTCAATCTGGCTCAGCTTCAACCAACCAGTCCGCTTCCAGAAATATCCAACTATCCAAAATAAGAGGACGACGGGAAGCGCGAGATACGCCTCGAAGAAGCCTGCGACATCATTGAACCCGTCCTCGCCAGGCGGGCAGATGGCGACGTAGAACTATTGCGGAATCAGTACAAGGGTTAGTAATGCATGCGGAGAGTCTCGTACCTGGGCAATGAGGACTAGGATAACCAAGATGAGACCCAACCAAGATCCATAAACGCCGAAGACGGCCTTGAATGGGATCTCGTCGAGGGTGTGGCCGTGATAGGCCCAAGCGGAGCGGAAACGGATGTGCGCGTAGCAGATGGAACCCCAAGTGAAGAGCGCCGCGAGACCCGAGAGCGAGACAAGCCAGCCGAAAATGGTCGAGCCGGTCGGGTTCAGGTTGATATACGCAAGCACGGACCAAGCCAAGCAGAAGAGGACCGAGAATAGAGGACGACCACTGCGATCGACATAGGTGAAGAACTTGGGAGCATAGCCCTGCTGCGCAAGAGCGGTGAGGGTGCGGCTCCCACCGTACACGCCCGACACGCCGATCGACACGACCGAGACCAGGATGATGATATTCATGAAATGGTCGAAGCCGTCAAGGCCGGCATATTTTCCAACCAACACGAAGGGGGATGTGCTCGGGTCGTTTGACACCTCACTGATCAGGCCTGGGTCGTTGTACGGGATCAAAAGACCGATAAACATAAGGCCAACGACGTAGAAACTACAGCCGCATATTAGTACCGTTTCGAACCCTCACACAATCATATAACGACGGTCGTCATAGACTCACAGCGTGATACGCCAGAACACCTGCTTAATAGCGCTGGGAAGGGCCTTTACGGGATTGGCGGCTTCGGCAGCAGCAAGACCGACTAGTTCCGTGCCGCTGAACGAGAACGCAGCGGTGACGAAGACCGAGCAGAAGCCACGGAAGCCATTGGCCCATGGGCCCGGGTCGTCCCAAAGCCGGCTTCCCCAGAACTCATTGTATAGGCCCCGCTCGGGACCACCGCCCAAGACGCAAACGAAAGCGATGATCATGAAGATAATTATGGCACTGAGCTTCAAACAGGACGACCAGAACTCTTCCTCGGCGTATCCGAGCGTGCCGAAGACATTGACGATCAAGAGGACGAGCATAAAGACGGTTATCCAGACGGCAATGCTGATCTCCTTATTCCAGTACTGAATCGCAATCGAGACCACAGTCAGCTCAAGCGGAACCACGATTGCCCACTGGAAGACGTAGTTCCAGCCCATAGCGAAACCCCAGGAGGGATCGATGAAGCGGGTCGCATAGGTGTAGAAACCACCAGACACAGGATACATAACAGCAAGTTCACCAAGAGCATAGACTATGCGTCACGGCAGTCAGCTTGAAGCGCCCTGGACAGGTCTTGGGCTACCTGAAGCGGGGCAACTAAAGGGAGTAGATATATGGAACATACCGACGTTGAACATCATGACACCGATAATAATGAAATCAACCAGGACAGAACCGGGACCCTGGAGCGCGCGGCGTCAGTCAAAGAGACGAACGGGGAAGAAAGAGGTGATGGGCGGGCGTGTGCGACTACTTACACCGGTGGCCAGAGCCCTACCGGAACCGACGAAGAAACCAGCACCGATGGAGCCGCCAATAGCAATCATGTTAAGATGGCGGGGCTTCATGGTCCGGTCGAGCTCGACGATGCCCTCGCCATACTGACGTTGCTTGAAGGAGTCGAGGGTCAGACCGTTGCGGGTGGCCCAGGTCTCGTCCTCTCGTTTACGGCCCTCATACTGAGCTGCGGGGGCGCTCGCTGTGTCGGTCGTAAACTCAGCGCCGATGTTCTTCTCGTCCAGCGCCTTCCCGCCATGGCTGGCGGTAGACTCGTGGCTGGACATTACAGAAGTGCAACAGGAAGACGGCAATGAAAGCGTCGCAAGGGTTGCTATGGGAAAAGAGAAGACCGGCGAAAGATCCGCCGTCAGGTGCCCCAAGTACGTTAATTGATACGAATGGAGGGAAAAGAGAAAATGCCAGGACCCAGGTAGGTTGACGAGCTACGCGGGTGCGGGAGGGAGTATTTATTACCAGAGCAGCAGCACCAACTCCGGATTGCTAAAGCATCAATTGAGGGACCGGCCGGGGTATAAATATAGGTATAGTTAAAGACGCGGTATACCGCATGCGGGTCTCGAGATCGCCTCCCCCATTTGGGATGGAGAGAGGGGAGACAGGGGGGGATGCAGGTGCATTTTCCTGATGGATGATGGGTGAGATGATGGGGACGACTATACGCATGCGGGCGGCGGTCGGTCGGTGGTACTGAAACTTTCTTTCTGCAAGGCAGGGCTTACCAGACCCGGTCGACCTCGCGTGAGCGTGTAGTGTCGATCTCCCAAGTCAGACTGCCAGAACCCCGGAATCCAAGCTGCGTTCCTCACGGGTTATTGGTTTTTGTTCTATTGACTGACTAGTGTAGACCGTCATGTTGTTCGCTACTCAGTACCTTCGTCCCCCTTCCTGGTTTCCCCGTACATACCCACACGTCTAGCTCTTCTTAGTGAGAAGCGTAACTTACCTCCGTGACGGCCGAGGAACAAGCGATATTCCAAGCAATCGAGATCATAGGAGGGAGCAGTAGTGGCGAATCCTGCAAGACCCCACGACGGAGTGCGGGAGCAGTCAGGGCAGGGTTATGGGTGCACTATGTAACATGGGAATGGGGAAAAGAAAGGGTCTATCAGACGAAAACACGGTTGCTAAACCCAAGACCATAACTCCCACGGTGCTGTTTCGTTTCCTTTGAACTGATTCGCGTAAAGAGCAATTTTCATCGTGAAGATGAGGAAGGCCAAGTGAATACGTAATCAAGTTTTCTCAACCACTATCTAACTAGGTACCTATTATAATAGTGTATGTGACATGATGTAGTGTAGGTAGGTAGTGTCGTAGCTTCGGGTAGCTAAAAGGCATAGCCGGGCTTATATTTGGTGGAGATACCAACCTGTAGTACAGTTAGGTACGGTGCAGTGCGCTGCAGTACGGGCGCAGTGACAATAAACTCCAGGCGGTTTACTAGGTACCTAGTATAGCGGGGACGATAGCACCGATGAGATAACTTCTGGCAGTATCAGGATCCATGCATAAGGGATATTGCAAAGATAAGGGATACAGAAAAGATCATCTCTGGTTGGTTGATCGGACATCACCTCCCAGGCTTGGCTCTCGTACCGACGTGGTCGTCGAGATACGGAACTGTGAAGCTATAGGTACAACAGTTGTAGATCCGCCTCGAGTCGATCTCAAACCATGACGCGCGATGTTTGTCAAAATCTTCTTCATTCGAGTCAGGCTGCTCTTTCACTCTAACGTTACCTAGGTACGTAGCCACTAGTAGCAGCCACACATGTAACGGCTTGTGCGGCGGCACCTACAGTACCAACTGTTAGCAAGAACACTCACCGATGATCCTATCCGTAGATGTTTTGCTCAATCCGGCAAGAGCACTTACGTAGTGTAGATGATAAGTTTTCAAGCCATTGCTAGGACCTAAAAATGGCGCAGTTTAGGGATAGACGTCTGCTTGGGGAAGACATCCCGATACGAGCCCGGATGATCAAAGTATAGGTAACGAGTAGCAGGTTAGGCCGTTGGTTATGTGGCGTATCGCACGCCTAGACACCTGCATACATGTGCGATACCCGGGCTATTGGGTGAGGTTTTAGGCCGAATTGAATGTTGTAATTCTCGAGATGAGAAAGCCAAGAAGATCCAGAGGCGGCGGCATTCTTGGAACTCGCTTGACCTTCTGCTTCGGGCCATTGAGCCGCGCCCCCGTAATATAGACGGTGCCAGTGGGGTGCCCTCATTTGCCTTACCTACCAAAGGTAGTTCTGAATCCTATCATATACATGTGAGTCTCGGGGTTTGATAGGAAGATAGGACCAGTAAGCACACTGATAGGAAGTTCAGCTAAAGCTACAAGGAAGGCCTATGTTCGTACATACGACGATCAGCTACGGAGATATGTGCTCATGTGGTATAAGGTGTGAAGAGCAGGAGTGGGGAACAACCTGAAAGATATCAACTTCCATCCGCGCCATCATCCGTCAGATTGAGGTGTGGAAGATATGTTTCGGACAATTCCAGACCTGATGCAAGGAAAGATTAGCCCAGAGATAATTGGACAGCGCCTCTCCCTGGTCTCCGGGCTGACGTGCGGCACATTGCACTCATGCTTCGAAGTTCCCATATAACACCAAAACCCTCACCCGTATCAGTATGTCGCCTACCCAAGTCGTGATCCAAAAAAATAATACACTTCTTCAGACCCACTAACCAAAAGTATGTCAATTATTTTGATCACGACCTGCTACCCTCTCTCAGCGGCCTCTCGACAGCGACATCAAGGCCGATCGAAACATACGGGGGTATACTACTTTGGCAGTCAGTATTTGTTATGGCTATATTGGTACTAACTACCTAAAGTTAGATGGCGCGCGTTCCTATGCACGCTAGAGCTGCCTAGCCTAACCGCACCGCTCGCGATACAGCTGCGTATCGATTGGAAGGTGAATTCACCTTCCTAATATGGCTGCGGTTAAAAACTGGTCGCCAAAGGTACTGATAAGTACTGTGGCGTGCCCGCCGTTTCGTGCGCTTCGTCTGCAGAAGTCCCCTTACTAGTCCAGGAAATGTAACTTTTATAGCAGCAGGGTTTGGAAGGCTTCTGGAAAAAATCTATGGCCTCGCTGGCCCGCGTAGGTATGCGAGCGCATGCACAGATGTGCAATGTATGCAGATGGGTACCAGGTAGGTATTTTCGAGGAGGCGCAAGAAGCGTTTCCAATCCGGACCGAATTGAAGCCGTTGTTGAAAAGTGCCACAGTCCGGTTCCGTCTACCCGCCCATCGCTCACGTAACTTGTTCCTGTTCATGAGCATATGCACGAATTTCCAGCGCATGCAAAAACCCCAAACGCGCTTCCTACTTCCTTAAGCGCATACGTAACATACATCATATCGTACCACGCTATTAACAACTCCACGATATACCACCGCCACCTCCGCATTGCCTCCAGAAACCCCCATGGCGGCCGGGCCATTCTATTACTTAACCAGGCGTCCTGTCATTCGATCCGGCGCCCCTATCCGTTCTGCTATCACGTACCAGATTTACCCAAATTTAGATCGCCGTATGCTAGTATATCATACCCCAGAAAATCAGCCATCTCTCCATTTTACTTTCGGTGTACAAATCCGGCCGGTTGTGGAGCGCCCGCATATGCGAGTTCCTAACGAGCCAACCCGGCTATACCACCACAGCCACATGGATATCTACATTACTCAGTAGCTACTTTTCAGCAACTTTAGTGAGCACTAAACAAAAGGCAAGGTGCGGCCGCGCCGGCTTCAAATATGCCCCCTAACCGAATTAAATAAGTCTTCCAGAACTGTTCTTCTGCGGGAGGCGTCTTTACCCGCCGCTGTGCGAGCTCTACATAATAAATAACCTGCCTGTCCAGCCTGCACAAACTAACCGCGTGCGGTATGATCTATACATCTCAAACATATGAAGTAAGAAATTCTAAAACGTTGTTAAACCACATTCGCGCTAGCTCCGTTTACTATTCAGGGTTCAATACCCTTCCCTTCCAGGCCGTGATAACTAAGGTTGTCTCCAACAATTCCTAGGGATCCTTTGCTACATTTGGGCCCCAGCTCGAAGAGAGTAAAGAAAAGCTCAGAGAGAGTAAATTAAACGTAACACAGCAACGATTTCGAAAGGAATAAAAATGCCAAATACGTTTATTAAATATTAATCCGGCATTAACATTAACGTTTAAATTTATTATTAATAATTACTATATATATTACAATTATATAATATATATGTAATTATATTAATTTTTTTAAGTTTAGTAATTATTTAAAATATATTATATATATATATATACAGTTTTTTGAAAAAAATTAAATTTAAAGTTTAAATATTAAAATATATATAAATATATGCTTCGATAATTGAAATATAATAATAATTATAAATTAATTAATATATATTATTGAAAAGCTATTTATTATTTTTATATTATTATTAAATTAAAATTATAAATATATATTATAAATTTTTAATGAATATAATAATATAATAAGTCGTAACTTTATTTTAGTATTTCATTATTATTATGTTATATTTATTAATTTATTTTTAAATAAACTTTTATTATACTTTTATTAAAACTGTTATGTAAAACTAAATAAATTGTAAAATTATTTAATACGTTTAGTAATATTTTAATTTCAAAAATTAATATATATATATATTTGAATGTTAGTAAATAATATTAATTTAATATTTATTAAATATAATTCTAGTGTTAAATCGTTAAAAATAAATAGATGTTTATTTCGATAATTATTTATACTTTTTTCGAATATACGTAAACTTAAATACGTAATTTTTTAATATTATAACGTAATATCTCTTTTTAAGAATTTTAAAAAAAAGCCTAAAGTTTTTGTTATAAAGTTTTTATTATAAAATTAATTTAAAAGGTAGAAATTTTTGAATAGGAGATTTCGTAACGAAATTTTTGTTTTCGTTTTCGAAAATAACCTTATTTTCTAAATCGCCATTATTTTCCGAAATTGCAAAATTAATTTCTTGGGATATTATAAACGCTATTAAAATGATATCGTTGTTATCGGTTTCTGGCGTTATTTAAATATAATATATAATAGGTTAATACTTAATTTAATTAATATTCGTTATTTAAATCTTCATTGTTTTATAATATATAATATTAGTTTTATAGTTTTAATAAATTCTAACTTGTTCCAATAATTTGCATAAAATTAAATTAATACAAATCTTAAGAATATATAAATAATTTTTTAAAGAGAAAGTATTAAACTTTTTTAACGATATAATAAACTGTTACGGCTTCGTTCACTGTAAGAGCTTCAGTATATATACAGCTGTAAGCACTAGGATAATTGCCACAATTGCGATTATTTCATCGATCTTTTGCTCTAGTAACGCAGCGGTATAAAGTGCAGCCGTTACATAAACTTGATTTTTCATATACTTTCGCTTATAATATTGAAATACTTTCGTTAGTTGGAACTTTTTTCTTATTTTTAAGAGATATAAATTAACGAAATTAATTTTACGGTTATTTATATAAAAGTTCAAATAAACATTTAAATGTATAAATCTTTCTAAGTTATATTCTATAATAATTTCATTAACTTATAAATTCGTAAAATATTCCGTAACGAAAAATGTTAAAACTAATTAAAAAAATCTGTTATTACGTATTTTTTACGGATTTAATTATAAACTTTAAAACTATATACATTTTTAAAATATATTCGTTTATTTACTTCTTACTTTTAAAGTGTTCGATTTGCATTAAACGCTTAATTTTTTTATAAATATAAAAGTAATTTTAAATATATTTTTTCGTTAAATTATTAGAACGATCGTTACCGTTATTATTACGGTTATTAATGCAGTTATTTACAATATTTTTAAATTCTTTTATTTAATTAAAAACTTTTTTATTTAAAATTACTCCGAACGTTTTTCGTAATACTTGTTTTATGATAACACTTTAAATTTTTCGTAACCTTATATAATTTCGAAATCGTTTTGTAAATTTTTATATAGATGTTATAACCTAACGGTCTTAGCTTCTTTATAAACAGTCGGAGCTACAAAAAAGGCTAACTCCCACTCAAGCTAAGACGTTACGTAACTAGCTCAAAAGTCTTAAGGCGCTAAACATCTTAAACTTCTTAAGCTAGCAGAAAAAGTTGAAAGGCTTAACGGGCTTAAGAGTTTAAATCGTTTAAGTATTTTAAGTCAAAATAAGAATATATACGTTCCGTATTTTCATAATATGAATAATATTAATGTACAATAATAATTTATTGTTTAAAATATTTTCGATATTATAAAATATAATAAATTATTATATTTATTACTTAAATTCTTTAATATATATATTGATATAAATCTTTATAATTTAAATTTAATAATTAAATAAATTTTTTAACCGTTATACGTTATAAGTTCATATTTAATAATGCTGTTAAATTTTATATAATACTCTTTTAATCAAAATATAGACTAGTACCTAAGTACCCTTTACTGTCGCGCAGCTTTAAGCCAAAATTAAAGAATTCGAAAAGCAGATTTAATAGCTCGTAAAATAGGCGGCAACCGTTCTAATACGTATTGTTATACTGCGATATAAGGTAAAAAAATCTTAACTGTTACGGCACTAGCAAAGCGGCTTATTTAAGCCGCCGTTTCGCTATATATACGTAAGCGTTACGCGCTTGTTAGATAGCTCTCTTCTTTCTTCCTCGTGCAACAACAGAATATCTTCCAGAAACTCAAGAGACGTACAGCGCCGTGACATTAACCCTATAACAGAAAAAAATATATTCAAAATTTTATTACCTAAGCACGAACATATCTCCGTTTTCAGAATTTGAAAAAATCTATAGGTAAAATTTTCGCTGTAAATGATTTTTTTATGAAAAATACTTTAAATTAATTTAAGCTAGTTATAAAACATTATTTAGAAAACGTTAAGACTAATTAGAAAAAAGCAATCAAAATTCTTTTTTAATTATATAAATTTCGAAAAAAAAATTAAAAACTAATTTTAAAAGCTCTGATAAAAAATAGACGATTGCGTAATAAATTTTAAGGTTTCGACAAAGAGAACCTGCTTTGAAATACGCTATTATATTTAGAAATCTTATAATTAAAAAGGAAAAGATAAATAATAAAGGCGATAACGTAATCGATATATTTTACAAAAAATAAAAGATAATATTAAAGATAAAATTATTAAATTTCCGAAATCTAGGATTTTAAATCGTTATATTACCGATGTTATTAAAATTAACAACAGATTATAGGAATAATATCTAGAAACAAAAGATAATATATTCTAAAACATAAAAGCTTTTCGACTAACTAGAGAAAAAAAGCGCGATATACTATTTATATTACATAGTACGGCGCTAGAATCTATAGAACTTGAAAAGATTTAATATAAGAATAAAAACTAGGTCTAGTATTATGATTATAGAAAAATAAAATATTACTAAAATACTTATAAAAATTTAAAGAGCTATAATAAAATAATTAAACACCTATATTGAAAAAACGCCTTAAGAATAACTCAAAAAATAACTATAAAGTTATTAATATAATTTAAGTTTAATATAAACAAGAAACATTATAACAAAGAATTTAATAAAAAATACGAAAAGATAAAAAGTTGGCCTAAAAAGCATTAAAAAACAATAATACGCCTTAAAAAATAATTAAAGAAATATCGAGAATAAATAAAAAACGTTTATTTTAAAATCTTTAACTGATATAACAATAAGTATATAGTATACTACAAACGACTTTACTGCTTAGTATATAACGACTATAAAAAGTTTATTTATTAACGTATTATATGCATATATAAAAAAGTATTTAACTTTTCTACTTAAATCGAGAAAAATAGAATAAATAAGCGATAATATTGATATTTTCAAACTATCGCTTTTTAAGACAATATTAACAAATAAACAACTTTATAAAGTTAGTTAAAAAAAGATACAACAGTAACAAAACTCTTTCTACTTTTATAATTAATATAATTATTAGACAGCAAAAAAGTTATTCCAGTACATCGTAGAAAAACATTATCAAAAAGTTATTATAGATTTCTATTTTCAATTAACGTGTATTATAAATCTTTTAAAAAACAATTTTAAAAAAAGAACATGGACAGTTTATTTAGAAACTTTATTAGAAAAACGACAAATTATAGAAAATTCAATGAAACTCTATATACTATATAGGAAAATATTTTATTTAATAGGAAAAAAATTCTAATAAAATCAAAAACAACTAATATAATTCGAAAAAATAATACGTTGGCAAAAACAACAAATATAGCAGCTCGACGCGCTATACAAAGAAATACAGACAAAGCTCGATAAACTTAAAAATTAAAAGAAAAAAATATTTATAAAAAACTATAAGATAACGAAACCTCGAAAAATTAGAAAAAAAACTCTTAAAAAAAGCTTTAAATACAACGATAGGAACCGTCAATAACCCTATCACTTTAGACATACGAATTGGAACGTACTAATACACTGAAATAATAAATTACAGAGCTTTAAGCGAAAATTACATTATAATAGACGTAATTAATAAACTAAAATTACTATAGAAATACAAATTAAAACTCTATTTAGTTATGAATGTCGAAATCAAAATTTCGCTTATAACAATAAAAGAATCTTATAAGAAATTAATTATTTCGAGATCTTTGTCGAAGAATAATATCAAACAGTTAATTTCGATATCGCTTTATTTAGAAATTATGATATAATCTTAGGATTACCACAGATATATTAGTATAAAGTCTTAATTAACGAAAAGACTAGCTAGGTAAAGTTCGCGTTATATCTCGTTAACGGATAAATTAAAAAAATAAAATACTAACATTCGATCGAGAATAGCGACGAATCTTAGTATAAAAATATAAAAGATATTTTATCACCTAAAAAAATAAAATATCCCAAAACTTTGTGTTAAAAATACAATATATCGTTATTATTATCAAAGCGAAACTTAAGTAACTAAATGACGATCTAAAATAACAGTCTTAAAAATCAAAAGATTTAATTAACGCATTACTATAATACTATCAATATAAACAGCTTTTTAAAAAACGCTTAATATAAAATTATTAAAATATAATAAATACGATTATAAAATAATCTTAAAAAAAGCTTATCGATAAAGTTTTACTTTATTTGCAAGCTTAACGAAAACGAATTACGCGCTTTTAGAAAATATTTAGAAAATCGATTACAAAAAAGATAAATTCAACCTTCGAAATTACTAATAAGTTACTCTGTATTTTTCGTACCTAAAAAATAGCAAATTACAACTTGTAGTTAACTATCGATAATTGAATAATATTACCGTTAAGAATAAAATATTATAACTTTTAATTACTAAAATAAAAAACTGGTTTTACAAAACTAAATAGATTATAATATTCGATCTTAAAAACGGATATAATTTTAATAAAATTTCAAAAGAGATAAATAAAAAAACAGCTGTTAAAAAGAAATACAGACTGTTTAAGTACTTTATTATACTAATAAAACTTACGAACGTATTAATAACTTTTTAGCGAATAATTAATTATATATTATAAAAATGCCTAGATACTTTTATTATATGCTATCTCGACGACATTCTTATTTACTTAGAAATGAAAAAAGACATATATAAAATACGTTTATAAGATTTTTCAAGCTTTAAATAAAATACTTAGGATATATTATTATTTTAAAATATATCAAAATAAATTCAAAGAAAATCGCTATAGTTATAGAATAACAAGCGCTAACGATAATTAGAAAATGTACAAATATTTCTTAGATTCGCTAATTAGTATAGAAAATTTATCCGAAACTTTAGCAAAATTGCTATATCTTTAACTAACTTTACCAAAGAAAATTTATATAGATATTATAAACGGCAAAAACTTTTCAAAAAATCAAGAACGCGATTACTAATAAAACAGTATTAATTATGTACAATCTAATACAGCTCGTTGAACTAAAAACTAGTATTTCGAATTACGCGTTGAATATAGTAATCGGTTATCAAAAAAATTAAAGCAAATTATACTCTATTGCGTTCTTTTTATATAAGTTAAAAAAAGCCGCACTTAATTACGTTATTTCAGATAAAAATTTTATGGCTATTATTATAGCTTTTTAAAAATTTAAGCATTTCTTAAAAGAAAATTTCTATTAAATTAAAATTTATATAGATTATTAAAATCTTATCCGTTTTATTACGATTAAAGAACTTATAGAATAACAATTATAATACTTAAAAAATTAGCGAACATTAATTTCGTTATTATTTACAAAAAAAGCTTAGAAAACGGCAAAGCTAATATTTTAAATAAGCAATTAAATTGTAAAAAGAAACTAATCAAAATTAATCATACAATTTTTAACATTATCGTAAAAAAGATATTTATATCTACACTAAATTGTAATAATACGAGTTACACAATACGACATATACGAAAAAATCTAAAAATATAATAATAATTTACTAAAAAATTAAAAATTAAAAAAGTTCTAAATTCTTTAAAAATATCGAATAATCATAATACGCTAGATATATAAACATTAACTATACGGATATCCAAAAATCCACAAAACTTTAAAACGATTTTGTGATATTTATTTTATTTTTAAAATAAAACTAATAATTCAAAAAATACGACAATAGTATAACTTTTATAATAAGCCTAAGACGTAACAATATAAGCTTTATAAACAATTATAACTACTACCGGTTTTAAAAAAATTATGGAATTTAATTATTATATATTTTTAACTAAACTTTCTTTATTCGAAAAACTACTAAAAGAAATATATTATGATAGTATTTTTGTTATCGTTAATCGATTTAGAAAATTTTCTTATTTATTACTTTGTTGTGAAAATATCAATATAAAATAAATGGTATATATATTTTTCAAAAATATTTTTAATACATATAGATTACTTTATAACATTATTTTAAGCAAAAAAATAACTTTCGATTTAAAATTTTAGTAAAGTTTTATATTATAAAGCAGTTTAAATCACAAATTATTTAATATATTTATAGTTTAAACGGACGAATAAATAAAATAGTTAAATTAAATATTACAAACTTATTTACAATATTATATTAATTGTAAACAAAATAACTAAATTAAAAAATTACTTACTACTTAGTTAATCTATAATATCAATTAATTTAAAAGTATTAATATAACTCTAATATATACGAATTTTAAGTTTATACTAAATATTTACAAAAACACATATAATAAATAGATTAACGTTAAAATAATTCTTATATTAAAATAATTTATACAGCTATACTAGAAAATAAAAACGAAATTAAAATTCGTACGAAATTAAATAAGTAAATATTATGACGAAAACTAATTTACATCGTTTTTAAAAACATTTAAACGAAAAACTTTAATAAAAACTCGATTTTAAATATATTAGTCTATATAAAATCACTAAAAAGTTTTCAAAAAATAACTACCAATTAAAACTTCTACTAAAAGTCAAACTTTATTCAGTTTTTTATATTTCTTTATTGGAATTAAAAGTGGATACAATTAAAGTACATACAGTATAAAATAATTTAAAAATAAAAGAGAATATAATATACGAAATAGAAAAATACTTAATATAAAGAGGAAAAACAGACTTACTTAATATTAAATTAATCTAAAAAATATTTAAATTTCGAAAACATCTAAAAACTATCTAAAAATCTTATAAATACCTAACGTTTATTAAAAAAAAACTTTTACCAACAATGGCGAACGCGCTTTAGTTAATGGTCGACCAATTAATAACTTCGAAACCGGACCAATTAATTAGGTTTACGGTTTAGGTCGATACGGCCGCCGCGATTACGGCCTCCAAACGCTATTACTTTTGCTCTAAACGTTCAAATTCCTCTATAACTTCTACATCTTTGATGCTTCAGCAAAGCATTTCGATACTACGACAACGCAGTAATCGTTTTTATTTTCGCAGAAACTTTAATTTTTTAATAACAGATTGCAACCTTTTGTAAACTTATTCTTTTTTACGTTCTAAACGGTTTTTTTCGTTTAAAGGTTTTAAAATTTAATTTTTTTTTTAAAAAAAACTAAAAATATTATAAGGACTACTATAATAAATGTATAGTACGTATGTTAAAAATCCTCGAACAACCTTATACTTTATGTTCTTTTTTTCGTAGCGAAAATAACAATGTATTTTAAAATCAAAACGTTTGCTACGTTTTTTTTAAAAACATTAAAACATTAATATGTTTACAAAAACAAGATTTTTTAATACAACTCGACATAGTAAGTATAAAAAGAATAAAATTTACATACCAGAATAAATAAATAAATAATTCAGTCTTTAAAGATAAAAATTCTGAAAAAAAAATCGTATTATAATCTAACGGTTTTAGTTTTTTTTTTACAAATAATCGAAACTACAAAAAAAGCCAACTCCGATCCAAATCAAAACGTTACGTAACTAGCTTAAAGGTTTTAAAACGCCAAACATCTTAAACTTTTTAAACTAGTAAAAAGGCTTAAAAAGCTTAACAGGCTTAAAGATTTAAATCGTTTAAATATTTTAAACTAAAATAAAAATATATATATTTGTTATTTTTATAATATAAGTAATATTAGTTAATAATAATAATTTGTTACTTAAAACGTTTTTAATATTAAAAAACGTAATAAATTATTATATTTATTATTTAAATTCGTACTATATTTCTCTTAATAGAAATCCGTATAACTTAGATTTAATAATTCGTTAAACTACTTTGCCGTTATAAGAAATAACAACTTAATAAGATTTTTACTATCGAATATAACGTTTTCTACTATAACAATTTAAATAAAGAAAAATTAACCAAAAAACGCTAATAATTTTTAAAAAATTAAAATGGTCGTAATATCTAATAACAGTTAAAGTTTAAAGTTTTACAGCTTTAATATATATTTTCGGATATATAGATATCTAAATATTTATTTAAATCTTAATAGTCTTTAACGCTTACTTATATCGAATATTAATTTCGTAAATTCGAACGTTATTATTAAGCTTAAACTTTTTTTAAATTTAATTTTTTTTAAACGTAACCTTTCTCGAATATATATAATAATAATTAAAATAAACGGATAAATTTAAACATGTATCAATTTTAATAAATATCTTTTCTTAAATAATATAAAAAGATTATTTCCGATTTGATGCTTTTAAAGCTTTTTCGAACTTTAAATTATTCGAGCTATTTAAAGTATATTTATTAATTACACCGTTTTAGAAATAATATAGCATAAAGAAAATCGATATTACTAATAAAGATAACACTTAAATTACATTAAAGTCAATATCTATCTATTATATACTAATTTTTATATTTATGTAAAACTTAAAAATTGTTACGGCGCTTTGCGTCTCTTGAGTTTTTAGAAGATATTTTGTTATTGTACGAAAAAGAAAAAAAAGAGCTATTTAGCAAACGCATAGCGCTTGCATATATAGAGCGAAACGGCGGCTTAAATAAGCCGCTATGTTAATGCTGTAATAGTAGCTCGTTTTTTTAAAGATAGTTATTCTTAATTGCATAAAAAAAGTAAAAAATATAAATATCTTTTTCGAATTCGAACCTTAGTTAACTAGTGGCGTATTATATGTCGTAAAGTGTCGTGGCGTTAGTATAGCGTGCGCGCGATATAGTCGAAGTGGAGCCGTAACAATGGCCGAGTAGCGAGATGCCGTATAAAAAGTGTATAACGCTAGTTCTAGTACGAAAATAGTAATATTATCGTATAGGATATTATTGACCCGATTGGATTTTGCTGTATTATTAATATTATAATATCGTTATACTATTTTTTTCTTATTTTTTCGTCATTTTTATATCGTTATTTTATTTTTTATTTTGTGATTTTTTTCATTATTATAATAATACTTTTCCGATCTCATATTACTTACGTAATATCCATTTATGCAAAATAGTTATGTAAAATTTATTTTAAATATATTTTTTTAAATTATAATTTTAATCTTAAAAAATAACCTTTTTCTATTATTATTTCGCGTTTATTACAGTAATAAAATATGTATTTTATATTAAGTACTAAAAGATATATTAATTAATAAATTATACGCGTCGTAATAGTAACGTCGTATATATACGGTATTATTATTATGTTAATTTTTCGACGTATAATCGGCAGAAGGCGTTATAAGGCGATTTTTTAAATTTAGATATCTTTTTTATTAGGTTGATTTTTATTTTAACATTAATCGTAATAATAATAACGAGTCGATTTTCGACGACCACGACAACAAGACGTACACGTACTTTAACGATTTTCGTCGAAAATTTTACGAGGCGGTATTTGTTATAGGAACAGGGGTTCCTGCCTCGAGAAGACCTACTTTTGAGGCCTAGCGCGAAGTCGCCTCGGCTAAACACCGGCCAAAGGAGTCTCGGCCTTTTTAATGGTGATCTAAGTAATCTGGGTGATCTGGACCAGATTATACAGATCTAACAGATCCGCGACATACTTACTTTAAGGAATTGGGATATATAATAAATCGGTTTTTCATATAAATAGTACTTACTTAATTTTCGTTCCTTAATTATTAATCTAAGTTTTTAATTAAGAAGTAATTATACCGTTTTCTAATTAAAGGAAAAGTTTTTAAATTTTTTTAATAAATAAATTATTAAATTATTTTTCGTCTTATTATTATTTACAAATCAAAACCTTATTTCGGATATTATTTATATTTCCAGATAGATATATAACAGGTTTGTTATATTTTAATAATTTCTTAATTAATAGCCGACAAATGATTTATTGCCTAATTAAAGCATAAGTTTTCCTAAACTTAATACAAATAATAGCATAGGACGACGTTTAGAAAACAAATAATATATCCGATTCTCGTTATTAGCCAGTAAAATATTATTAATAAAACTTAACAATTTACCCCTTATTAAAAAGTTTTCTAATTAATTAATAACATAACATCCCTAACAACCCGATTTTAAGCAAGTTCTTCTTCTCAACCTTAATAACAACCTTTCCCGATTCCTTAGAACACGATTAAAGCTTTGGAAAAGAAGCCGGAGCAAAAGGAAGTAAAAGAAGAATATGGAGTAAGAAACCAAAAAAAAAACTTATAACGAAGGAAAAACTAAGTGCTTTAACGGCAAAAGTTCGAACCCTAAGGGAGAAAAACGTTCGGCTTACCAAAGAAAAAAAACTAGTTTTTCCTTAATTTGGCTCCCTTAGAGGACGAAGCCAAAAGGCTGGTTACCGACCTCCTTCGATAAATCTAGGACGAAAAGCGTCGACTTTACCATTATTCGGTACGAACCAGATACGAGAAAAAACTATTTTACCTTTTAATTATTACGGAATGCCAAACGTTAAGGATTATAAGCCAATTCCCCTTAAACTTTATGACGGATTAAAGGACCTTAATGGATTTTTAATTCAAGTTAGACTTTACCTTAAATTTTATGAAAATTTTTTGACGGAAAATTATTAAAAAGTGATGGCCATTTTTTAGCTATTGATCGAACGAATTCGATAATGGTTCGAACCTATTTTAACAGATTACTTCGAAAAATATTAAAAAAAATTTCGGATTTTACCAACTACATTTTTAACGATTATGGGAACTTTAAAGAAAAAATACTCGCCTTATTCGGGAACTTCGATAAGGAACAGGATACGGTTAAATAATTTCATTTCCTTTACCAGACTAAGTTAGCTGCCGAGTACACGATTAAATTCAACCGCCTGGCCGCCATTTTAAACCTGCCAGAAAACGTTTTATTTTATCCTTATTATAACGGCTTAAAATCTTTGGTTAAGGACGAGATATATAAGGAACCAAAAGATAAATTTTTCGCAAAATACATAAATAAGGCTATTATTATTAATTAACGTGTTTTTAATCGATACCTTAAAAAGAAAAGGACCGGTAAACGAGGTAACAAAAAAAGCTCGAAAAGCCAGAATAAAAAGGATAAAGGCAAGCTTTAAAAGGAAACGAATTCCGTTTCAAAAAAGCCCAAGAAAAATAAATCCAAAGTAAAATATTTTAATTATAGCAAAAAGGGGCATTTCAAAAATAAATATTATTCCCTTAAGAGGAATTCCAAAAAAGAAGGGATTTTTTAACCCCAGAAAAAAACTAAAGCGGCTGAATAAAAAATCAACAGTAAGGTAAAAAAAAAGGGAAAAAAATTAATTCGATTTCTTTCCAGCCAGAATTCATTATTGCTATAATTACTTAAATTCAAAATAATAACTTAAAATATAAGGATTATTTTATTTGCTAGGACTTTAAGGTTAAAACCTGCAAATACCATTTAGGATAAACAGCTTTTAGGATAGCCATAGGGTTAAGATGCCAATATTACCTTAATTCTTAAAAATGTGAAATATATATAAAGAACGGTTAATTTCGACCAGACGATAAAAATCATGGACAGTTATTCCCGGAATTCTATGAGTTCTTAAAATATACCATTTACTCAAAAAAGTTGACGGTAAATCCTTACGACCTATTACATTTTATTACTTGCTATTAGAATAATTACTTCGTTTATCTTAAAGTTAAAAAGGATAATAACTTTTGGCCTGAATAAGACGAAAAAATACTTATTGAATTAAATAACAAATGCCGATATATTAAAATTCTCCGATAACTAAAGTACCTTAAGTTTTGTTATTTATATCTCGAATTAAAACGGAATTAGAAGGCCATATTATAAAAATGTTTATGTTATTCTTTAATATTTTGCGTCCAATATAAGCTTTTAAATATGGGAATACCCTTTTCGGAAATCCACCTTTTTAATCTCATAACTCAGAGGACATAAGAATAAAAGAAAAGCCAAAAAAAAAGATCCCAATATAAATACGGCAAAAAAACATGGTTTCGGTACAAAAACGATTAATGTATTAAGCATACTGTTAGAAAAGTTCGTAAATGAAAATTCGCTTAAGCTAAATAATATTAAAAATCAAAAAATTATAAAGGCCCTTAAAATTAAGGTACCAAAAAGCCTTAATTTACAAAACCTTATGTAAAACGACAAAAGAAATGCATAATTAAATTAAGATTTTTTTTAATACAAAAACAAAACGTTTAAAGCAATAATCGATTCCGGCGCAAAAAGTAATTTTATTTCCCCTATAACAGCAGAAAAATATTAAATTCCTTAAAGATATAAATTAAAATTTTATAAGTTGCGTACGGTAAATAACAGTTTATCTATTTACGAAAATAGGCGAATTTTCCAAAAAACGGAAAAATTCCTAATATAAATCTAAGAACATCAAAAATACGTTTTGCTAAATATCGTTAATATTTTCGAACATAATATTATCCTAGGAATGCCGTGGCTTTGTTTTAGTAATTTACGGATTAATTTAAAAAAAAAAGAATTTTTTTTTTGGGAAAACGAAATATTAAAAAAAAATAATCGAAAAATTTACTATATTATTAAGGAAGTACAGATCTCTAATCAAATTTTTACGATACCGCTAGAATATCAAGGATTTAAGCGGTTATTTAAAGATAAAAAGGATTATAAGTTATCGTTACATGGTTAATAAGATTATTAGATACCTATTAAGGAAAGATATTATCCAAAGCTTTACAAAATTTACCATATAAACCCGAAAAAGTCGAAAGCCTTATAAAAAAGCATATAACTAGATTTAAAAAAAAGATATATCTAACTTTTTAACTTCTCTACTGGATATCCCGTTTTTATGGTACCAAAAATTAAGGATAACAAGCAAAAAATCGATAAAAACAAAAACCCTATTTACCAAAAAATAATCGACTACAAATAGTTAAACGATATCATAATTAAGAATAAATACCTTTTAACATTTATAAATACTTTAAAAGAAAACGTCAATAAAGCCAAATAATTTATAACCTTCGACTTTTGTAATAATTATTACCGTATCCGAATGGCCAAAAAAGAAAAATGGAAAACGGCATTCAGAATAATATACGGACTTTACAAATACAAAATAATGCCGATAGGATTCATTAATGCTCCCGCTAACTTCCAGAATTTAGTCATAATTATTTTATGACAATTTTTGGACAAATTCGTATTCGTCTACCTCGACGATATCCTTATTTATTCCGAAACTCTGGAGGAATACAAGAAGTATATCTTTCAAATATTCAGAACTCTAGACGAAACTAATATTCGAATTAATCCAGCCAAAAACGTATGGCACATTTAGAAACTAGATTTTCTAGGATTTATTTTTACTCCCGGATAAATTCAAATTTAATACTTTAAATTAGAAACAGTTAAAAATTGGCTTATCCCCGATAAGGCGACCGTTATAAACATCCGATAAATTTTAAGAGTTACGAGTTACGTACGTAACCTAATTAAAAAATATAGAAATATTATTAAATTATTAACGAAATTTATTATTAAGGAATACGTTAAAAAATTTGAACTTCTAAAGAAAATAAAAAAAGTATTCCGGAAATTAAAAAAAGTAATTACTAGCGGACCAATAATAAAAATATCGAACCCAAACAAAAAAAACGTCTAAAAACAAATACTTTAAAATACGCTTTAAGTATAATTTTAAAATAATAAAATAATAACAGCAAATAATACTCAATAACATATTATTTAAAAGCATTCCGAAATACCGAACTTAAATACCAGATTTACAACAAAAAGCTATTGGCAATTATTAACGCTTTTAAAAAATAAGAACTTTTTCTTAATAAAACAAAAAAACCTTTCGATATTTACTTTAATTATAAAAACTTAAAAATTAAATAAACAATATAAAAAATAAATAATTTTCCTATCAAGATTTAACTTCAAAATATATTACATTAAAAAAATATCTAAGCGGATATTTTCAATCGCAAAAGAAATTACGATTCCAAAGTTCCTAAAAAAACATATAAATATTACAATACAATAAAAATGGTATTATATAATTATGCGAAATAATACAAAAACCGACATCAGAATTTTTAATACCGTTCCGGAATTCTTACGATACGAAAAAATAAAAAAAAAATCCAATAACTAAAAAGATAACTAAAGGACCAGTTATTATACTATAGCAAAATTTATATTCCCAAAGATTAATAGGAATAATTTATAAAAAAAATTCCATAAAAATCTATTATACGGATATTAAGGAATTTTCAAAACCACTAAACGATTATAAGAAAAATACGATTTCTCAAAATTACGCCGTATAGTCAAAAAGGTAATTAAGAATTATAACGTTTGCAATAAGGCTAAAACAGTACGCCATAAGCCTTACGGACTATTACAACCTACCGACATTTCTAATAAGGTATAAAACATTATAACTTAAAATTTTATTATTAACTTACCTTTATTTAAAAACCCAGTTACTGAAATCGAGTATAATAAAATATAAGTAATTATTAACAAACTTATTAAATATAGGTACTTTTTACCTTTTAAAAAAACGCAACGGCAGAACAGTTGGCCTATACTTTTATCCGATAATACTTCGACAAACATAAAATACCCAAAAAATTATTTCCGATAAAAATACGCTTTTCACGTCGAAATTTGGCACCAAATTTTTCAAACAAATCGGTATTAAATTTAAATTTTTAACAACATATTATCCTTAAATAAATAAACAAACAAAACGACTTAATTAAACCTTGGAATAATATCTTCGAAATTACGTTAACTATTAACAAAATAACTGGATAAAACTTTTATTACTAATACAGATTACTTATAACATATTTATTAACGAAAATATAGGCGTATTCCCTTATATAACTATATACGGACATAATACAAAGGTGAAACGACTTAAATAACCGTTTAATAAGGTATTAAAGATTATTATAATTACCTTAAAAACAAAAATACTAACGACAAAAATTAAAATAATTTAAGCCCGTTTTCAAAATAAATTACGATTCCTCTAATAATAAATAACCCAATATTACAATAAAAAAATTAAAAAATCAATTCTAACGAAAGGAAATAAGGTTTACTTGCTACGCTAAAAACAAAACGCAACTTCGAATATTTTACAAATTAAAACGAAACGACCTAACGATAAGTTTAATTTCAAGAAATTTGGCTTATTCAAAATCGATAAAATTATTTCTAAAACTAACTATCGACTGTCGTTACTTAGGAACATGAAAATATACTTTATTTTCTATATTTTTTTATTCGAACCAGCACTTAAAAACGCCCCGTTAAAAATAAACCTAAAACTTAAAAAGAAATTTGACAAATACGAAATAAAACAAATATTAGATTCCAAAATAATCAAAAATAAAGTTTAATACTTAATTAAATAAGAAAAATATTTACATAAAAAATATTTGGAAATTATTTAACTATTTAACGAATGCAATAAACCTAATTAAGACGTTTTACCGCCAAAATTCTAACCGACCGTCTTTAACACGGCCAAGATCGCAAACGATAAAAGTCCCTCGCTTAAATCCAACTCTTCGACGTTCTAGTCGAAAAAATTAAACGTTTCCACTATTACGTTCATCTCGGAAGTAAACCGCGCTTATTCCTTTTTCATACGTCGTTATTCCTCTTTTACCTTTTCTCGTTTTTTTAATTAATCTAATTCCAAACCTTTTTTTAATATCTTCACAGCCTTTTTTTTTTAAAAAGGTCCTATTAAAATCGTAACCGTTTTAACCGGCTAATAAACTCCTTCGTTTTTCTTTCCGCCGTTTTCTAATACGCTAAAAACGTATTTTCAAATTCGCGTTACTTCTTTTATAAACGTTTTTACGTTTCGTTCATTTTTTTAAGGAATTTATAGTTAAAACATTATAAGAAAAACGTTAATAATAGGTGCAATAACTATAATTCAGATATTTCAAAACGTAAAAATACTTAGATTTATCAAAACGAACGCAATTAAAATAAAGAAAAACCTTAATGCCAAACTTTTCGATTAATTTAATACGAATATTTCGAAAATCGCGTTAATTTAAACGAGATTTCCTTTTCTTTTTTTGAATGCGGCCTGTTATAATAAAATCAGTTAAGACATTTCCAAGAACTTTTTCCAGCAAAATAAAATAACTATTTACGGTTTTTATCTTTGGGATAAAAATTCTTAAAAAAGGGAAATAATGTTACAGAAATAAGAGTTCTTACTTCGAAAAAATTTACTTTTAAGGCCTAGCGCGAAATCGCCTCGGCTAAATACCGGCCAAAAGAGTCTTGGCCTTTTTGACAGTAATCTAAGTAATTTGGGTAATCTGGACCAGATTATATAAATCCAACAGATCCGCGACATATTCACTTTAAGAAATTAAAATATATAATAAATCGGTTTTTTATATAAATAATACTTATTTAGTTTTCGCTCCTTAGCTATTAATTTAAGCTCTTAATCAAAAGGCAACTATACCGTTCTTTAATTAAAGAAAAAATCTTTAAATCTTTTTAATAAATAGGTTATTAAATCATTTTTCGTCCTATTATTACCTGCAAATCAAGACCCCATTTCGGATACTGCTTATACCTCCAGGTGGATGTATAACAGGTTCGTTACAGTATTCCGATTTTATATCGTTTTCGAAATAGTTGAAAAGATTTACCGTATCGCATTCGGTATAATAAGCGCGAAAAAAAAAAGGCTAATTTTATTTGTTTAATTATAATTACGCTTTTAATGTTATTTAAAAGAAAATAAAATCGATTGCTTTATATAAGTTATCACTCGATAGGTTTTAATATAAATTCATAATCTTTATTTGCAAATAATGCTATAAATATACCAAAATATATATTCTGTAATAACGTAATATTAATTTTATAATAATAAGATAACGTTTAAATTACTGCTTTAATAGAATAATCCAATATTATTTAGTTTTTATTAACAAAAATTATTATTTATAAATATTAATTAAACGCGCTTTCTGTAATAAAATATATATTATTATCTTTGCAGCTTTAGGTTTCGGCTAGAAAAACGTTAATATCATGACGTTTTTTTTCTATTTCGACGATTTTTAATTGTTGCGGTATTATTGTAATACTATATTTCTTTTTAGAGTTAAACTTTTTGTTATTACGTAATCGTTATAACAGCGCGCAGTTATTTGGTCGTTAATTTTTATAAATCGATTATTTATATCGTTAATAATATTAATACTTATTTTTCTTAGTTTTAATATAATATAGGCGTTATTATAACGTTATTACTATATCGATTTAATAAAATATTTTTTCTTTATTTATATACGTTTTGCGTTATTTCTCGTTATTATTTTAATAATTTCTAATATTAGTCGAGTAATTTAGATTTATTAAAGTTATTTTTATAAAATTCGATTATATTTATATCGTATCGTTTAAAAGTCGTAATCGATTCTTAAATAAAATAGTATAATTAGGATTATTTAACCTTATATTAAAAACCATATTTAAATTTTTTAAAACTTAGGATTTTTTTAAAATGCTATTCGACGTTTTTCATATTGTTTGTATTCGTAATAATAACGCCTTTGGCTCTAGTATTTTATTTCTCGTTTATTATCTTTTATATTAAAAAAATTATTTTATAACGTTAAATTTAAAAAAATATAGAAAACTAAGAATAACTTATATAATATTAATAACTTTACAATTATGACACGAAAATATACTTTAGTATTAATAAAAAGGTTTATTTACTTATTATTAAATTTATCGTTATATTGTTCTAATTTTATATAATAGATTTTAATTTAAATTCATTTTTTTACAAATATATTAATATCGTTACGATATCGATTAACTTATTCCGCGTACCAGTTTTACGTCTTCGCCATTAATATTTTAGCGTTTTTAAAATTCGTTTTAATTTATTCGCGTAATTTGTCGCTTTAATATATCTTTTTTATTACGTAGACGTTTTAAGAGTTTTAAAAAGCCGTTATAATTCCGTATTTATAATAAGGTAAAAGCTATAATTAACAAAAAATAACAAAACGCTAATAATTTCTAATACGTAATTGTTATTAATAAATTCGGTTAAAATTTTGAATTATTTAATTATCTTAATACAAGAAATAATAATTTCGTAAATATTATTTTATTGTTATATTAAAAGTTTCCGTTCAATTATTGGTTTAAAAGCAATAAGATATCAAAACGCGAAATATAACGTTTAAATATCGGTTTAATTTTTTTTAAACAGAATTAAAATATATTATATACCGCAATCAAATATAATTATGGGTAAGATATCGTATAGGCGATATATATAGGAATAAAAGGCGTCGGCAAAAGTAATTACGAATATATCTGTAACGGCGATAAAATAACGTATTTTTGTAAATTTATTAAATATTATAAAAACGGATTTATAAATATACTCGGAATTTTTATAAAAAGAAAAAGGACAGATATAATTTACGAAAATATTGTTTTATAAGCGGAACGGAACGGGTAAAAAGTTAAAAAAACCTGTCGATAAAAATTTAAACGCCTTAATATGACGGCAAAAATAATAGCCTTATACAAACGTAATTATATTCCGTAATAAGCATAACTAATAATAGTTTCGTTATAATAAATCGTATATTTTAAAACGTTTCGAATAAGTTATAAATATTATATTATAGTTATAGTATAATATTTATAACTTTAAAATTTCGTCGTTAAATATAAATAGTTTATTTTTAATATAAATACGCTTTTATATCACTTTATAATCGGTTTTTATAATTTTAAACATTTTCTAAATATTTAGTTTAAACTGTTTACAAACTAAGTTTATAAATACCGCCAAAATATCTCTAGTTAATATAAACAATCTATAAGTATTATCGATTAATACGTTTATCGGCTAGCTAACGTTTATAACGTATACTTTAAAAGAAATATTTTATTATTCGAGTAAAATATCTTTTAATATCGATACGTTATCTTATTATTAGTTATATTATAACGGTCCGCAAATTAAACGCCGGACTAACGTAATAACGCGTTTAGAACTGTAATCTTTTTCCCGGTTTATAAATTATTTAAAACCGGAAATCGTTAAAAAATTCGATTTAACGTATTTAGCATTAATTTAAAAACTTTACAATAACGAAATATTATAAGCTTTTATCATCGATAATAATTTATACGAGTTTTTTAGCTTTTTATAATATATAATGTTATATTTCGAAAACTTTAACAATAATTAATAAGTTTTTTTATCGTAAATCTCGTATTTATATTTTACTATATTATATTTTATTTAAAATATAAGTAACTGTAAAACGCTTAACATATTATATTACAAAAGTATTTTCCTCGACGTTTAATCGAAAATATCGGTTTTTAAAATTATTTTACATCGAAAATCATAATATAATAAAATCGGTACCGTAAAAAAACAGTTTTGAGGCGTTAAAAAACTATTACGATATTTTCTATTAAAAAACTTATTTATTTTATCTTATTCATTAAAATACTTAAGGGTTTTTCAATTAATAAAAAAACTTTTTATAAATCGTCGATAAAAATTTACAAAATTAAAAAAACGTTATAATTTTCGTAACGTTTCGAGAATTTTCTATTATTAAATAATTTTGATCTTTTTACAATTTATAATAATATTGTTAATTAAAATTATTAGGCTTAAATAACGTATTTTCGTTGTATTAAATTTGTATTTTTATATATCGATCGTTAATCTCGTATTTGTAAAATAACGGATTACTTTTCGTATATAATCTTTATATTTTTTAGGCTTTTATTATAAATTAAAGTATTTTTAAAATAAATTATAATACATTTATATAAAAAGTCGAATAACGTATAATTATTATAATATTACATCAAATTCGTGGCGCTAATTATACTGAAATTTATAATAAAATATTTGAATAATCCGAATCGAATTATAAAGGTTATTTTTATTCGTTTTTAAAAGTAATACGTAAACGATTAAAAATCGTAACGATATCGAAGTTTGTAAATACTTACGCCGAATAAAAAACGTTTAAAGTTTTCCGAATTAAGAATATAAGGTAACGGTTTTTTACTATAACGTTATTAAGGCCGCGATAATTAATATAAATACACACCTTATCTTCTAGCTTTTTTACAAACAAAATAAAACCTGCTATTAAAAAATTATTAAGGCGAATAAAACTTTTTTTCAGATAATTATCGATATATTTTCGTATCGCCAGCAACTTATAAAAGAATATAATCTTTATACAGCTATACGATAATGTTTGGCCTAGAAATAGCTCGATCTTATAGTCGAAAAGTTAGTACGATAACAAAAAGTCGGTATTACAAAAAACGAACGCCTTTAACAAGTTATAGTACTTAGGTAATAACTTTTTTAAAATCTCGGCCATTATTGCCGGTAGTTTGTCGTCGAAATACTTTTGTATATCTTTTTCGATTACGCGGCGTAATTAAAACGTTTTGATTATTTAATTATAAAAAGCTCGTAATTTAAGGGAAATAATATCCGGATCGATATTATGGTTTTAAATAAAAATATTACGTAAAACCGCAATAATCGTTAATAACGCCGTTTTATTTACAGAAAATAGCTAGAAAAATAAAACAACGATTTTATATAATACGTATATAAAAAACGAAAAATTTAACTAAGAGCATAAAATTTATTATTACGTTTTTTATACAGCAAAATATTAAAAAGTTAATAATGCGAAATAATTGCATTATTGCGAGTATAACGTTAAAGTAGGGTAAAAAGTTCTAAAAAAATAAAAAGTAATTTTATCGAAAATAAGAAAATTAAAAATTTCGATACCGTTTCGTTATTTATATATATCGTCTCTGCCGTTTAATTTATTAACGAATTATACTTTCGAAGTTAAAGTAATCTGAAAATAACGTTAAAACTATTTAAAGACTATTAGTAAAAGGTAAAATTTTTCGTAATAGAATTTATACAGAATTGTACTATATAAGTCGTTATAATCGAACCGATTATATTTTTATTTATTAATCTAAATTGGCGAAGCTAAAAAATTAAATAATAAAGATATTATTTTAATGCGTAGAATTATTATTAATAAATCTTATAAATAAATACCTGTAATTTATTATAGATCGTACCGACAATACTGTACTGTTATTAAGTTATAAATAAAACGAAAAAAAACATTAAAATCTATAAAACGTATATATAAATTTAATTTAGTATTATTTTCATAACTGAATAAATATTTTTAGTTATAATTTATTTTAAAAGTTAAGCGTTTCCTTATTACGCCGTATTAATATTTCGTTACAGTATTATAAGCGTTATATTAATCGTTATAAATTTCGAACGCCGGTTAAAGCGCATAAAACATAATATCTTTTCTTTTCGTAGTATATATAAAAATTTAATCTATATCAGCGTTATTTTTTTTTTCAATTAAAAAGGCGCGGAGCCCGGTAACTTTAATTATTACCGCATTTAATTATATAAGTTCGAGCTTGAAAGGCGCCGAGGCGTTCGGCGAACGTTACGATATCGTTTTATTAGCAGTTTAGCTTTTAGTTATACGTTTACGAAAAGTTCGATTTACTATATTATTAAAAAGTTTTTTTAAAAAGCTATATTTATCTCTGATCGTTTTCAAAAATAAAATATTATAGTTACGGAACGAAAATTTTCTGAAATACCTTATTAACTTTTTATTATAATACAATAACGCGTAAGGTTGGCAGTTGTCGGCTTTAATCGGCTAGGCATATAAAACTGCCAATAAAATCGACAAATATTAGGCCTTATTTTAAGGCTTAAAAATCTCTAGAAGTCTAAGTTAATATATTAATAATAATATAAATTTAGTTTAAGAATAAAAATATATCGTTTATATTCTACTATCTTTATAGTTACGTTTTGGAGTTCGTAAGTTATATTATTATATTATCGATTTTATCGTATATATACGAATAAATACTACTTTAAAGCCGTTAAACTACATATATAATGCGATTTATAATCGAAAAATAAGCGATTCGATTAATTGCAAACTTTAAACGTATTAAAAAATCTTGGTTAATATATTTTTCCTAGCCGATTTTCCGATTTTTAATATTATTTTTAATTATAAACAGCGTAAAGTTATAAAAATAATAATTATCCGCCATCTTAAAAAGGGTATATTATAAATTCGTTAAAGATTAAATAATGCCGGATTATAGAACTGTTTTAAATAAAGTATTAACAAACAACGTTAATATGCTTTTTATAACTATAATTCATTATAACGATCGTTTTATAGCGGTTAAACGTTTCTGTAAATAAAATTTTTTAAGGCCCAATTATTTTGTTCGTCGTAATAATTATTTTGCAACTGCAAAACGTTTACGAAACTGGTTTCGTTCGGCTATAACTTAATTTGCGGTAATTAAACGATTGTAATACTAGTTCTTTTTATGTAATAATTGCTTAATTTTTCCTACCAACTGCTTTATATTCGTAAATATTTTCCTAATTTAAATATTTCGTATTTCAAATATTAATATATTTTCTTAAACTTTACAAAAATATCCCTAAATACTTTTTAAAGATATTCGTATTATTCGAAAAAGCGCTTTAACGGCGTAAAATTGTAAATAAACCGTATTATAGCAGTAATTAAATAAGAGAATTCTTAAAAAAATACCCTGGAATTTATAAGTCGAAAAAGCAACATTACGTTATTACTTTGTCCATATTTAAAGATAAGCGTATTGGTACTCGTATTATCCTTTTCAGAGATCGGAAAATCTGAGGATGTTATAACGAGATAGCGATATAACAGCAGCGGATCTAGAGCGCGGCGTAAGAGGTGTTATAACGAGGCTATGTAAACTGCTATAAATTTTTTTTTAAAACGTACAACAGATTGTTACGGCGCTGTACGTTTTTTGAGTTTCTATTAGATATTCTGTTGTACGAGGAAAAAAAAGCTATTTAGTAAGCGCGTAATACTTATACATATATAGCGAAACGGCGGCTTAAATAAACTTCTTTGCTAATGTCGTAACAAAAATATTATATTTTTTTAAAAAGTTTCTTCCTAAAATAAATATTTAAAAATATGCGTCAAAAATATTTGCTTAAATTTATTAATTAAGTAACTATAGCTAAACACTAAATATACTGTAAAAGTAATAACAATATTTTAAATAACGTTAATAAAACATATATAATAAATATATCAAAATACAACTAGAAAGAAATGCGGATCTAGCTTAATTATATTATAATAATATTAAAAAATATAGTAAAATATTTATTACTAATATAAATAATTTAATATTGAAATTTATAAAATTAATATATTTCAAAATAAATAAAAATTGTTATATATATAAATCACTATATTTAAGTTATTTTTTAGTTTTTTATAATAAACTAAAAATACAAACTAAAAATAATTAAAAATTATACCTTTATTTTATATATACACATATATAATATACTATTTATATTTATTTATTTTTATTTACTTTGAATAACGTTTAACTAATATAAATTGTTAAAATATTTAAATAGTTTTGTTATATATATATTTAAAATAATGTTAATATTATTTCCGATTTATTATTTTAAATGTAAAAAATACAAATTATGAATTTTTAATTAAAATAATTTAAAAATAATAATATAATAAAAATTATATATTTATCACTTTATAACATTTATATATATAAAATTATACTAATATATTTTTAAATATAAAAATTTTATATTATAAACTTTATACTTTATATAATATATTAATTTAAAATACAATATTACTTAATATATATATTTTTATTAAAATCTAAATATATTTAATTAAATTTTATAAAATTTATATTAATATATATTTATTTTATATTATATTGATAGATATATAAATTTATAATAATTTAATATATAATTTAAAATATAAAATTATAAAAATTATAAATACTTAAAACGTTATAAAATATTTTTAAACAAATAATTACTTAATTATTTATATAATTTATAATAAACTTTTCCACAATTTTTAAAGTTAAGTTATTTAATTTAAATATTAAGAAAGTAAAATAACTAGAAAAATGAATAAATAATATTTAATATATTTTTTAATATTTTATACTATATATTAAAAATTATATATTATACTATTATTTTATAATTAATAATAAATTGTTTTCTTTTTTTTTAAATTATATTTGTTTAATAATCAGGGCATATTAAATTAAATTTTTAAAAAATAAATTTAACGTTTTTTTATTCCTTTCGAACTTTCAATTGCGTTACGTTTGTTTTATTTCCCCGGCGCTTTTTTTTCTCCTCCCTCCGAGCTAGGTAACCCACTAGGTGTAAGTATTTGTCTAATGGCATCCCTCCACATACTCATACCCGCTCGCTCGCTCGCATTTTTCATGTGTCTGGGCAAGCTTACATCGCACACATTCCCATAACACAACGATAACGATAGAAGATCACCGGGTCTACCTTCTGACTTACACTAGGACGCAGTTCGGCAAGCCCGAGTAATTGAGCTCTTGTTTCGGAACCAACCGTTATCATTTAGGTTTTCCAACTGCGTATACGGGCGCTTGGCTTCGGCAGTATCTGGATTTGGCGTTAGAATCCTTCTGCGCCATGAAATGTTGTGTGGTCGCTTGTTCCTAACTACCGTTGGTAGGCGGTTTCGGCTGTAGGCTTATTTCAGCTGCGCGGGCTAACCACTTATCTTGTCTTAGAGCGGCCTCTCGAATGGTATCGCATGTTATCTTGGCGAGCTCTACTCCTCATCGTAAACGCCCGTCTGCCCCCTGGTTTGCCACTAATCTTTTCAAACGGGGAAGAGCGCGGGGGCGGAAGCCACATCATCAAGCTATGAGGCTTCGGGAGCCCTATCCACACCTGCCTGAGTCCTTACCACTGGGCGACGCTAAGTTCATTATCTCCTGTCATTGTCGACCTATCTATCATAGCATGGTTAGGGAACCATGCCTCGCGTGGCGTTTTCATCTCCATAGGTAGCTAAGGTATTGGTTTATCTACCCTAGTGAGCAGAAGGTCCTATTCGATGCCTGCATTATTCAAATGATAGCGGAGAGCGACTTTCTTTCGACTTGCCTGGATAACGGGCTTACAGTAACTTGGTCGCGCTAGATAATCCAAAAACATGCCACTTTGGATAGTATCACCGACACCATATCTATGGCTACTAACAGCCGCGACCATTCTGGCAAGGGAGCAACAACAAGAGTCTGACAGCCTCGTGACTAGCTTTGCCAACTCCAGCCGCTCCGTATAGTTGTCTTCATATTCTAAAGCATCAGCACCAACTCCCTCCTCTCCCTTGCAGGGCGAGCGATGCAGCGGAAATTCGAGTGTGACATTCCGTTGGAACCCGAATATGCGCCAAGCCGAGGCACAGTGAAACGGGGTGGTGGTACTACTTCGACGGCGCGACCCTTTCTGAGCAACAATGGGCAGTTCCTCTTAGTGGTAGGTACGCGATGGCGACGGCTTTCCGTTCTCCTCCGGTGGCGAGGTTGTTGTTTCTGGATCGTGATGCTCGTGGCTTTAGTCTCTAAGCGACCGGTAAACTGTTGTCGAAGAAAATCACATGGATTTGCTCGCGCACGGTCTGTCTGAATTTGTCGGCCGGTTCCGGGATCGCCGCAGAGCGCGAGCGCATAATCGAAGGTACTGGGTATCGAGACTCCCATGGTTCGATGTCAGGCGGCCGATTAGGGCGATATCCGGTAGTGCCTCCGTATCGCAAAGACCTCTTCGTCTCGATAACAGCCAGCGGAACGATAAGCTTCTACGTCTTATTTCGTCTGAGTGTGGTGATTGATTGAGACGACGTAAGAAGCTGTTCTCATTGCATATGAGTAGTTTTCAAAAGGCGTCTGTCGCTCAGGATATCGGTATAGGCTTTCTTCTAGTATCTAGGATGCAGTCGAATAGGTACGGAACTTCCTATTCTCATTTGCTAAACTAAAACCTGACTCGTGACCTGTATCCCAGCCTATGCTTCATTTTGCTCAGTCGAGAGCCGATATAGACTTTCCGGGAGGGATCCTTGGATGCGTCCTCAGGAAAATGTAGGTAGAAACAATGAGACGTAAGAGCGGAACATATAGGTTAGATGTCAAGCATGCAGAATATACAACTACACCACCACTGGAACCTCAGAGGAGCAAAAATACACCCGTTTCGTGTCCGCCTTTGAACCTCTCTCGTCCCTTAAACATACAATTTCATACAGGGGACAACCCCCCTTTTCCATCATGGACTACTTCGCTCATCGGCCTGCCACGTATAAGCCGCGAGAATATGGCTCAGCGGCCCCCAGAGCTTCCACGACGCATCACTCAACGACGAATCCGCACTGTGCTGTCCCTCCGCATTCGATCCCCGTGCGTGCTTCCCGATCCTCGCGACGGCCTGCTCGTAGAGCCAGTCCCGCCACTCCCCGTCTGCCGTGGCCCACTGGACCGGGGCCTGCTTAGGGGTCTTCTAGTAGTGAGCGTGACCCGTCACCCCGTTACCGCTCGACCAGAACGCTACCTGCCGCAGCCGCTGCTTCAGCAGGTGGATCCGCGAGCACGAGTATTCCTGGCACGCCGCCAGAAGGACCTTCTGGTCCCGGAGCCCGCTGTTAACATTGGTGTTGGCGGCATCGGTGGGCAGTCCGTCCATGCTCGGGTTCGGCCTCGTGGGTGGTCTTGATGGTCGTAGCCTATGTTCCGCTTAAGGATACCTCTAGCAGTATTCAGTTTCCTCCATGTGGTGACAGAGTCATGGAACATCAGTCTTGGTTTGCAGAAACAGGATGCTCGCGGGCTCCTGCTGAATGGTGCCGAACAATAAGGGGCGTCTTTGAAAGAGCACAACCCCGATGGCCACCACAAAAGCCGGCTGGTTTGGAACAAAGACACGCTCTTTGGTGATGGCGCTTGGAAATTACAAGCTAATGACACTCATCTCTGATGCTCATCCATATTTCCATGACTTTGATCAGAGATCAATGCTTTACGCTTGCTAGTGGTGCCTCGACTCTACCCTGAGCCCTCACTGGTGGGAATGCCTTTCACATGTGGCAACGACGTTATATTATTATAGGCTGGAATTCAGAGACGTCAAGCTTTGCAAAATCCACTGTCTGTGGGAAATATTTGGGAACACATCACGAATGGCTCTAAAAACAGAATTGAATTGCATCTAGCACGAGAATGACGCGGAACAGACATGGTTTGAACTGTTTACTTGGTAAAAATGGATGCACGGAGGTGTCCTTAGCTCAAAGCACCATAACAAACTCGTAATAGCTGGGCAAGCCCTTGAATACGCCTTACACATCCAATCTTCATAATAGAGGTAACTGGTATGTATAGCCCCTTGTCCAGATAATACCATGAAAGAGACTTAAAGAGGCTGATATACGTTACCTACCGGACAGTCCTTTGAACGTTTGCCTAGTTTTGCCCCTTGTTAACCGCACAATGGCTTTATTCACAACGGCAGTGACACAAGGTATAAATATACCGACGGGAATCTCGAGTTCTGGCCTTCTTCCAGACCATACACATCTACCGTCTTTTCATTTCTCCAATCTTAACTTAATCAGGCCAGATCCTTAGGATAACCATCTCAGCTCATCAGCATGTGTTGGCTAAGCCATCCCTACAACATCTGCTACGAATGCAACGACGAGTGGAACCATAGAGACGTAAGAGCGCCCTGCTGGACTCAGGAGCGAGCAGAAGTAACCGGCGAGCCCTGTACGCGGGTTACTTACATAGGAGACGTCGTCATCGACTACGAGATGTGTGAGCGTTGCAAGGCCAGCAGGAAAGCCGAGGAGGCCGTTCAGCAGCACATCTACCGGCAATCGCCCCTCTACTTCAACATAACCCACAAGGGCGCCATCAGGCAAAGTTATTGGTAAGGCGAATCACCCGTCATTTCTCCTCCCACTTTTGGAAGAACCGTCCCGCTGACTCGGATGGACGAACGAAGGGCGAGCTTGAAGCTTCGCAAGGAAGAAGTCGAGAAGGCCGAATTGCAGAAAGCGGCTGGTAAGTCAAGCCTTAGAGACGTGGAGGACCTGACACCGGCGCCGAAGCTTATAACGATGCGGCATCAGTTCAATACGCCGCAGGGAAAAGGGGATGTAGAAGAAGGGAACCGATCTTAATAGTTGTCCATTAATATACGCCGGTTGATTTGCCTTGTAATATTTTTCTACAATCCATTACAACGCCGGCTTCGCCCCTTGCTCCCTGTCGCCTGTTCCTGCCTGAACCAACCTACTCCCGTGGTTGGTATATCAATCACAATGACATAAGCCTCCAGTACAAACGACCATACTATGTGAAAGTTTCGGGACCCCGTCCTCTCTCACCTAGAAAAGACGCGTAAAGGTGAATTTTATATTAAGATAAAAGGGAAAGTGATACCCCTGTTTTGCTAACTAATACGACTATGGCTAAAAAGTTGGCTTTTCGACCAAGCTTCCTTGACGGCGTTTAATCTCGGTGTCTGATTCACCAAAGCCTTTGCCATTACCTACAGTAGCCAAAAACCCCGTCCGTCCAACGACAACCCCGTTCGTAAGTATACCGTTCACTTTCATCACGTCCTCATTCCCGCTTCCTGTCTTCGGGCGCGCCCGGCGCTCTCTGCCTAAAGGGCGTCGCCCCCTGATCAATTTCTTCTGCAGCAAAAGAAATGGTACAGAATAGCTGGCCAACGAGGCAAATCCGGCAGGTTACACCTATTTACGCCTTGCGCTGGCGGCGGGTGAGCCAAGCTGCGAGGTGGTCGAGATTCTACTCGCAGTAGAGGCGAAAGTGGGCAGGATGTTCAATGAGCACTGGTTCGGGACGGAAGGTTATTTCGTCCCAAAGCAACGGCGCATACCTGGCTAGTGCCTTGTTAATATAGCAATAGCTCTCGGACGTGATGACGTTGAAATGATGAAGAGAAGGAGCCAATCTTTGGAGCAAGTCGGTGTTGAGAGGCAGCCAGGTTGAAACGATGTCAGGGGAGAGGTCTTGCCGGCGAAGGGGGGGGGATGTCTGCACGCCTCCGAGCTTTCGACTTGTTTCTTCCAGAAGCTCATCCCCTATCTTCAAGCCAGCTTCTAGCCCGGGGTCTAGGTCGGGTACTTAAGTACTGAAGTTAGCACTGAGAACCAGCCACCTTTATGTCGCCTGAACAAGCTTGTATATGGGATCGGTAAGCTAACATGACCAAACCCGCTATGCTAATGTCCTACGGCTTATGATTCTGGTACTACAGCATTATGCGGCACAGTTTTGCTGTCTACCAAGCGTTCACAAGTTGCCGGTGCCAAAGGGCCCCTCACCCCAGGAGTTGTCTCTTCCTATTCTTTCACCTATTTAGGACATTCACTGACCGACAGAAGACCCCACTATCCATGATTAGTCCTACATATCGTTACGGAAATGTTCGCAGGTGAGCATTAAGATCAACTCTGACGAAGCGGGAAAGCACCAGTCAGGGTTCTCGAGAGCATCGCTGGGGCTGAATGCTGGTTGCTTCAGGACGCTCGCCCACTTCCGCGAAAGCTTCGACTGGTCACCCCAACCCAGTGATTTACTTGCCTTGGGGTGTCCAATTGGTGTTTTACTTCTTGTAGTGTCCACACCTTGGCCGATGTAGAACGTAATGGGGTTTTGATTCCCTAATCCAGCGGGGCTCGGGATCATCCGAGGTCTGTGTACCGCAAGACCGACATACAGCTGTGACCGTTGTTGGAAGATCACTGATCTCCGTCCCAAGCCGAAGGAGCAGTCGCTCCAGTTTACTTTTTTAGGCGGTGCTTCGAGCTATTTTCCGATCATGGCGAATATATCGCACTCGGTCAGCGGCTGGAAAGCCCCAACAGCTTGCCTTGTCACCTGCGCATTGGGGGTAGACCACGCCCCTTTTGGGGAATCGGAGAACGTACTTCGCTGGCTCTTTCCTCGTGGACCGAGGGAATGAATCATCAGGAATTCGCTGACCGCAGAGTTCGCACTTTGGCGGTATGGCTTCATGACGTATGGTGACCAAGTCGGCAACCTGGGTTTTGTCCCGCCCTGTACCTTCAATCTGTTTTGAAGTAACGCATTGCGACATCTAAGGCAATCGCAACGACTTCCCCGTCTATGGTTGCCGCTTGCTGCATAGTAGTCTGTGTGTCTTCAAAACATTATCTGTCGACTCGACTGCTCTGCCGTCAATTTTTAGCTCGTCCTGAGCTTGGATCCAGCTCTGCGACTCGATACGGACGCTTTACTAATCAGACAGTTCTCCTTAGTCGGAATCAACGGAGGGGCAAAGTCCGCACACTACAAGGGCTTGATCTAGACTTGGCCCAGTTGATACGAGCGCCCAGCAGGTGCAGAGCCACCTCGAGGGTCGGGGGGAAATAATGGAATTCAGGGTTGTGATGGTGGGGAATGTGGAGTTGCTACGGGACGGAGCGTCAGATTTGCCGCAGCGGATGTGGAGATGGACTTTGGTTTATATTATATGGTGGTAAATCGGTCCGAGTCAGCATCCGGAACGGTAGCTCAGTGGTAGAGGTAAGGATTTATTTTGGAAACATAGGAGAAAACCAAAGCTAACAACTCCTAAAGCAGCGGACTGCAGTTCCGAAGGTCATGGGTTCAACTCCCATTCGTTCCTATATATTCTTTTTGGGGACCAAAACCTGTACCTGACTCCTTGATCCATGTATGCCTATTCCAGAATACCACACCAACGCCCCATTTCATACCCCTAACATCATTCCGTAACTATTCTCCGCGTTCAAGTCATAGGGGGCGTCCATGATGCCCGCATGCCGGGAGGCAGCTTAGCCACATCAACGCCCAACAGTTGCCTTATCTTCTTGTCGCTTCCACGGGCTGGACCCACTAGTTTTGCGTCATCTAGTAACTCGTCCCTGTCGCTCTGGGTGCTACCAGTCGTCATCGACTTCATAGAGCTGCTGCTACTGACAGGGCAGTGATAGGCAGGTATGCCACTGCCATCTGGCTGCAGGCCACAACTAGCTGACGACATACCACCGGAAGCAAGTTGAGGACCTTCGGCGCGCCGGTTGCTCACCGCGGGGTAGAATAAGCTCGAGTTGTGCCTTCGCTGCGGGCCCTGCCACTTTGCAATGATCAACTCGTATTGGTGGGCCATCGATGGGTGGTCGATGATGTCCTCCATGGCGAGCTGTACATGTTGAAGGCCGGGGATGTTTAAGCCGGGAATTCGTTCTGTGTAGTATCGTGCTAACTCTGCCGCCGCCATCAGAGAGCCCCAGATCTCGTAGAAAGGGACCGAGCGGATGTTAGACATGGAGGGCACGTGCGTATCCAGAACAGTCTGCCAGGCTGCCTCAATGACATTGTTGATAGCTTGGGCGTGATCTAAGGGGACTGACCCTATCGGCCCTTTGAGATGGACATCCTGACGCGGCGCAGAGGGCAGGGGTATTTTTGGAGTGGTGTTTCGGCCGTTGAGGACCTTGAACGGCAGCGGCTTCATGACGAACCCCGATGTGAGGAGCGCGATAGTCGAACAGAGCATCTTCAAGGCTTCATCTGCGATGGACTGGCGCACCCTCTTCTCACAGAACGTAAGCGATACGTTAACATTAGCGGGCGCCGTCATCGTCGACCGTACGAAGATGTCCGAGTGCTGGAGATTTGACTCCAGGCAGCTGACCTTGCAGGCGGCGTTACCAAGGGCAAATCCCTTCAGCGTATCGTGGATATGCTGCTCAGCATGCTGGACAACCGTGCTGAAATGCGTCCAAGCGGGCCAGGAGGTGCAGTCCCGCACGACGTCAGCAAACTGCATGTGGGCGTGAGTCATGCTAGCGGCAAGCTGGCTCTGAATGCATCTCAGGTATTCGTATGGTGGGGTTGAAGTGCCCGGTACCCTTGTCCGCACGGCGATGATATTGCCCGAGGGACCTACGACATCCGCAACAGAGTAACCACCAGCAAGACGAAGACTTTTGCCTTCAACCAGTTGACCAAACACGACATCGTCAGATCCAGACAGATTCGATAGGACAATAGACCATGCGCCATTCAAGATCGTCTCGAACGGAATACCTAGGTTCTGCATGGTACCGATAGGGATCTGTCGTTGGATAGCCTTTGAACCTGGCGCTGGGATGGCAGGCAAGGGCTGAGATACCACGCATGCCATGGCTGACCCGTCTAATAATGAACGCCAGTATTCAGCAGCGTTGTTCGTGTCCTGGTTCTGAGCAGCTCGAACCACGTCACAGAAACTAGGATATCGACTCAGTGCTCTGTCCGGCTGGTTATAAAGGCGACTCAGGTGTCCAAGGAGAGAGGGCAATGATGCTTCGTCGTATTGGGCTCTCGACAAACGCAGCACCATAGTAGATGTCTTGCCCCCGTCAATAAACATGAACTTGGTTAAGGGATGCCGGAAGTCCACTGGCAATGACTGGTCCCTCTTGATTAGTTTCGTAGTCAGACCGCTTAACCGCCAATCTGGGGATCGGTAGCGCTGAAACTCCGGATGGTAGGATTGTGGCCGGAAGACAGTCTGGAATATTTGGCGGCCACGCAGTGCGAAGCCCGTCCTCAAGATTGGATGAGCTTCGACCAACCTGGAGCATGCGCTCTCTAGTCTGTGCTGATTAACTTGCCCGGAAATATTGATTATGAAGTAGTTGATGTTGCCAGGGGTTCGGAACGACCCAGCCTCCACTGATAGCGTTTGCAGAGATGAAGCCTCCGCCACATCCTCGAATTGTTCTCTTTCCCAGTCCATGAATTGCGGTATGTCCATGTTTTTCGAGGAGGTATTTGAGGGATTGGACTGTCCACTGAGGTTGTTATTCCGGGTAGACGTCTGCGTTAAAGTGATCCGCCTGGCAAGCTCGCTCAAAGAGAAATTGCGCAAGACATCGACGACAGACATGACAATGTCCTTCTCCCCACAAGCCACCGCCACTTTATGGGCAAGAACAGGGTCGCCCCCTAGGCTCAGGAACTTGTCGCTGCCTTTGATACGAGCTTCCGGGACGCCAAGCACGTCGGCCCAGATGCTTCGAATCTGGTTCTCTACTTTTGCGAAGGAAAGGGGCTTGAGCTCGGCCCCTCGAACCTTGAGGGGATCCGGCATCTCCGTGAGATTTAGAATTTGTCTACGAGACAGTCCTGTGACCATTTTCCGTAGATCCTTCCTGCTGATTTCTAGAGACAGTGTTAGGGGGAGATGCTGGACAGGTATATAAGCTGAAGGGACCATATCTGTGGGTAGCTTTCCCCTCAGAACCATGTCGGCCTTCTGCTTTGTGAGATACAACCTTTCTTTAGTAAAGCGACTGAGTTTCGTCAAGCTCTCATTTCCTTGGAATGAATTGTCTCCAAACTCAATAAAAGCAGCAATGATCGGGGGAGCCTCAGCCACTCCGAACGTAATTGTATGGACCGCAACATTCGTATCGCGACCAAGGCACCGTCGTAGTTCCGACTCGATTTCGGAGTGTTGGGCGGTGTTGCCCTTTATCCTCCCCGCTTCATGATCAGGCGGAACAATTTCGATCCGGCCTTCCTCTCGATAACGAACAAGTTGACCCGTTTTCAATAACGGACAGTCCGATTCACCCCTTCCCGAGCTGTTGGTTGTCGCGATGTTCCTAGCCCATTCCTTGACTGATGCCTCCTTCAGATGAATTTCCGTGGCGATTGCGGGGGACATAATGACTAATTCGCCCACGGCGCCGACCGGCATGAGTCTTCTGCTGTCTTCGGGGCTGACAATCCAGAAGTTGCCACGGATTGGGTTGTCAATGCATTGGATGTCCCTGGCGTCCTCGACTTCGAACGCGGAAAGTCCAAGGGGGCAAGCACCACGAGGGCTGTAGACCACCAAGACTTTCGCTCTCCCGGCCCATGACATGTATGTGTCGATATCGATATCCTGACGGAAGCAGACAACAGCCAAGCCTGTCAATTTTTCTGGGTTAAGCTTGCGAGACAGCGGCGGTGTCAAGTAGGTCCAGTTCACATTCATGCGTTGAGCGGCGCCGGTAAAGTCAGCAAGCCTCTCGGGAGCGGATGGGACGCAAACACAGCCCCCGTGGATTAGAGTCGTCAGTATCTCAGACAGCGCAATGTCGACGCTATACGAGGAGAGTTGCATCACTCTGCTGGAGGCGCAAATGCGTAAGGCTGGACCCTGGCCTACGCACGCCATCGCTAGAGCTCCGTGGCTATAGGCTGTAGCTTTGTGGGTTTTGGGGGATCCGTGCTCGAAGAGAATGCAGGCTAAGTCAGTTGAAGTGGTCTTGAAGGGATTCGCCGCCGCTGCTTGAGCCGACATAGCCGACACGGTGTATTCATTGACGACAATAATCTCAAGCTCGGCATTATTGAGATATCTCCGTACGCTATCCGATATGAGAACAAAGCTGGCATCCACCGTTTTGATGACCCGTGAGAATAATGATGTCGCCTCGGCATCGACGGGAATGAGCACGGCATTAGAGCTTAGAGGGTGTTAGTTTGTTGCTCACAAACATATTGAGATGGTCACTTACTATAAGACCGCGAGCATGGCTACCACAGCCCAGCGACTCTTATCCATAATCACCGGTACGAGCGTTTGGGCCTTTAAGCCAGACGTAGTTAAATGACCAGCGAGGGCCATGGAGCATTCGTACAGTTCAGAGTACGTGAACCCACCGTCCCATGCACAGACGGCCTGGATATCTGGGTTGGCAGAGGCTTGTACCGCGATCAGCTCGTGGACAGGCCTGTCGCATATGTCGGGCTGGGACGTGCTGTTCCATGCGAGAATCTGCTTGTGGTCATGCTCAGTGAAGAGGTCAACTTGTTTGACGAGACTGGCCAGTGAGTCAATAATTGTTTGAATGGCCCTTCCAAAGGCGTGGGCTACTAGGATTGCTTGACTGGGGTTAAGGATGCGATGACCAATATCCACTGAGACCTTCTCGAATCTGAGTTTAACGTCGACGCTGATATCGTACTCGGAAGAAAGATTTGTCCTGACGTGGTGGAACTTATTACTAGAACGGAATCCCTCTACTACGTCCGTACGGCTCAAAGACATGCAAGTATTGAAAATACGCCCCCCTTTGACGTTGAGCGCATGTTGGATAGAGCTGACCGTTACGTGCTGATGGTGCAAAGCTTCCTCGTGTTGTCTGTCACATGCCTGTAGGATCGGAATGATCGAGCAACCGGCCGGCATTGAGATACGGCAAGGTAAAACGGTAGAGAAACAACCGACGACGTCCTCTAATCCCCGGACCGGAATATCTCGGCCTGAAGTGCGGTAACCGAAGCAGACATCGTCAGTACCAACATAGGTTCTAAGAACCAGAGCCCAAGCGACTCGAAGTACAGCTGACATGCCGACGTTGTGCTTCGTGGCGAATGCTGCTAGGTGCTCACGCGAGACAAGAAGATCAACTGTCGTGTTCTCCCACCGCGGGGTGTCAGTGCGTTTCGCTGAGAGGATGGGAAATCTGCATGGCTGGCATCCGCCCAGCTTCTCTCTCCAGAACTCAATGCTGCGTGGAGTTGTCTCCAAGCAGCCGAGGGCTTCTGGATAAGAAACCTGAGAAGAATCAGGTAAGCGGCCATCTAAATAAGCTCGCTCGAGTTCTTCGAAGAGGATCACGAAACTAGCATCCTGTATTATTCAGTTAGCTATGCAAAAGACCCAGGAGGATGAGACTTGCATCACAGATTGCCTGGCTAGTTTCCAGCTTGAAGAGAGTCTTGCCAGGTGCCTGGCAGACGATAAGCCGATGCCAAGGCATGCCTTCAGCCAGGGGAAGCGCAGGGACGCTCTCTATTGTCTCCATCGCTCGATCATTGTGTTTGCTCTCAAGGAAGAGCATGCTTGGCGAATGTCGGCGAAGCACTAGCTGGTCATATAAGCCAGTATTCGGAACTCTCTGGATAAACACGGTACGTAGAGCCGGCTGCCTGTCAGATATGTGCTGCCAAGCGGCGCATACACGACCGATATCTACATGCTTGTTTCCGGTATCAAACCCATAGATCACCTGGGCAGTGCTGCTTCCGGGAATTAAGGATTCGCCCATGATAAAATTTTCTTGATTCCCAGTGGCAGGGTAGACCGCCACCACGCTGGAAGCATCCAGTTTTGGACCAGGTAGCACGGTTTGATTGAGCTGCGCGAGCTCCTCAGGCGTGGATTTTAAAAGAGGCCTACCGGAAAAGGGCGGATTTGGTACCAGAAGCCTTGACCGGCTAGCAATTTCAAGTAACAAGGCATCGCAGCCTCGTATCCATGCTTGGATTTGATCTCGGTGCTTGGATTGTCGATGATAGACGAACCTGAACTCGGCCTCGCCTTGGTCAATGACGGCGGATATTTCGAATACCGAGGTCCGCCGGACTCCAGGGCCGATGTTCGAACTCTTGGACGATAAACAGCTGCTGGGGGCGGATATCTGTTCAAAGACACTGTTCTGGCCTTGTAGGTCTTGTATGTCTCCGGCGAAAGTGAAGATGAGTTCCATCGGGCAGTGCGACGAGACGAACGAGGTTGCAGAAGGGGCGTCCATCATACATGTTGTAAAATACGGGACGCCTCTTGCTGGGATGGAGCGGCGCGTTTCTTTAACCAACGATAATACAGCGGAGATATCATCCATGTGCGAGATTTCCAATGCAAGGGGACACAATGAGGTAAACCACCCAACAGTTTCGGAAATGTCACCTCTTGTCTTGAGAGCAGACCGTTCATGTTCCACATTCCAGAGGGTAGGAGCTGCGCGATCGCAAAATGTACGAGAGAAGGAGAGGAGCAGAGCAGATATGAAGATGTCGGAGCAGTCTGTTTTGGACGCCTGATTGTTATCGCCCAGCATTGAAACAACTCCGGCACTGAGGGTGAAGCCGGCTGCTGCTGTATTGCCATATGTGTTGCGGCCGTCCTGAATGCCCCAGTAGTCCCAAGCTGAAGAAGAGATCGGAAAAGCTGAACGGCCAGATGCTCCTAGGGTCTGGGCATGCCGTTTCTGTTGTGCGACCCAGCTCGAATACGAAAGCGATGGGCCCGAGGCGAGATGGCCATTGGCGAGCAATACATCCAGGTCATTGGTGATCACACGCCAAGACTTGAAATCAATGACGAGACGATGAGCGACCAGGTAGAGCATCTGGTAACCGTCGTGCGTATGGAAGTGTTTTGCAGCGAAGACAGGTCCCCGTTCAATGTCGATCGTTCCTTGTGCAATTCTTATAACTTCCTCCACCTCGTCATTCGTGCTGACTATATGGGTGCTGAACTCGTACGAGGAGGATATATCGGTTTCGATCCACTGACACCACGAGTCTTCATCGGGCCGGAACCGGCACCTGAGCATAGAGTGGTGGCCGACGACAGCCTCAACAGCAGCGTGCACATCTTCGATATCCGCATGTTTATTCAACCGCAGTAACACACTCTGGTTGAATCGATGCTCGTCGTTATAGAGAGACTGCCGAGTGGGTCTGTTTCCCATGGCTGTATGGAAGTAAAAGCGCTGCATTGGAGAAAGATCGAATACCTCCTTAGCCCTGCCACTTTCCCCCCAGGAGACATGCCGCTCACATGCACTTGGAGGTGGTGTTGAGTTCCTTTGAGGGTTTACAGACATAATTTGTTCGTATACGTCCTCGTTGACATTCTGGATCCAAGTTTGTAGCTTTCTTCGATTGATGTTTCCGAACTCATTCAGGGGCATCTGCTGAAGCGCTACCCAGACTTTAGGCGCGTAGTTCTGCGGAACTCTTGCCTCGACTCCTTTCCTGACAGGTGGTAGTTTATCGTAGTGGCTGGCCTGGAAATGAACCTCGCAGTCCACCGCTCCTCTCACCGAGTAGCCCGCTAACGTAAGAAACACCACAGCTTGGCCTTCGAACAGTCCGGCTTTCGGTCTGATCACGGCGGCCTGCGAGATACCGCTATTTAGAGAGAGGATATGTTCTACGTCGTTATGGTCACTTGAAGCGCGAGGCCGGGTTTGAGACCCATCTTCCAACTGGGGTGGCTTTCTTTGAGCAACCCTAGACAGCCTTCCGGGTGCCTTCGGCGGCACCGTGGGAGGCTGCTGTGGTTGGATCGCCACATCTTGTGGCCTGCGGGGGGTAGCGTCAGTCGAGGACAGGCTGACAATCGGAGGTGACGGCGCTATGTCACTCCGCGATGTAGTCAGCGGGGTGATCAGGGTCTCCAGTTCCGCTATGGTCCGACAAGCCAGAACATCGTCGGGCTCGACTGATAACCCGACGGCCATGCAGTTCGCGCTGAGTTCCCTCGCCTTTTGGAGGTCCCCGCCAAGTTCCACGAACGAATCGCCACGAGAAATCCGGCTGACCTCAAGCCCCAACACGTCCGCGACAGCTGTTGCAAGACGCTCATGTATTAAACTGTCCCGGGGGCTCCAGGGACAGTCGAGCGTCGGCGAATAGACGGAGCTCGAATAAGAAGGATGGTCGTCGGACTGCGAACCGACTGCACTAGTGCGGCTCGAGAGGGAGTTAATCCCTCCAAAGGGTTGTGGGAGTTCACTGGGGTCGACGCCCAGGGCATCGGCTACTGCGGCCGATACTGATTCTAGAAGCCAGGTCTGTGTATCCCCTCCCTTAGAATACGGAAAGCGGGTGTATATTCGGGGGAGAGATTTCCGCTTCTCGGTACCAGTTCCAGTTGAGGGTGAGCGAATACTGCATGTCTCGTACGAAGGCCCGTCTTCGGGCAGCTCGACGGGAGCGTCGACCCGGGGAAGCAGCAGACGTCCTGCCATAACCTCGGGCTGTAGAGCAACAACAGGAGGTTTAAGGCAAGGCCGTATATGTCAAAGATCAGTTGCTGTAGTTATAGAAAAGGTAATAAACTACGCTGCATATAACGTAGTAAGCTCTCGTCGCTACTGTTTGTGTATCTCAGCCACGTAGTAAGCTGCCGGTGGGGGAATCCGGTAGCTGAGCAATGTACAGGCAGGTTAAGCCAGAGTCAAGTCCAAACTCAGAAGGTCCAAACATCTGGGCTGAAATTATGCCACAATCCATTGAGTAATTAGCTGAGTACCGGCGTGAACTAGAGAAAGTGAGAAATGGGGATGGAGTAATGGTTGGGACTTGGGGTTGAAGAGTGAATAGGCAGGAAAGACTGTCACCGTCACGAGGACACATAATTGGCACACAAAAGAGACTCCTTGCGCCAAAATAGGGAGGCACACCAATTTCCAACAATTGTGTCATCTCCGTAGCTGTGGTCGATGGTGGGCGACTTGGATATGACCTGGCCGGGCGGAGCTGATAGTTGGGCTGTTAGTAGGGGCTGAAGAGGCGAAGGATCCAATGATATCGGATCTCTCCCGGCGCCCCATTATGCCATCTAGGTACCTATGCATAGAAGCGGCGCAATATTCGCAAATGATAGTTAATCGGTACTGACAAGTGTCATGAGTTATGTCTAGTATGCGTCGAGGGAATAACAGGGGCTCTTGAAGCGATCTGGAGCCGGTCGTCTTCGTTGACGATCCCCGATCTGCCTAAAGCACAAGAAGCTGTAGTAGATCTTGCCTGTGATGGTAGTTGTTATACATAAGACCATGCAAGTCACGCGAGCCAGCCGTGCCTCGTAGGCAAATCCCGAGCGATTCATGCAACGCCAAAGGATCGATCTGACCTGACGGTCTCTTGGGGCTTGTTTTAGATTATGCGGTCATAAGCTCCGGCTGTAGGGTCCCTCCCCATATTCTCCCAAGATATCTAAAAATAAGCACATCGCCTAGGCTTCTTACGGGTTAGCGTCGGCTAGCCCAGAAGGATGGTGGGATAACCGCAAATCATGTGTATTTACCAGCCCATATACATAGTAGATAATCTTTCACTAAAATGTGCTGGCATGCCTGCCATACTAAGTATATAATTAGGCTTTTAATCTAAAGGTTAGCTTACATTTCAGTTTTTCTATTAGTAGCCTCCACGGGCCCAGTTGTTGCCGTAAGAGGTTAAAAGTAAAATCCTATAGAAATTGTGTGGGATATACTTAAACCGCTTTCCTCCGGGTCCGTTTTAGTAGCTCGCAATAATGCAGTGGATAACGAAACTGCTGGATTACATAGTGTTGTCTATTCCCATACAAACTTGTATACCACGTCGACATACAGTGGACGCAGCTGAGGCAACTAACAGAGAATACCCCTGCGTATTATATGGATCTTTTAAGGCGTGGCAGCATAATGAGGTAAGTTCCAGTCTGTTTTATCTTACTCACGATAACGTAAGAAACGTAGACCAACAGATACGCTCATACTAGGCTGGGTATTATCAGCGTTGGTATTAACTATTTTCATATTATTATACCCTCTAGACCTTCTTTTCTAAAGCCCGTACATCCGGCTCAAGGAAACCCCCCGCATATCCGGACGCACTCCAGGCTGTATTACGTCCGCAGCACCGAGGGTGGTGGGCTGACACCCTCGCTGACGACGAGCTTCTCCACGCCTCCCTCGAGGGTCTGGAGGGGCGCGACGAACGCCATCTGGCTCCAGCTGAACAGCGTGTTACGGCCGCCGAACACGAAGACCTCGAAGCGGCCGGCGAAGGCGCCGTCCACCCAGACGCGGGCGCCGCCGATCGCGTCACCCGTGACGGTGATGGTGGCCGGGACGGGGACGGCCACAGGCTCGTGCGTGGACGACGTCTCGTTGGTCCAGATCCGCCCGGGGTGACCCTGGTCGAAGCCCGCGCCCTCGGCCACGGACCGCAGGGGGTATCTGTAGCCGTCGGCGTCGAAGACGAGGCTGCCGTCGCCGGACAGCGTCAGGGTCACGTCGTCTGACGAGAGGGTGAAGGGGCCCGTCGCCGAGATGGTCAGCGTGTAGTTCATGCCCTTGCTGCCGTACCCCAACTTCATGACGCGCCCGGTCTCGTCCGAGCCGCCGCGCGTCCACGACACCAGCTCGTCGGTAGTCGAGCCGTCCTGCTGGCCCGGTAGTTTGCGGTCGAGGTTCTGTGCCGGCGCGTGCGCCGAGAGGAAGTCGATTGAAGCGTCGACCGTCGCGTCGTCGAGCCGCGGCCCGCGCGCACCGCTCCAGGCTCTGGCGCCGACGAGCGGGATGCCCCTGCGCATGGCATAGTAGGCCTCGAGCTGCGTCGTGGCGTCGGGTCCGTTGTCGTTCCACGCGGCCATGATGGCGCCCCTGTTTCCGCGTGCGCCGTCCTCCAGCTGTTCGGTGATGTTGACCTGGTTGTAGAGGGCCGGCTGCCATTGCCATCCCTCGACATTCGCAAAGTTCAACACGCGAGACACGTCGAAGAACTGCGGGTAGGGGGCCGGGAGGATGGGCGTGTGGTCGTTTTTCAGGGTCATGTACGCCCACCAATCTTGCGAGTTGATAAGCTCGTAACCGTCGGCGTGGAGCGCGACGGGATCCGACTGACCGTATTGCCAGTGCTGAATAATGACGTCCTTGGAGATGGTAAGGTTCTCCGACGGTTCATCCGTGCCCCATATTCTAATCCTCTTGCCCGATGTCTCGCGAACGAATGTCTCCATTTCGTTCACAAAAGTGATATAGTCGTCAGCTAAGGTGGGGTCGTACTCATCGGCCCCAATATGGACCTCCTTGGTCTGGAACCAAGGCAGGAACTCCTCCCAGATCCGCTTCACGGTCGGGATGCTCTCTGGGTGCGTAAGATTCAAGAGATCCTTCTTCTCGAGCGCCAGCTCCGGCTTCCATTTCGTGATTGTCAGGCAATGGCCCGGAGCCTCGACCTCGGGGACCACTGTCATGCCTCTCCGGGCGCAGTGCTGCTGGAGATCCTCGAAATCAGCTCGGCTCAGCGTCTCATTTGGACGCTGCACGAGGCCCTGAAGCTCCTCGCTCTCCGGGCGTAGGGAAAACTGGGCGTAGACGTCTTGCCAGGTCTGGTTATGACCGCGGTTCAGTGGGTAGTTGTCGCTGGTATGATAATGGAACTCGGACATCTTGAAAAAGGAGGCGTAGGTGCACAGTTCCTTCAAGAAGTGGGGAGAATACCACTTCCGTCCGGCATCTAGCATGAAACCGCGAGTAGCGTATGAGGGGGCATCCCTAACCGAGAGCTCGGCTATAATGGTCCAATTTGATATCATGAGCTGTTGTAAGAGGGTCCTCGTCCCCCACCAAGCCCCTCGAGATCCAGCGCCCCGAATGATCGCTTTTCCATGCGCAACTTCCAGAGTATAACCTTCCTCCGTGGGAGTGCCATCCTCATAGGCCAGCATTGCCGGATCGCCCTCATAGGTAGTCAAGAGAATCCCAGAAGTGCAAGGCAGCTTCCCGGTGACCTTGAGCGACCATTCCTCCCCGGTCATGCTCGTGAGATCTTCCGCGAAAGTCCGAGCGAACTCCTCGCCGGACGGCGGGATCAGGGTTAAGCCCCCTGAGTCCCGCTGCGAAGCGAGATCACTCGTAATATAGACAGTCCTGGGGATCTTGCTGAAGTCGAACCCGGGGACGGTCGCATTGGTGACGATGCGATCCAAGGGCGGTGGCGGAAGGGGCTGGAGAGCCAACGCCCCCAGCGCAAATGTGGTCACTGGAACGTACATACTGTCCGCCCCTGTGAGCAGCAGTATACGGCCTGGAAGATGGGGACAGTCCACGGGGTGGGATACATACCATTCACGCACATGCGTGACGAGCGGCCCTTAAATATAGTGCCTGTTAACGTACCTGCAGAAACATGGGGCCTGGCAAGATGGGACTTTGTAACCATCTACACAGCTCGGTGGGCATATAACGCCGTCAGCCTATGGGAGGCAAAGGCTCTAGGCTAGAGGTTAGCTGCGGTCGACAAGTCCTGCCAAGTAAATAGACAACACAGCACGTAGCAACGTTACCCTACGTACCTGGGACTGATGACCTGCCATGTCTAGTCCTAGCTTCGGGTACCCTTGGCTTGGTTATTGGGTCCGGGGTAGAAGAGCGGACATTGGGCGTCGCTGACGAAGGCGGGGAAGGTGGAACAAAACCGGCGATAAGCAACATGCAATTCGTTGAATACTTGGAGTTATGCGGCCGATTCCCGAAGCCCAATATGCAGTTTCAAAACAGATATTTTGGAAATTGCTAGGGCACCCTCGGGAATATGTTACGTGGATATGCCTCACATAGTAAAATGTATATCATTACATATGGGCATTTAGATGAATCACTCCTGAGAATATAGTACTTTAACGTCTTCTGAGCTCCATGACCACGCATACGTCTCCCTATCCGTGCTCGGTATCTATGCAATTATGCTGTCTACTGACCTGTACCCACGTTCGGAGGGGCTGAATGGCGGCCGTGGGCCGTGGGCAGGATCCCAGGACAAAGAGCGACTGGCTTAACCACCCCGGTTGCGAGCCCGCCCCGACCCAACGAGCAGGGGAAGTGCTTTGCTCTTCTTCCCGTTACCAACGAACGTAGCCAATTTGAGGACCTAGAAGAGTCTCAGGAACGTAAGCGGGTGTGTTGCTTCTTGACAGGAAACCAAGGCTTGTGCAGAGTGATGTAGGCTATACCCGACAGCTTATTCGTGTTCATCGGTCGGAACCACTGACGGGTTCATGTCAGATGTGAACAAGAGATTCCATCATGACCAACCAACCCAATATGGATGGATTCACCTGTTCTTCAGCACTACTGGAGCGCGCACTTGGAAGACACGATTGTCATACGGGGGACTCGGCTCCACCATCGAACCTGGCATGGTCGAAGCGCAGGCCAGGCGGCCGTAGTGGAAGCTTGCAAGACCCTCGGTCTCAGTCTGCAAAAGCGACGGATATCTTTAGCCCAAAGGAGAACGAGACGAGCTGCTTGGCTAGAGTGTCACTAGCGTAAATTGGGTATATGATTCTTTCGTAACTACCTCTGCAGTACATATATCAGCTCTGAGTGCGCTTCTGCGCAGGGGAGATGGTGCTAACCTCAGGATCTATGCCCCACCAACCCCTGACGTATAATGTTGGTCTTCTGATCATCTCCGTAGAATCGTTTCTCATGCGTGCCTGGGCGATGCCAATTCTAACTCAGTTGGCAAATATCCTCACGTTCAAGTCCACGCTCCCAGTGGCAATGACACATCTGATCTGTACGTCGGTAGTGGTAGCCCCTGGCTTTGGCACACCATTGAGGGAGGAGCCGTTTAATCCGTCGGCGCCGTTCGTTGCAGGTTCGCGCATAATCCCCGGTGCCCATCGCAAACATGACACGAAGTGTCCATGAGCATCCGCAAGGGTCTTCACGCACTTCCCTTCCTGGGCTAGATCCCAGCATCGTAATGTCTTGTCGTCAGCTACGCTGAGAAGGTATTTGCCTCCTGGATGGAAAACCAAAGCCCGCACCCAGTTGTCATGGCCGTGCAGCACCTTGATGCAGTTGCCCCGAGCGTCCCAAATGCGAATGGATCTATCCCGCGATCCAGTCGCCATGAATTCAGCGCCGCTTGAAGCTGGAGGCGGTTTCTTTAATCCCGCAAGTGGCGCCAGATACTGATATGTGGACGGAGGAGCCAGGGTACAGCACTCGATGGTGTGTTCATGACCGACAAGGGTTAGCCTGCTTTCCGGGTTGGCCAGCGAGATGTCCCAGAGTCGGGCGGTCTGGTCGTTTCCGGCCGACAAAATGTACCTTCCATCAGGCGAAGGGCAAACGTCTCTGACCCAATCTGCATGGCCGCGTATCGTCTTGACACAATAACCAGTCGAGACATCCCATATGCGGAGCGACTTGTCTCTTGAGGCGGACACCAGTAGGTTGCCTGTGCTCGGCGCACCAGCGGCACCCGAAGGGATAAAGCGCACTGCACTGACACTGTGGTCATGTCCAGGAAGCGTCCTGATGTTCTTGTAGTCGTCCGAGGGGTCCCATAACTTGATGGTTAGATCGCTGGAGCACGATGCTAACAATGTGCCCCCTCTCGGGCCGCCGAAGTCGACGTCCAGAACAGGCCTTGTGTGACCCTTTATTGTCCGCTCTAACTCGCCAAGTTCCCAATCCCATATCTTGATGGTGTAATCTTCCGAGCCGGAGGCCAGAGACGAAAAGACTGGGTGGAACGCGACGCAGGTTATGGGTTCCCTATGTGACTGTAAAGTGTGGCGGGCAGGGGATCTAGGAAGCCAGCTAGCAGGATCTTGATTCCGTCGCGATAGGGAGGTGGGAGTCGCATTATCTAATTCGGATTGCAGAGCGGCGGTTTTAGACTCAAGGTCCATGATCTGATTATAGGCAAAGAACGCCGTTTTAGTAAGCAATGGCATGGATAGGCTGGACGGGCCTTAGGCATACCTTCTTTTGTAACCGCACGACGCTTGTCCATTTCTTCTCGAGGAGGCCTTCATATTTCTTGGACGTGGTATCGTCAAAGCTATCGCCCAGATTTAATTCCTCCCGCAGGGCATTGGCTGTATTCGGAAGATTATTTGATGATAAATATGCGATTATGGCTTTGTGCCTGAATCCAAACAGGTAAGTATAGGAAACACGCCGTGACCTTGGCAGGGACTGACATGCATATATCAAGGCAATAAAGAAGAGAGGAAAAGCGACAGAAAGGGGCGGTGGACATACAGCTCCTCGGCTTGGCGAGAGGTTAGAATTTGACTCATATTGCTCCAGACGTCGTCGCTACGGGGCCACTCATGAGTGTACTGCTGTAAGCCTCAACCGGGCCAGGCCGAATTCGCGCTTCACTTGGAGTTTGGGTCGGGTCGCTGTGTGGAAGCCAACAAAGAGGGCACGGGGACGAAATATGCCTAGGCTTTCTTCTTCCGTTGAGCCCTGGAAGGTTGGACTAGGTAGGCGATATGATATTCACAGCGACGTACTCCAGTCAACACAAAGAGAGTCTAGTCTGGTCTAGTCTCGAAATCGATACCGCGACTTAGCGTGGGCCTTTCTCGTGAATGCTTAGATGTTCGATATCGGGTTCGGTGGGTGGGTATGGGGAGCCTGTGTGGGCGCAAGACGAAGACAGGAACTCGGGGCAAAGGTTTCGAGGCTTGTTCGTTCGTTAGTTCGTTCGTCCAAAGTCGAGTTGCTTTGATATTGGAGCAGGGTTGATTTCTCTAGGGCTAAGAGACATGCCGTTGTTGTCGTCGAACATACATACAGTAGTTTATTAGGTAGGTAGGTAGGTAGGTAGGTGTAAATGCCTTATGTAAACTACCTCCCTCCCTACCTATCCATATGCACATTAGGTAGGGATGCTTGCTATTAAGTGCTACTCAGTCAAGAAGTAGCGATAAAGCATGTAGACTAGGGGATAAAAGGGCACGGACCAGATCTCGAATGGCAGCTTTGCTCCACTTTACATGTGAATCCAGAGGGGCTCTGATAAGTGCATAGGGATTGCCCTGTGGCCATCGTGACCATCACAGCTTGTTGCAACTTCATAACTTGCATATGCATGTGCCCTGAGATATGTATGCAGGTGGAATTGTAGGCACCCCAATCGCCCCCCTCCCCCCCAAATCCAACGAAATTTGGCGATAAGATTCTTTGGGAATGAACGGTTGCCCGGATACGATAACCCTTGCACTGGGCTAAGTTCGAAAGTGGTAAGGCGGGAAATCATGCACCAGCCATGTGCCGTGTTTGTGGGTGTGTGGACGCGCAGAGACGATATTATCCCACTTATTACCCAACTCGTCATCCCAAAAGAAATAACTGGAAAACAGTTTATCCAATAAACCCACTACATCATCCCGCCGACTCGCTCTCCTTAATTCTGCTACACCTACCCATTTTTGACTTATGTATACCTAGCCTACTTATTTATCTGCATTTGTTAGACATAAGCGCAACTCGACACACGGCGCGTGGACAGGTCTTAATAGCCGAGGCAATCGCGATCAACGGAAGAGAGATTCAATTGATCATCCTCGGGAATCGAACAGGCGCAAGGCAACGGTGAACAGGTTCCACCCCCTGGCCTGAGTGTTCGCTATCTTTGATTATTGCCCTGCCTGGACCGAGTTTGTTGAGAGCGAGTGGAAGTAGTCTTCGGTAGAGACTACCAGTCCAAAGTACCTGCCTACCTACGGTGGACGACGAACCGAATACCATATCATACCATACCATATTCACAACCGGAGGCCCCCTTTTCCATTGGCCTATCATACCGCATTTTCATACGTTTCTACTCGGGTTGATGGGATCATTGTAAGTTTCAAACCTGTCTTCCATCCTACTTTCGATTGAATCTTGTTTCTTGTCCTTCTCAGTCTACCCAATGTGCCTGCGATTCCCACAAGATATACCTATCCTAAGGTAAATGTGGTGCGATGTGATACCGTGCAAGGACATCAAGACGCGAGCATCTCAAGGCATCTACCGTTCTATTTCACAAGGAGGAAATGCTTCAAGAAGCGGCTCTCTTTCTCTCATGCTAGCTAGCACCTTTGATTTTGCTTTTGCGTGTACCTCCCATTCGTGACCGACTCCGCCCATCCGATTCCAGCAAGCACATTCTCGCTGTACATTCTGCGGCCCTTTTTTGCTTCACTGTTGCCATTTCACACTCACACCATGCACATCCAAATATCAAACTCCAAACCTCTGCGGAGACTGACCAAGAGAATAGCCTCGAGTCTATCACTGCTCAAGAAGCCATCCTCCTCTTCGTCGTATAAACCTGAGTCGCCCGAGTTTGATTGCCAGGAGTCGGACAGGCCAACCAGCAACATGGCCGAAGAACCCGACTACAGCTCCTTGCCCTTAACAGAGAGATGGATTCATAAAGTGCGCATAGCCCCACCTTCTTCCCATTCCTCAGCCCATGCTCTTCCCCGAGCAGCTCACTGGTGTCCGTGCTATAGTTCGAGCTGGTGCTCATATTTGTAGCGAGTCCCTGCTAATCACGCCCGCGAATACAGGTATGGAAGGTCCGCAAGCAAGCATATGAAGAGGCAGCCAAGCAATTCGAACTTACTCCAGACGAACATGATCCCGCTTTCCGGCCGTTTAACCAGGACCCGGGTCTATGGAAAGCGGCGGTGGCGGATTCCAACGTTGCTGCGCAAGCAGACGGAATTGCTGCTCTATGCGCCTTTCTCAAGTTCGGCGGCCGAGAAGGATGCGTGCGGTCGCGAGGTCAGGTTGTCACTCCTATCGTCGAGAAGGGCCTTATTTCTACGAGGCCAGCAACAAAAGCGAACTCCATTGAAGCACTGCTGCTTCTCATCGAGCTCGACAGCGCTGCACCTATCATCGAGGACATACTCCCCGCCGTCTCCGCAAAGCTGCCCAAAGTAGTCGCTGCCGCTCTTGCCGCCCTAACTACCATCTTTCACAATTACGGTTGCAAGATTGCCGACCCGAAGCCAGCCCTGAAGGTCCTCCCCAAGGCGTTTGGCCATGCTGATAAAAATGTTCGAGCTGAGGCCACCAACCTGGCCGTCGAGTTCTACAGATGGCTGAGGGAAGCCATGAAGCCCATGTTTTGGGGTGACCTGAAGCCGACACAGCAGTCCGACTTGGAGGCGCAATTTGAGAAGATAAAGTCCGAGCCACCACCGAAGCAAGAACGCCTATTGAGAACGCAGCAAGAAGCCCTGGCACGCGCCCCGCCCCCAGGGGCCAAAGCAGACGAGGGCGAAGAGGCAGATGAGGGTGAAGAGCCTCCCGAAATGGATGCCTTCGACCTGGCAGAACCTCAAGATGTGCTGTCAAAAGTCCCCTCCAGTTTTCACGAAAACCTCGCATCCTCGAAATGGAAGGATCGTAAAGAGGCATTAGAGGGCCTCTTTAGCATACTCAACGTGCCAAGGATCAAGGATGGCGACTTCGGCGAGATAAGCCGCGGCCTCGCCAAGTGCATGAAAGACGCCAATGTCGCGGTTGTGACCCAAGCAGCGCAATGTATCGAAGTCCTTGCCAAGGGTTTGCGTAAGCCCTATGGCAGGTACAGGTCAACCGTCATGGGGCCCATCATGGAACGCCTGAAGGAAAAGAAGCAGACGGTGACGGATGCCCTCAGCGCTGCATTAGACCAAGTGTTCCTGGCGACGAACTTGACGGAATGTCTGGAAGATATCCTTGCTTTCCTGGGCCACAAGAATCCGCAAGTCAAGGAGGGCACTATGAAGTTTCTCATTCGCTGTCTCCGAACAACTCGAGACGTGCCTAGCAAACAAGAGGTCGCTAGCGTTGTCGAGGCCGGCAAGAAGTTGCTTGCCGAGTCGAGCGAGGGCTTGCGTTCCGGAGGTGCCGAAGTTCTAGGTACAGTAATGAAGATCATTGGCGAGCGCGCCATGAACCCTCACCTGGAGAGCTTGGACGATATTCGCAAGAACAAGATCAAGGAGTACTTCGAGAAAGCCGAAGTGAAGGCGAAGGACAAACCCAAGCCGCCACCTGCCCCTGCAGCTCGAGGCCCGCCAAAGAAGGCTGCCGGTGGAGATGTCAAGAAAGGCCCCCCGGGCGTGAAAAAGACGGCACCAGCCCCTGTTGCTCAACCCCCGGCAGACCCTGCACCTCTCGCTCCCCAACCGACATCTAGGGCCGCACCGGGTGGCAAATTAGGAATGCCCAAGACGACAGGATTGAAGGCGCCACAGAAACAACGTATTGGCGCCCCTGGCCTGGCTTCCCCAAGGAGGGCCCCAGCAGCCGCCGCGCCGGTCGAGGATGAAGAACCCCCGCCAGCATCTCCGCCTCCAAAACCCCGCATAGGACTCGGAAGGGGTGGTTTAGCGGGACGATCGCTTGCAAAGCCATCCGCGGCGCCTGTCGCTGCACCAGTCCCGACCTCCCCCCCCCCTTCGAGTGGGCTTACGGCCCTGGAGCGCAGCGAGTTGGAGGAGCTTCGCGCAGCGAACGACCGGCTTCTTAGACAGATGGATGAAATGCGTCATGAGAAGAGCAAACTTATGTCCGAAATACAAGAGCTCAAAAACCAGAACGCCTCGCTCATCGAGGATCACACGAGAGATGTGCTTAGCATCAAAGCGAAAGAAACACAGCTGGTGAGGGCGAGAAGCGATGCAGAAGCGGCGGAGCAGACCAACGAACGACTCCGGCGCGAACTGGACAGGCTCAAGCGTGCGCTCAGCAGGGCCGAGGGACTCGGAATCGGTGGTGGTGGTGTCGGCAGCCCAGGAATGACGAGTCCGACGCCGGACGACCTAGGCATCTACCGTGACGGTAGTAACTACGCCAACTCGCGGGCAAATAGGATGAGCTTCGCGAGCACGATGTCAGAAGAAAAGGAAAATGGCGACATGTCACATAACTACCCAAGGAGCAAGCTCAGCCCCGACATGAGGTATGGAAGTGGCTCAAGCGGACGGGGTAGCCCCGCCCGTGGCTTCAGAAGCACTTCGATGGAGGATTCGGGCGGTCACGACACCAGGCCAGGACCGGGGACGATCTCTGCTGCGAACGGCAACGGCAACGGCAACGGCAACGGCGTCGAGAGCTGGAAGCGAGCAGCGGAAGTTACCAGTCAACTAAAAGCAAGAATAGAGCAGATGAAGGTGAGCGCCACAAGCTTGCGCCAATCTGAATGTTAGAGCTAACAATGAAATAGGCCAGACAGGGGTTCAACCGCCCATGAAGGGCTTGTGAAGAGATATCTGAAATGCCTGGCTTAGGGCACAGGTACCACAATTGACGATGACTATGATGATGGATGACCAAGGGGGGAATACGGCGTGTCTAACTGTCGAGTGCGTGCATTTTCATGGCGTCGGGTGGATACCCCCCCTTTCTGTGTTTTGAGATGTTACGGACATTAGACATAGGAGCCTGGGAATACGGGCTAATTATATATGTAATGGTATGCGAAAGGATGAGGCGGTTATCATACAACACCCTGACTGCTATTCTCTGTGCGCATCGACATGCATCCTCTCGAGCTGGAGTACGCCGTAGAGAGCTTAGATGTTTTCGTTTTGCTCTCATCAGGACTTCTTCGCCTTTCCCTCTTTATGTATTACGCGCTGATATGCCATTGGTACCGGCTGTTGGGCGATTCAGTAACAGAGCAATGGGAGCCGGAATGAGACAGCCTTGATCGGCCTACCGAGCCTTCGGAACAGTGAAGCCCCTCTGGTATTCGTACGATGAGGTTATACAATAGGTTATACAATAGTCGCCTGGGGAGCAATGTCTGAGACAGCTATTTGGCGTGCGGAGATCTTGTAGAGTAAACGGACGCCCAGACCACACATGACAAGTTGTCTCACCTCAACAAGTCCAACCATCAAAGCCGCCACGGGTCCTACATACCTCGGTTCGCGCGAGGAAGCCCCTACACGAAAAACCGGATGCGTGGTATTGTAGTCTATTACCCCCATGTGGGGTACCCCGTGCGTATAGTAGACCGCCGGCCGTCGGCCGTGGCTTCGGTAGTTCCGCTCGGGTATTGGTAATCACGGATCCATTACGACGCCACTACTGTCCGATGCGCAACTACACCACGTACATACATCTCCATGTGGTACTACACACAGACGCCGAAGAATTAGTAGGGCAGACTGCAGAAAGAAAAAAAAAATAATAAGGCATTTGAAGTATATTAGTTGATACATACCTGATACCTATCTATTTGTATAGATTGTGCGCCGTGAGAATTATTAGAAAGCTTCATCCTCCTACCTACCTGCTTATATTATATCAGGCCGCACGTGACCGGGGGCACCGACACGCCGCCGAGGGCTCCGCCGGCATGCTGCGGGGCAACAGCTTCGGCAAGGCCGTGCTCAATATCAAATAGAAGATGGGATGGCAAGAAAGTGAGAGATGATGCGTGATGGGTGATGCGCCTGGTGCGTGAGTGTGGCTGTGGCTAGCTCGTCCGCTGAGTTGCTGAGTTAGTCGCAGTGGTAATGGTACCACGTAATGAACGTCGTTAAATACCCCTGCTCGTGGACGGTGAATTAGAACGTGCTCGCAGCCTGGAACACATGTGCTCTACTTCCCGGAATGGAACAGGGAGTTGTACTACTATCACGTAGCGTACAAAGTCAGCAATCTTAAACAAGCACCCATAAGGCTCCTACAGGAGAAAGTACGTCAGTATATAGTACAACCTGAACCATCATCTCATCTCATTCAAGCCCACCCTCGAGCGCCCCGACATCCGGGGGTCTTCGGGCCGACCAGGGAAGGAACCACTGCATGCCGCATCTCAGCCTATGAGTCTCTGGAAACGGTGACAAAACCGCCACCGAGCTCCGCATCCGTGTCCATATCCGCATCCAAGTCCGACGCCGCCTTCTAGACGACAACCTCCTCGTCGTCGGGCTCTTCGATGCTGGTTCTCCGTGCCGCTTGGTGGGTACTCTTGAGCTTCTCGCCGTCCTCGCCTCTAACATCCTGCGGCTCGTCACGGTTCTGGGACTCCCCTCCCTCCTTGCTCTTTTGCTTCTCCTTGTCTTTCGACCCGAATGGCCAGAGCGTGAAGGCAGAGCTCTTCTGGTTTTGTGGCGGATGCACGGGGAGAGGCTTGACGATAACATTAGTCTTCTCGCTGTCGCCCTCCTTGTCGACTTCAGGCATGGCGAAATCCCCGAATTCTTCGTCATCATTGTCGTTGCCTGTTGTCTCGTCCTTGTCCGAGTCGGAGTCATCCCTACCATCACCAAACCTCTCCTTGCCTCTCCGCAACCACCAACTGCCGCGGCCCGCAGTCCACGAGTCGCCAGCATTTCCCCCTTCACCGAAACCGTCGTCGCTGTCATCATCCACGTCGCCTCCATCATCATCAAACGGATTGCGTAGAATACTTTCGGAGTTGTCCGGAAGCTTCGAGTCGTCAGCTGCATCATTGTTTTTTACCTCTGCCGACTGCGCTGAAGCCGCAGCAGCGTTCTTCTGATGCATTGCGAGTCGGGCAGCTAACTGTAAGCGGGCACGCGACGGAGGGACGTTCAACGGCGGTGGCGGAGGGGGGGGCGGAGGGATGGAAGGAGGGTCTATTGATGACGATCCAGCATTCATCGTATCAGTGTACGCACGGAACTATAGTAACGTGTCAGTACGAAAGTGGAGAACTCCAAATGTGAATCGAGCCCCAAAGGAAGGGCGGCCAAGGTTAAATCCAGGAATATTTCCAGGCAATATTCGACCTCTTTCCTGCCACCTCATAGTAGCTTTGGTATGGCGGTAGCGTGGTATAGGCAGACCGCAACTGAGGAATATGTCCCAGATCCAGTTGTCCAGGTTTGATTCGCTCAAGTCTGGAAAAAGAGAGTCTGGTCAAGAAGACAAGTACCAGCCCGAGACAGGATGATTTTCGCGACCGCCTTGCCTTTTAAATTCCTTAGACCGCAGTAGCTTTGACCTGGACCTTGGCTTTGCCATCTTGGCAACATCTTCCCTCATTCCAGGCTTTTGCCTTCACTACCGGCCTAAAAGGGTCCAACCCCTGTCGTAGATACTCGATCTCGGTCCGCTGGGCGAGAGAACCCGGCTCTGTGGCTCCTCGGTCGTGGCAGTGAGCTAACATCCCCTTTCTTTGAACGCACTTGCTCGCTCGTACTGCGTCTCGAATCCGTTCAGGCACGATCTCCGGTGCGCCTCCTGACCTGGAACAAAGGGAAGGGGAATGAGCATCGCATCCTAGATCCAAATACCACGCAGTTTCGGTTTTGGGGCCATTACTAGGTCTGAGAACTGATCTGATGTCCCATCCTCGGTGGTTTCTCCTACGAAAAGGTCGAGCCTCTAGACCAAATGAATCCGCCAAAGTTCGGTCGGGAGAGCGAGCATACATGGTGTCGAACCAGCAAGTTTTCTTCTCGCGGCAGTAGCGCGACTCAACTGGCGTATCATCTGGGAAAGACGGCGGTCACTTGACCTACTACTCCCTCATCTCGGGCCGGGAGATGAGTCCGCTTCCAGTGGTTCCTCGGTAGCACCGGAGAGCCGGCAGCCTTTGGAATGACCTAAGACGCAATCAAAGGAAATAACTAACCTCATTGTTCACATCCTCCTCATTATCCTCGGTATCGTCTTCGTCCTCGTCGCTAGAGCTGCCGAAGCCAGATCCGGATAACAATCCGGAGCTGATGCTAAAGGGCCCCAAACTGCTTCCACTGCCATTGTCCTGCGTGTCTGTGTTGTTGCCGCCGCCGCCGGTGAGACCGGCTTCCGCGAGAGCGTTAGAGCCACCCTGCCCGGAACTGAGTCCGAGACTAGATAAGCCCATACCACCGAGTCCACTGCCGCCCATCTGCCCCCGGTTGTTCATAGCAACCTCAGGCCTGACGCCCCCAAGAATTGCGTTGTCCCTCTCGCGGGTCTCGGCTAGCGCGCCTTCGACGTAGTTAATCCAGTCTTGGCACATAACGCGGTCCATGACTAATTGCGAAAGGAGCTCGGGGGGGTTGCGTTCGGTGAACTTGACAACCTCTTCGGCGATAAGTGTTAGGTGGCCCATGTAACCCATGCGTGTTTTGCTCTGGGTTTGGGACTTCTCGCTAGCGGACTGGCCATTGATGATGGCATTCGTGATGTCCGCGGCCTCAAAGAGCGAGATGGCAAGGGTGGGATTGTATCCACGATCCATAGGCCCGTTGAATACTTGTTGGACGATATCATAGACGACATTGTGGAGGAAGTTATTCCAGGGATATTTGAAAAAGAACGACTAGAAAGGTTAGATTCAGGTATGAATCCCCATATATACCTGGGGGAATGTCTTACTAGTATTGTTGGAACCACTTGGTGCTCTACAAACTGCATCTTTAAAAAGTCCCCTACAACGGGCTGAAGCTGCTCATCACCCGTGCCGGAAGGAGCGGAGTCTAGCTCATGCGGGATGGTGGTCGAGACTTCACCGGGTGAAGCGCCGGTTGGAGTTCCAGAGTCGCCTTGTTGCGGTGCCGTCTCGCTCGAGACTGCTTTGGGCTCGCTAGCTTCGGATGACACATCCGGTACGGTGGCTCCTGTAGTCGAGGGATGAGGAACGTCGTGCTCCTCTTTGACTGTGGTATCGGTGGTTCGCAAAGGTAACTGGGGGTCTGACTGCGGCGATGGCTGATCCGCTGTTTCTGCTGGTGACGGCTTGGCGTCCGACGGCGAGTGGAGATTAGCATTTCCAACTGGCTCGTCCTCCTTCGGAGCTGCCGAGTTGTCGGTAGACGACCGACCCGTTGACGAAGATTCGGCTGCCACGGCCGTATCGACCGCCTGCGCCTCGGCCGGCGTAATGGACTGCTTTCTCGGGGACAGGGGAGCAACGACAAGCTCAGGATTCTCGAATTGCTGTTCGCTGACCTTACCATCTTGAACTCTGAGCCGAGGGGAGCTGAGTGGCTCGTCGACGAAGTCGTCGTCATCCTTGTCGAGGAATGAGGCGGTAGGGGAACCGGGGATTTCCTCCTCGGCTTTCACGAACTCATGCGAGGTATCCTCGGTCATGTCTCCCGACGGGGTAACTTCTTCGAAACCATCGTCGTCGGAAGCGTTGGTGACCTCCAACCGACGGTTGTCCTCTGGCGAAGAAATACGGGTCCGCATGGTAAGGTCCTCAGATGATTGAGCCTCCTCGCCACGATTGGGCGCAAGCTTCCCCTCAGCTCGTAGGCGCTGGCGCTCAGCGTCACGTAGGGCGATGACTTGTTCCGCCCCAACCTGGTTAAGCAATCCCATGTTGCTGCAATGGAGCAGCTCGGCCATGAGTTCGCACGTCTTGAAACGATCAAAGCCGAGCGGCTCAATCTGGTCTCCAAACGTTGAGTCCAGTTGCCGCCGCTGGGCAGGGGCGTTGAGAATAAGATTCATGAAGTCGGGGACGTGCTCGGCGAAGAGACGGAGAAGAGTGCCAAGATAGATCGGGTCCCGACTCGAGGGGGGAGTGTTAGAATCCGTAGCAACATCCGGGTCATAATCGGAGTTGTTTTTGCGGATGACCTCAATAATGATGCCCACGCCGACAGTCAAGGCGTTCCCGCCGCCTAACATGTAGCCGATCAGCGTCTCTACACAGTCCTTGGAGACCAACTGACGGGTGAGTTCGTTCGGGCCGATGCAAGCCTGCTCGTTCTGGGAGGCGTTCGCGGAGACGGTGATGATGGCTTTGATGAAGTCTCCGGCGGATGTTTGCGTTGCCCAGCTGTGGCCGGGGCCGAGGAACGAGAGCAGCGCCGGCATTACATCTTTGGTGTGTAGCCACTATTGACAAAAAGAGCAGGTTAGCAATCAGCGAGTAGACAGCAGCAGGAGATGGGAGTGAGGCAGAGCGTGGACCTACCTCAACGATGCCTTGGCCGTTGTCGGATCGCTCCAGGCTGATGATCTTCAGCAGCAGGTCCATAACCAGGGGGCAGTCGACATGGCGCAGTATGTTGGGGATTGCATTGTCGAGCGACTTCACCAGCTCGACCATCTCCTCCGTCTTCTTATCAAAAAGTGACTCGTTGACCTTGGTGAAATAGCTGGCCTGGAGGGGATCGAGCGGGGCGGGGCGGTTCAAGAAATTCCAGAAGCTGCGCAGGAGTGATGGGGATTCCATCAGAGCCTCGTAGATGGACCAGTTATCAGAAGATAAAACCTCGGTCGCGACGTAGGCGTAGCGGTTACGCTTCTTCTCGGCCTCGTCCTCATCGTTTTCCTCGCTCATGGCCCTCGACGACGCACGTGGGCGGGTGAAGGGCAGCCCCCTCAGCCTCCCCTTCTTGTCTTCATCAGGGGAATCGTCGTCCCCATCGGGATTCCCCACGGGCTCGAGCTTCGGTGCGACGACATACTCCAACAGTTTCTCGAGAACCTTTTCCTCGCGAAGATATTCGATAAGCTTCGTGTTGTGTTGTTTGAGCTCTTGAATCAAGTCGCTCTCTTCTAATAGGTCTTCAAGCTGGAAGTCAGGCTTGTCGAGGATTGTATCTATGGTGGAGATGTTGGCATAGCCGCCAAACCTCCAGAACATCTTGTCTCGCGATAATGGGCAATCTGCCCTACGTCACTGCGCCTGTCGGGCTCAGACGGCGAGCGCGCCGGTACCAGCACCGGGTCCGAGTCCGGGCGAGGAGGAACGGGGATTCGCGGGCAGCTGTAACTTGTGACTGTAGATACGCGAAGCCTTATTACAATGCTCTGCTCCGATCGTGATTTCGTCTATCTCGTCGTTCCCGTTTCGTCGTTGATGTTTGTTGACGTCGACTTTGTGGTGGTCGACGCCGTCCTCGTCTTATCGTCTTAGTCTCGATCTGAAGAGCGGGCAATTCAAGGTGGAGATTGGAGAAGGAGGCATGTACTCTATGTACCTTAATTACTCCATTTATCTTTTATCGAAGCAGTTGGTTTGTGCGTGTTCTTGGTTCTCACCGTGTTGCAGGTGTCGCCGGGTCGGAGGCAAAGCAGGGCATCAATTAAGGCTATCACACATATACATACATCCACAATACGGGCTCTGTGTCTGTTTACGTAATGACCCAGGTACGACCCATCATTGACCGTATAGGGAGGTGCCTATATACGTGCTAAAAGAGGACACCTCCATACATGCATGTGATATGCATGATTTTCCGTGTGCACGTATGCAGGTGTCACATGCACTGACATCACGTACTACTACTGCACCGGGTGTGTATGGAAGGACGGTGGTGAATATGGAGATAGCGGGGAGTTCGCAATAGGTCTTACGTACTCCCAGGTACCGATAGCGTATTGGTCGGGTATAAAGTGGTCGGGTACCTACACTATTCGCAGGCGCCATTGGCCCCAGGTTGCCGGCTGCTACAGGATCACCTCACATCCCCGGACCTAGGCTGCCCCCTTTGGCAGTTTTCAAAGAAAGGCTTCTTTTGTCGATACTTCTTCTGTTGATAGTAAACCGAGACACGCTCTTATCGATACCAATATTGGATTAGATCTGCTTCAAGGCCTCTCACTTGGGTCACGGCTCATCCCCCTTTCTTTATACTCACTGCTTTAACATGAAGAAGTAGCACCTCTTCGGGTGATTGCGTTACATTCATCACCATAATATTAGCTTCAACGTTCAGCAGTTTTCATTAGAAGTGCTAACCAGCTACCGGTAGCCAGTAGCAATCACCATCATGTCACCCTGTAGAAAGCGTCTATGGAATCAGAAAATTCACACAAACTGTGCGTCTTACAAAGTAGCCGCCGTCCAACTCCAACATGGGTACTCGAACAGAAATATCTAGCTAAAACAAGTAATGCTCGGCCTTTTTGCTTTTTCACTTCCAGAAAAGTTTCCCAATCGATACAAATCGTCGGATAAACTCAGAACCAACTACCTACGTATAAGATAACGTGGCTGCCGCCCCATCCATAAGAGTCGGTCTCTGAAGATGATCTCTCCTTGCCTCAGCTCAGAGCCTGTTGTAGAAATCGCTATCTACATGCCTCTATCGTCCATACTGATTAGGCGGTGGGCGATCGAAATACTGTCTATCCTGCGGTCTCAACTGTTGCTGTAGGAGGGACTGGTGCTGCTGCTCACGGAGCTGTGCCTCCTGGATCTCTTGCCTGGGGGGTGGGTAATTCCGGGAATCGTACGCACTGACTGGCGTGTAGCTTCTAGACGAGCCAGGGTCGCGAGGATCCCGTCCGGGACCGGGCGTATTAGCGTATCGGACATATCCTGCAGGTGCTTGTGGTGGCGGAGCCTCTGGGCCTCGCGAGTTAGGAGCGTACTGCGGCTGTAGGGTAGGTTGCATCCTATGCGGCGGGTAGACATCTCGAACGTCGCGTAGGGCCATGGGGTCGTGGCCGCGAGGCGGCGGCGGCGCATTCGCCCAGGACGGCTGGGGAGGCACGGAGCTGCTCGGTGCCGGAGGCTTCGGTCCCTGTGCGTGTTGTGCGTGCTGGGAGGCCCAAGGTGTCTGTGTCGGTGGCTGCGTTGGCTTCGGTTGTTGTGACGGATGTGGTGGTCCCCACGCAGGTTGCTGCTGTTGCTGCTGTTGCTGCTGTTGCTGCTGCTGCTGATGCTGTTGGTGTTGTTGATGTTGCTGGTGTTGTTGATGTTGCTGTTGAAGCCCGTGGCTTTGGTGAGCGCTCGGCCAGCCGGGGTCTCGGCCGGGTTGAGGGTCATGGATTCTAGTAGCCGGCTGATGGCTCGAGTATTGAGGCGGCGGGGACCCGGCATTAGGAGGCTGGGATTGCGGGCCATATGGGTATGATGTCTGTGGTTGGTACGGCATCTGGGCAGATTGCCCTGGAGAGGCGTAGGGATGAGCGCTCTGAGGCGAGTTGGTAGAAGGTTGGTGTGTAGAATATGCGCGCGACCTTTGACTGAAATAATCTCGATCTGCAACACTTTCTGCAGGCATGTGCCTCGGGGTATTAAGTTGCTGTGGCTGTGGGGAAGCAGTGGCATAAGGTTTCAAAGGAGGCATGGAAGACGGTGCTGCAGGCGGGTTTCTGTAGCCGTATGGCTGAGATTCGGACACGTGCACATCGCGTCGGACTTGAGTAGGTGGAGGTGGAGGCGGCGGCGGACGAGAGAGATTCCCTGACAGAGGTGGAGGAGTTGATGATGGCTTAGCCGCAGCGGGCATATCGACAACTCGCTTAGGAGGAGGGGGAGGATCGTCGTTCAGGAGCGCCATCAAATTAGACGTCTTGCGCTCCGGGGGGCGTGGGGGAGTAGGCGCAGCTGCTGGTGGCGTTGGCTGTAGCGGTGGGGTTCTGTAAGGCTCTGGAGCGCTCCTGGCAGCGGACGTTGGCCGACTCAACTGGGCTATAGACCGTGGAGGTGCGGGTGGCGATGAATGCGTGTCGCCTAGCAGACCTCTACCGGACTGCTGTTGAAGAACAGCTGCGTATGGGGCCTGCGGAGCAGGGGCTACCGCGCGTGGAGGTTCAGGAGGTCGAGTGAACGGCACCGCATCTGTACGCGATGGGGCGATACGACCAAGTTGGGCTTGGGGTGGATAGCTTTCATATTGTCGGATTAGGTCGGGTTCCTGCTTAACGCGCAATGGCTGGCGCTCTGGTTGCTGGACATATTCCCTCGCTTTGGATTCTGCCTTTTGCCGCTCGGCTTGTGACTCGGCTAGCGAGCCCGGCAATGGGCGCCTCGCAGGTGGCTCAGACGTGGGCGGCGCTGGTTGAACAGGTTTTTGCCCTAACGGGGTGCGACCCGGCGGCTGCAGCATAGCATCTCGTTCTCTCTCCTGGACGAACGAGAATGGCGGTCTCATAGGCCGAGCGCCTGGGGAGGAGACCTGAGTCACCGGCTGAGCAGGAGGTTGAGGCCCGACCGGGCCGGTTGCGTGGCTCTGAACCGACGGAGGCTGCTGGGGTGGTTGCGCGAACGGCGGTTGTATAAGAGCGGGCTGGGGTTGAGCTGCAATGGGTACATTGAATCGCCCAGTCATTGACTGCGTCGTCGCGGGATGTTCTCCTTTTACTGAAGGTGCGTCTTCCATCATGGCGTCTGCGGCTGCGATTAGTCGGTTGCCCGAAGTTTCGTAGCGTTTTTTGACTCCGGAAATGCTGGCGGCAGGAGGCGCGGGTCTCTTTTCTCCACGGGCCTTTTTGGCGTCGGCTTCGTTTACGATTGCCTCCCATCCTGTGCCTGCATCTTTCCGGCGGGCGTAATAGTTCTTGACCTACATGGAACAGTCAGTATGGCAAACGACATACAATACTTGAGAGAATACCTACCATAACCGCGGTCTTGGTTCGCATGTGGGAAGCGATAGCTGCCCAATCACTACCGAAAGATCGAAGTAGTAGCGGAAACTCTGTCGCCTCCGGGACGCTCCAGTAGCTTGACGGTTGCGTGCCGGATTTGCGATCAGACCCCGATGTCTGATTAAGATCTAACAACGTTACAGGGGGCTGTTGCAATGGATCCGGACGTAACGGGGGGGGGGCCATGGCGTCTGCTAATGGGCCAGAAGGGGCAGAAGTTACAGTCCTTTCCGAATTAACTAGGGGTTGGGTCTGCGGGAAGGATGTCTGCATGTTAGCAGGTGGCATCTGAACCCCAGTCGGGGCCAGCTCCGGGTGCGCCGGAAGGCGAGATACTTCGTTTGGCTGCTGTTGTGATACCCAGTCCGGACCTTGAGCTCTAGAGCTGGAGCGGGACCGGTTTCCTTTGGCAGCCGTAGGCGGCGGCGCAGCAGCAAGAGCTGGAGTAGCACGCGGCTGCTTCGGCTCTTTGTCCTTGGCAGTCTGGCGGCCTCGACGCTTTGGTTTCTCCTGAGATCCCTCTGTCTTTGCGCCGCCCCGACGTCCTGGGGTTCCAGTCGGCGTGGCTCCCTCCCCATCAGTAGCCGGTGTAGCTTCCGAGTTGAATGTAGGAGCAGCAGCCCGGCGGGGTCGTCGCCGCTCGCCGTTTTCGCCCGTCTCCTGGGCCTCCTCGTTTTCATTATCCCCGTTGCCAAGCTCTGAGACAAGAGCGCTAGACCTCTGCTTGCCTCGGCCCTTCTTACGTTGCTTCGGCCGCTTCTTAAGCTTTTCCTTGAGGTTGAGCTCATCCTTCTCTTTCTTAAGGTAGTAGAACTGTATACTAGTCCCAAAGTCCCTGTCCGGGAGCGGGGCTGAGACTCGGCCCCACTGCTTAGGGAACTCGAGATATGCTTTTTCAAACATGGCATATTCCTCTTCCGTAAAATTGTCAACGGGAGGTAAGACTTCCCAGGCTGCTACGATTTTCTCGACTTGGACGAATCCCGTCACGTCAGTGTAGAATTCGTTCTCCCTCTCTTGTGGCGTTTGATATTGCTCAGGTAGTATTGCTTCCTTTTCTGTCCTGTATTTCTCCTTCTCTGCGCGCAGCTGCCGTTCTCTTTTCTCGTCCTCAACCCGCCGGGACTCCTCGAGTATCCTCTCTAGATCACGTTCTGAGGCGTACCGGCTTCGCCTCGTTGACTCCAGCTTCGGTTCAGCATTAAATCCCGGTTTCTGCCCATTCGCTTCCATGCTGGGCATGCATGAGAACTTCTCACGGCTTTTCACGGCAAGCGGATCGTCCGACAGGGTGAAACGCAGGTATTCCTCGTAGTTACCGGAATAAATCTTCCTTGCTTGCGTCTGCTCAGCTAGCAGGAGTTGTGCATCGGCCTTCAGTTTCGTTAGGATGAAATTGTCCAAACCCACTCGAGGGTCATCCATCGATTTAAGAAACTCCTGGTCTTCATACCACGGCTTTCCATCGAATTCTGGCAGGCTATCGATTGGCGGCGTGGCCCCGTGCGTGCGGACGATATCAATACTTTGGAGGTCAACATCTTCGATCTCAGTATCGTCACCCTCGTCTTCCGCTGAAGGCGGACTTGAGCCCTTTCTGCTGCCTTGTTTCGAGGGAACCGCTTCATTCTCTGGAGAAGGAGACCGCCTCCGGGGGGTCGATGTTCCGTTAGGCCGTGCCGATAGGGTCGGAATAGCAGGTTCAGCTTGACTGATGGCGGGAGCATCTTCCATCACTACATCTCCGTCGCTGACCGCCGGCTTATTCTCGTCCACTGGTGGCGCAACAGAGGGTGTCCGTTCCATACTCTGTTTGTCAGAAAGCTGGGCCGGCTCTACGGTGGAAGCGGCTGGGTGTAGCGGCGCAGGCTTCGGCACCACCGGCGAACCTCCGCTGCCCAATTTTTCTCCCCCCTCAGCGCTATGCGTAGTCTCATCATTCTTTGGTGCTTGCTCGGATCGCAACTCTGAAGCGGCCTTCTCCGACTGAGAAGCATTGGTACTATCCAGGATCGGGCCAACCATGCCTTCTAAGCCTTCCGGCTCATTGAGGATTTTTGTGGCGGCATCCAGGGAGATGATCGCGTGCCTCACGATAACATCCAGAGGTACCGAACACGCGTCACGTCCAAGGCGTTCGAGTTTCGCTTCCACCTCGTTCATCTCTGACTCGATTTCTTCCCCGAACTCTTCATCGTCGTCCGACTCGGAAGACTGGTCCATAAGTGACGGCCTTGACTGTTTTCGAGGCATTGAGACACGAATAACTGGTACTTTCAGTGTCGGATTCAGCTGTGGCTTGACTTTCGCCGCATCAGTTACCATTGTAACATCTTTACCTGCTCCAGAGTCTTCGTCGGCGCGGGGATAGGCCTCAGAGATGCTCTGGGTTGTCTTTTCTGCAGCATTCTCGACCTTAGTGGGGTGGGAGATGGCGTCTACTTTCTGGTCTTTCTCCAATGATGAGCCAGCTAAGTGTGCCTTCCGAGCTATCTTGGGAGGCTCTTGGCCAAGATCCATAGTATGTGGCTCACGAAGTTCACTAATCGTAGAAGCATCCTGAGCGTCGTCTTTTGTGTCGCTACTGCGCGGCCATCTGTCGACGTCGATATGTCGTTCAGATTGAGCACTCTCGGAACGAAACCCGGTGGGCTGGGGCTGGGCGAAATTCTGGGACCTATTGGATTTCGGGGATTCAGGCACACGATTCTTCAGCGCGGGATTGATCCACTGTTTACTAGACGGGCCCGTACGTTGGGCACGTGGACCAGACGGGATAGTCGGGCTGCCTTCCGGAAAGGATGGTTTAGACGGGCCTGTTGGCGGTAGCCTCGTCTCCATGATAGGTGAAGGGGTCGGGGGAGGCGCCCGATCCTCATTCAATGCTCTGGGGCCAGTCGGTGGTGCTCTACCTATTGCAGATCCGATGTCGACTGATGTCACCGTCCTGTTAGGGATGGACCCAAATGACGGCGCTGCGGGCGCCACAGGCGGCGGCGAGATATCCTTCTTGGTGGGGGCCGGTTCGTGCGAAGTCCTCTCCGACTTGATGCGATGTTCACGGTCACGAACATCACGATCATCGCGCTGATCCCGTGAACGAGCATCTCCGTCGAAGTACCGGCTATCCCGCTCCCTGTCGCGGTCATCCCGGTCTCGGTATCGTCCCTCCTGAGAGCGAGCCCGAGGGGGCGGCCCGTACCTATCACGATCGTCGTAGAAGGTTCTTCCGCGGCCTCTATCCCAGTCTCCTCGACCTCTACCTCGTCCGCGGCCGCCGTAACCACCACGATAAGACGAAGGACCGAAAGGAGGATCGGACGAGGAAGATCCTGCGGAGAGCGGCCCATCCCGGGACCCGCGCCGAGCCCGGTCGGCGTCGACGCCGAGTGGCGCATCTCTCAAATCCCTTGAATCCCGAAAATCCCTTCCGACCGGTGATCTACCGCGAGGTGATGGGCGGCGGCCTCTGAAGTTGTCCCGATCTCGGTCTCGCCAGTCACCGCGGTCGCGTTCTCGGCTGCGCTCGTCTCGATATGGCGGGTCCCTTCGATCTCTGAAGTCGATGTCCCGGTCTCTCCCGCGATCGCGACTATCATCGCGCCAGCCTCTGCCCCTCCCACGACCCCGGCCGCGGAAATCGCCGGAGTAACCGCCGCCTCGTGGTCCACTGGGAGGGTCCAGCAGGGCCTTCGGAGCCCGCGGAGTGTCACGGGGAATGTCGCGGGGAATGTCGCGAAAGCTATCTCGATTCGACTGGAAAGCCGCCGAGTTATTTGACCGAGACTCGGCGGAAGAACGTCGCGGCCCGCTATCACTATATAACGATCGCCGATCTGGTGAGCGGTCCCGTGATCTCGAGCGGCGTGAATCGCCATCGTATCGTGACGGGGGATAACGGGAAGCCCTAGATGGAGTTCCATGATGAGCATATTGAGGATAATGCGATCTAACCGAGCAGCCATGGCACTTCCCAGATTTGCCTGTTATGGTTTACGCATGCTGCCCAGTTGCATCCAGCTGTCACAATGGCATGAACAGTGCTTGTTGCAACGCGCCTTTTCAGATCGAAAAGCTGTTGAAGACGTGGACTTTTTTTTTCCTGACATTATACTTTGCGGGAGTGAAATGAATAAAGTTTGAGCTTACATTGCAGCTTGGGCTCATCCAGCCCACCGAAATATGATTCAAGGCTATCTGTAGGCTTTCATGAGTCTCAGATAGTATACTTGTACCAGACGGTTTGGTTGGTGATAGGGAATTCTAGAAGTTGATTCTGAGGACGGTATTCGTATATTCCTTGCTTGCTTGGGGTTGGTGGATCGTGGACGGACCCCGATCCGCCGCTGTATCCTTGAAATAAACAACCCTGGACCAAAGAAGGGAAGACGAGTGTTCCGTATGGAGAAATCTCGAGCCCCGAACACTATAAGCTAAATCCGGGTCCTCTATATCGGTGCTGACGCTTTGAAGATGTTTAAGAAAGATATAACAGCTAACGAGCGTTTTCAATGTGATGGAGATGGGGTTGACAGCAGTCGTATGTGGAGGCTGAAGTTGTAGGTCTTGGGAACAGCCCGAATTCTGGTCGGCATGGCGCTTAGCCTGACTTGGATGGAAGGCTGCTGCGCTATAGTAAGGTACCTTGATATGTACTACGTTATTGGGGTGGTTTAACACCCCGGTTATCTAGGTAGGTATTTTTCATCAAATAGTCTTTGTCGAGCGGTATATTAATCAGAAATTCAGTATAGAAACGCCGTTAGATCCGACGCTAAAAGGTACTTGACAAGGATGTTCATGCTCGGCTTAATACCTAGGTACTCATTACTGCCCATATTTTGACATTGAACGGACCCTAACGGGTTCCAGATTATAGGCTGCATCTTGTCGACCCCTGCAAGTATCATAACTACCTACGTACATACCTAGGTACCTACCTACCCAAGTAGGCACTTAATATGAAGGGTAAGTTAAACAAGGTACTAGGTACCCAGTTAGGTATTCGCGCATACTCGTACGATACACATGTGCAATTACCGAATGCACTTAAGAAGTCTACGCGGATATTAGTATGGTATTGCTTAGCACATCCCACGGGTACTTGACATGGTAGTTTTGTTTCGTCCCTCTTACTACGTAGATCCCTGAGGTAGCGTCCCTGTAACCCTGAACCATCTTCTGTATACCCAATAGGTACCTAGGGTAGTATTACAAGGGTTCGAGTTGTTGCTAGCAGATATCTGACAACGTAATCAATACACACGATAACGTTGACGGTTCGGACCTTAAGCTTCCTTAAGTGATATCGAGGTATGAATGAGTTTTGAAGATTTGAATACTTGCGAATGTTTTACATACTGATTTAACAAAACACTAAAGTAGCTTCCAGATGTTAGTAGTGCAATTCTTCTTTGGGATTAGGGTCCTTGAAATGCGTGCAGACGAAAGAACCATGGCCCCGGCAAGGCGCTCGCTGTGTCTCGGGTGGGTTGAGATCGGAATGCGCCTATCCTTGCAAAGGCTTTTTCTCGGGTGTTAAAAGCGCTAAAGACGTCGGGTACGGTAAATGTATGTGCAGTAGGTAGGCATGTAGGTACCGCTTTTCCTTAGGAAGTCAATATGCAAGTTGGACGCAAATTGCAATAGTGTGTGTGTGCTCTTTACTACGTACCTTATGTGTCACCACCCCGTGTCACCAGATAGACGGCCCAAAAAATCGAGTCTTCTTGTCTCCGAACAGTGAAGTAGGTATTTTGCCGCATCGGCGCCGTTTCGAAAGCGTCCCTCGGCTTCCAAGCTGGTCCGGCCTTTCCAAGCTCTTTCGCAAGTCCGCATCGACAATTTTCACCATCTGCCTATGCAAGCGCTACATAGCTGTTCCAGTAGCCCCTGAGCGCTATCGCCCGACTGGTCAAAGACGACTTCCTAACTTATCTGGTTTCTTGAGGCGCCATTATACTAGACGAGATTTGACACAATGACGACTGACTTAAATCCTAATATGCCGCCTTCGCAGGCGACGGATGCCGTCTTGGTCCCATCCGCAGAGCTCCCGCAAGGGGCTCAGAAGGTAGAAGAGATCGACTTCAATGACTTCAAGGGACGACCTATTACTGTGGAGGATATGGTCCAAGGCATGAGGCACATGGGATTCCAAGCGTCTTCCATGGGCGAGGCGGTTCGAATCATCAATGACATGGTTAGCAAATGATGGGTTTCCGGAATCGTGTACGGCAACTGACAACAGCCAAAGCGGTCATGGCGAGATCCGGAGACTGGAGATAAGACCACCATATTTCTCGGGTACACGTCCAACATGATCTCGTCCGGGCTCAGGGGCATCTTTCGATACCTAGTAGAACATAAGCATGTCTCGTGTATTGTCACGACAGCCGGGGGCATTGAGGAGGACTTCATTAAGTGTCTTGGAGATACCTACATGTCTTCTTTCAGTGCACCCGGCGCAGAGCTCAGATCGAAAGGCCTTAACCGCATAGGAAACCTCATGGTACCCAATGCGAATTACTGCGCTTTTGAAGACTGGGTAATGCCGATCCTCGACAATATGCTCGAGGAACAGGAGGCAAGCAAGGGTACAGAGAGCGAGATTAACTGGACGCCGTCAAAGGTCATACATCGGCTAGGCCAAGAAATCAACGACGAGAGATCAGTATACTATTGGGCATACAAGAACGACATCCCAGTCTTCTGCCCTGCACTAACGGATGGAAGCTTGGGCGACATGCTTTACTTCCACACGTTCAAGGCGTCGCCGAAGCAGTTGAAGGTTGATATCGTCGAGGACATCCGGAGGATAAACACCATTGCCGTTCGCGCAAGACGCGCTGGTATGATTATCCTAGGAGGTGGCGTTGTCAAACATCATATCGCGAATGCATGTCTGATGAGAAATGGCGCGGAATCGGCTGTCTATATCAATACTGCCCAGGAGTTCGACGGCAGTGATGCGGGAGCGCGGCCAGACGAAGCTATTTCCTGGGGAAAGATCAAACCAGGAGCAGATCATGTTAAGGTACGCACGCGATCCTCTCTATTTCCCCTTTTCAATGTGTGGATTTATCGCTTAAACTCTGCTACAGGTATACTTGGAAGCTTCCGCATGCTTTCCGTTTATCGTAGCTAGCACTTTCGCTAAAGACAAATAGAAAGTTGAGTTGCCGGAATCTTCCCCCGGTAAGGTTAGAGTTCTGTGTGGCCTGGTCGTTTGATGCCATAGCTTTAACAGCGTATTGGATGGGCTATTGATTCAAATTGCTACATTGCGACTGAGTCCGTTTGCCGTTTTCCGCAACTTTGTCGTTGTATGTATCGCGCGACACTTTACTCATGATATTTACTCTATCACAGCACATGCAGTGGCTAGAACGCTCGAGCTGATGCCTCGCGAAATCCCGCTGTGCACCCATAAGGTTTACACCATCATTTACCCTACTTCTGACACCTTAAATAATTTCTTTCACTCTCTCCCCCCATATCGCACGGCGCAATTCTCGCAATTGATCCCTCAGACCGTCGGTGATCAGGTAAAATCGGTCATGTCGTTAAACCCACTATCGGCGTCTTGCACAATACGTCCCAAGATTCCACTGTCCTCTGCAACCAGACCTAGGAGAGTCCCAGCCAATGAAGGCTTACATGAGCAGTTTCACGGTGTCGCATATAGCACGGAGCTGTCGACGACACAAGTCGATTTAATCCCTGTTTCTTCAGTGCTGATCCACGAAGCAGTTTCCTCTTGCTATGTCGTCTTGTGATCAGCTGGCAACATTCAAACATTGATTGGGGACGATAGTGTTGAGGAAGATACCCTCCGTTTGTTATCCAGGGCGTCAGGTTAGACACTGCCAGCTCATCATTGCTAACAGAAACTGCCATCTGCAACCCCGGGGCTCATCATCATTATTTGCGGCGACCTAGCATACAAAGGAGTCTGTGGATGGAACCAGGTTTACCTACCCTTCACCCCCAGCCCTCACTTTAATTCAGCGATGGCCAACTACAGGCCGCGATCGGATCTTGATCAAACCGAAGGAAATATACTCTCTTATGATGAAGGTGCCGAGGCTGTCGAGACTGCAGCGGCACTCTTGTCAGCGAGGAACAGAAGGCTCGGGGAAGGAGCCACCAGACAGTGGGCGGGAAGTCCCTACTACGGAAGCTACTCTAATCAGAGCACCGTCCTAGGTTCTTCCGAGTACCAAGCCTATTCGCCCCCAGAATTGATGGGTAGACCTGAGGGAATCTCCCCCTACGAGGGAACACCTGCTCGACTCGCAACACATCAGTATGTGGTGAACGCGTCTCTAGCGGTACCATCGTTATCGACGCCACTCAACCCGTCGGTTCAGTGTCAGAAGAGGTATATACCCCAAATACTCTTGCACGCCACATAATCCATATCTTGCGGGGTTTGTTACCCAAACAACCTAGTTTGATGCCTTTACTTGCATGCTAATATTTTCCTGCTCAGAGCTACTAAACAAGGATACGGCCAACATCATCTCGGAACCCGAGCAAGTGGTTCCTTGAATGAATTGGGCTCCCAATTGGAGCCTGCAAGCCGAAATCAGGATAAGGCTAGAAATAGTAATATAAGCAATGGTGGCATTGCCGAACCCTCCGGCGGAGGAGAAGAGGGGCAAGAAGCACAAAAGTATGTCCTGAAACCCCGGGCGTTGGGAGCTCCGCTACGTCGCTCGAATCGGGTTCAGCTTCAACAGGAACTCACGAGATCAGGGGAACCAGGCGCACTAGCCAAGGCAAATCGCAAGAGCCAAAGCCCACCTCCGCCGTCCCCCGGCCGCCCGAAGACGAAAAGTCAGATCGAATTCGATACGGGGTACAGGCAACTCGAACAGGAAGTGAATGCAGCCACGGGTTTCGAGAAGCAACCAGAAACCAAGCAGGAATCCAACCAATATTTTAGGGCCGCTCTGATATATCTCAACATTCAACAGCAGGAGAGGCATGGAACGTGGAAAGAGCTCGAAAAGGGCGAGGAATACATACACCAAATGGGTAAGCAGCAGTTCCGCCTGCGCGATGAGGAAGAGGACATACCGGAATTTAAGAAATACTCGGATCCTCCCCCAGTGCGAACGAAGAGCAAGGGGGTTCGGAAAACATCAGCTACGGACGACGAACGCCAAGAGCGGGCTCACAAGGCCCCGAATTTCCACAAGAAGCATCCAAGCGATGACGAGACAACCCATGCAGTTACTACAACCACAACTCCACATAGCTCCCAGACGACCCAGAGACAAGACGGTCAGTCGTCCAAGAAGAGGCGATTACTGACAAATGAACTCCAGACCAGCCTGGCCGGCGGGTGGGACGCTCACGTTGACGATGAGGGACGACGACCAGCTAGAAGTGCTAAGAGGCGCCATTAGTAGGCGGCAGCGAGATGGTAGTCTTAGAAAGGGAATGGTTTATTACTATACGTAACCAGATGCAACACAAGGCTGTATACATCTTTGCAAGGACCTCGAAGGCCCGGCCAGGACGCGGAACGAGGTAGGCGCTATTTGGTCTTTGCAATTTCGTTCTTAAGTTGGTTCTATGGTAGTTGTATTTTGTAGTGATACCCCGAATCCGATGCCTTATTCTTACAAGACAAGAAAACCAAAGTTTGACGCACACGATAATATGTGATGCTACCATGCCAGCTATTTTTATAAAAGAAACAGAAGGGCCTATAAAGTGACACAATTATTGATCACTGTGCAGCCTTCGTAGTTATGATTTAAAAGTACCCACCTAGATACGGAAATAGATAGGTATGTTAATATTACTACCTAGGTATGCGCTACTACTACTTCGAGCTCTCCCTGGGCTGTTTGAGTCCCCTTGCGCTATGAGAGAACCCCGATAAGATAAGGAATCATATGCAATAGCGCTTGTGAGCTGATGGATTGCTTCTAATCCCCAGTTCTTCAACTTCCGTCGCCAAAAGGATTCGATCACTTCCACTTAAGACTCGCGTCGATGCGGCGAAATTGAGCCATCTCCTGCCTGTTAGTCACGTCTCGAGAAGGCACAAACGAAAGCCGGCAGAATGTCCTCGATCTACAACCTCGAACCCCAGCCCACGGCTTCTCTTATCCTCCACACGACATTCGGCGACCTCTCTGTTGAGCTGTTCGCGAAGCAGACCCCGCTGACGTCGCGGAACTTCCTACAGCTGTGTCTCGACGGCTACTATGATAACACTATTTTCCACCGTCTGGTCCCCGGATTCATCATACAGGGAGGAGACCCTACGGGCACTGGAAACGGGGGCGAGTCAATCTATGATGGCGGCGCTTACAGCGGCGATCTGGATCCGTGGCCCATGGACCAGAGACGAGGGAGGAACGGGGGACCTATGGGGGTAAACTTCAAAGATGAGTTTCACTCCCGACTGAAGTTCAACCGGAGGGGGCTTCTAGGCATGGCAAATGAGGGCAAACCGGACACAAACGGCAGCCAATTCTTCTTCACGCTGGATAAGACCGAGGAGCTGAACAACAAGAACACTCTATTCGGCAGGATAGTTGGCGATACGATATATAATCTGTCGCGCATGGGCGAGGCGGAGTTGGCTGAGGGTAGCGAACGGCCGCTGTACCCAATCAAGATTACCAGCGTCGAGATCCTAGTTAACCCGTTCGAGGACATGAAGAAAAGGGAAAAGGTGGCCGCGGGGAATGAACAAGCACCTGCTCCGAAGTCCCAGAAGAAGAAGAAGCCGAAGGCCGGGGCTAAGAAACTACTGAGCTTTGGGGATGAAGAGGGTGATGGGGACGCGCCGGTTATTAAGAAGGCCAAGTTCGACACGAGGATAGTTATGGAAGGTGAGGAAGAAACAACACCTGCGCCGAAACCTCGTAAGGAGGAGAAAGCAGTCAAGAACTCTATCCCGGTCCGCGGACCAGAGGTGGCAAGTAAACCAGAAGCAAAGCCCATGCCTTCGTCAAAGCCAAAGGAGGAGCCGACGCCTATCTACGACGACTTATCTCCAGAATTACCGAAGAAGTCAGCTCTAGAGCGAGCAAACGAAGAAATAGCAGCGCTGAAAGCATCTATGAAGCGAACAATTCATTCAGAGCCTATCAAGGAGGTCAAGAAATCGGCGCTAGAACAACTAATACCCGAGACATCGACGCGTGGCCGCAAGAGGCGGCGGGATGGCGAGGGTAATATGACAAGCGCAGACCTCTCAGTATTCGAGGCATTCCGCTCCAAATTGGCCGACACGTCCTCAAGAGCGCAAGCGAACGGTAACACCTCAGGACAAACACAGGGGCGAGGAAATAGCTCCGAGGAGGCGCATCAAGACACAGCGGGCACGGCGGAGGACGACGAGGCGGAGCTATGTGACCTCCACTTCATCGCGAACTGCCAGAGCTGCCGCTCGTGGGACAAGGCAGGCGAAGAGAAGGAGGAGAGCGACGACGAGGGGTGGATGACGCACAGCCTCAGCTTCGTGGCCGGTAAGCTCGGCAAGGACCTGAGCTACCGCAAGAAGGCAGAGGAGGAGCTCGTCGTTATCGACCCGCGCGAGAAGGCGCGCACGCTCCGGGAGGAGCAAAAGATCCGGCGGGAGGCGCACTCCAGCGGGACGGGCAGGGAGTGGGATCAGGCAAGGAACGCGAAGCTAGCCAGGGCGAGCGCCCTGGCGGGACGCGGAGCCAGGTAACAAATTCCACAGGTTGGGGACTACTGCCCGCATGGAAAGAGCCGGGGTGGTGGGTGGCCCGTCTAATCGGGAGATGGATGATCGATGCGATCCACAGCGCAGTAAACTGAACACGTGATACCCCGCGATGTTGACAAGCTACTTAATGTCAGCTCAATATCTTACGACTTGGCCGCTATCGTACGTGCATCGTGCTGTCCCGGCTCATCTATGCTTAACCGGGTCTACGCACGGTAATTCGACATATCTGCCGATGGAGCTTCTTGTCCGACCCTATATTCCCATGATATTTTATGTAGATTTCATGGTGCTGTTGCTTGTCCATAGAATGGTACCCCTGAGCAAGGTTAGGTTACCGGCTGCCGTAGTGATATAAGTTCGGCGCCAATTTAAGGACAGTATTGAGAGTACCAGTTACTCTACCGGATATATACGGCGACTCGATATCTCCGTTAACGGAGCTTCCTATCTGATCCGAGATTCTCATGATATGTGCTGTTGTTTATTGATAGAATAGTATGTCTCGGCAAGGTCAGGTGACTCGATGGTAAGCAACCGTAAACACTGCTTCCCCAAGAGTTCTGCGATTTGCTCCATCCTTCAATATTTTGTTATCTACCTACACTCCTCCTTACAGCACCATTTAATCAACATCGAATACTTCGTACGAAGAAACCGAGTATGGAGCAAGACAAGCCAAGAGTGAATCCCCCAAAGAAGTTCTATAAACCCCAGAGCACGTAAAGTATCATAAATTGATCTGTAAAAGAGGGGTGACAAGGGTTGGGATGTCCTATTACTAATACCCATCTAGATTTTTAATGACATTGTCGATTAAGGTTATTTTATGAGATCCTCCGTGATCTCCTTGATGGAGAATCTACTCTTTCTTCTCTTGAACAGTTGGCCCCAGCGGTTGCTCGAACTTTTGTAGAACTTCTATCTGCTTCCTCCATCAAAATATTGGCAAGCTAGTCTTACTGAGTAAGAGAGCCACCCCGGTCCGCAAAGGACATTTTGCTGCTCTGCAAGTATGTTTCCAAGCTTGGGGTCCCACTCCTTGAGGACGATTGTGGAGCCGTGTAAAGTCATCCGACTACCCACATCGGACGTGGTTGGTGGCTTGGAGTGTCCATCGAATTTGCATTAAGCATTTGGACCGACAATCGTGAATTAATGAAGAAATCGAGAGAAATCAGATCTGGATCTCGACAAGCCCATCCATTTCCTTGGAATGGAGACAAATGCCGCCGCACTAAAGAAATGCGAAGCATTGCTATCTCAACTCTTGTCGGCGCTTCATCTAAATGCCAAGACCTACAACTTCCACGTAACATCAAAAGATATAAACGTCGTACGTCAGAATTTATGAACTATGAGCTTAGTTTAAGTAGAGGCGTTGGCTGTTATCACCCACCCTAAATATTGTATTGTGTGTTTCCCGTCTCCCTAATCGATAACGCCTTGTAGATTCTCTAAAGAGACAGGTGTGGACTCTGGTTTGAAATTCCGCTCCGGGCTCCGCCTGTTCGAATGGGCATGGCATTACACCTTCACGTGGTTTGTGCAGGCCCAAAGAGATAAGCCAAGAGTCCGGGACACGTTCGCATTCATTGGCTGTGCCTGTGAAGGGGCGGAGGCGAGAGATTTGAGTCAGCTCTTCTCTTTCCCGGTTACCGTGTCTAGAAAACAACGGTCAGGAAAAGACACTCGAAAATATAACCCCGGATAGAACCTTTGGAAGGCAGTATTGTTTTGCTATTGCCAAAAGAATTACACCTCCGCTGTCTCTAGCGCCCGAGACAACCGGAGGACCCATTCATCCGGACATCTGCAAAGTGCGTTGACAAGTGGATATAATAGGTACGATAATATCGACGCACCTAGACCCCCTGTGCTTACCTAAAGATATTCTCATACTGACAGTTGACAGCACGGCCCAAGGTCACCCCACCTGATCAAACCTGCCTCACAGCCCACTATACCTGCCATTTACGCACGTAAATACACATATTCCAGTGTACATACAAGTAAGTATATGTTGGCGCCTCCCTCTGTCGACTTTTTATCACCAAGCTATTCGTACCTCTGGTCAGATTGAAAGCCGCGCGGAAATCACCTTTGCTACCTGGTAGAGGAATGACGGCATAATTATTCCACCCAGAGCGATCAAGATAAGCGGGCACTGACCATTTCATTGATAGTCGATACCCAGAAGAAGCATCGAAGCCTTTTTGATAGCCTCGCGACCCAATCGCCACATACAGACATACATACACCATACACATATCCCGTGCCTACATACCAACTCACGTAGTAGGTACTCAGATCTTGCGACTTCGAGAACAAGGGGGTCTTTGCCTACCCATCAACCTGCCTCCGGTCTCAGTTCCCTCAACTGTTACAATAAGCGAGCGCCAGAGACAAGATAACTCTTATCTGCCTGCCTGAGGTCTTGGAAGCTTCTTTCCGACTTCAGGTCGCTGAGTCAACTGCTTTTCCTTCTCAGTCCCTCCGCCAGGCCTCTTTGAGGACCTGCGCAGTATATAGGGAAGACCAGTTCCCAAAAGGTTGGGAAGCTGGAGCCATTCCTGGAACACACCGTCCTGACCCACGAAAACAAAGTCTTTTTGATCGCCTCCCAGAACCGAAAGCCGAAAACGACTTGAACCTTGGTCGCGCACCATCTTGACACACCCGACTTGATATCAGCATCTTTGCAGTGTATCAATTCGCGGTCTGCAGCAGCCGGCACTTACTCGGTTGCACTGCGACAGAGAGGCGCCCAAAGTCAGCTCGCCTTGCGCGCCCCATCCTACCTTGCGGCACTTTGAACATTCCCGAGAAGTAGGACTGCTGGCAGCCTAGCGACGTAGGCCCTGGATCAATAGGACAGTCTTGCGACCATTCCCGGCAACGTCGTCCCATCTATCTCCCAAAGCAAGCGCAATCTCCAACCACAATCACCCCACGAATCCTTTCTAGTCCCCTCGTCAACACCACCTCTCCACATCTAGCATCGAGAGCATCGCAGTCGCATCACTCCATTTTCCGAACCCGAGCGTAGAAACCCGCCACTGAGAAGAGATAGAGCTCCGTAAAATATCAAGAATAGAAGACATCAGGCCTCACTGCGCTGTTGAATCGGAGATTCGCAGGTGGCCATTTGGAATTGGAATAGCAGATATCTCGAAATCTGCCCGGCTGAAGAAGGCTGCGCTCTTGCATCTGTTCACTCTAGACGCGGAAGCCAATGTACGCTTATTATCCCATGTCTTCACCGAACCCCAACCTCAACCCTCGAAAGCGTCCAGCACCAGGTAGCATACCAATGCCGCAGCCGATGCCGCAGTCTTATAACCCGCCAGATCCGCTGTTGAGGTGGAATGGGAACAATGTGGGCAATCTTGTGGACAACGGTTCTAACAACGTGAACCCGTATGGTGTGATACCATCGCCCACGCAAGCCCAGTATCCGCAAAATGTTCCGGCCCAGTCCACTGCCCTGGCACGGAGAGATGTGAACAATGCTCTAGTCGCCAGAACCCGCAGTTTCAGTCCACAGCAAAACGGCCTCTGGCCTAATTACACCGATGACACGATGAACCTGAACGCCGCTAACGGTGGCACTGTCATAGACGAGCATGATAATATAGAGTTATTAGAAGAGAGGGCTCAAAGGGCCAAGAGGGAAGCACAGGCCAAGCGCAAGCAGATACCACCCTTTGTGCAGAAGCTGAACAGGTGAGCATCATTGCTCGACTACTACCAGATTCACAAAACTGGGCATTGAGTGCTGACTTCATCAAATAGCTTTTTGGAAGAATCTAAAAACACAGACCTGATCAGGTGGTCAGAGAAGGGAGACTCATTCATCGTCCTTGATGAAGATGAATTCGCCAAAACCCTCATTCCGGAACTATTCAAGCACAACAACTATGCTTCCTTTGTCCGGCAGCTCAACATGTACGGCTTCCATAAAAAAGTCGGGCTTTCAGATAACTCTATGAAGGCAAGCGAGCGCAAGAACAAGAGTCCCAGCGAATACTACAACCCCTACTTCAGGCGTGGTCACCCGAATCTACTCTGGCTGATCAACAAACCCAAGAGCGGCAATTCCAAGAAGAGCAAGAAGCGCGGAGAGGAGGTCGAGGGCGACAGCGACGAGGATGGCGTTGCGGCTGATGATAGCCTCGGCCAGGGTTTCCCTCAACACACCACGACTACCCGGGCGTTGTCGGCGCCGGAATCCGGGCCACTCCAGAAGAAAGAGCTCGCTCTCGTTCGCGACCAGATGGCGACGCTACAGCAGCAACAGAAGACGATCAGCGCAGCGATAGCCCAGCTCCGCCAGGAACACAACGAGTTATACCGACAAGCTCTTGCGTTCCAGACCCAGCATGATCGTCACGAAAACTCGATCAACGCTATCTTAAATTTCCTAGCGAATGTTTTTCGGAAATCCCTCGAGGAACAAGGCGGCGTCCAAAATGTGAACGATCTGCTAGCTAGCATCCTTCCAAATGCTCAGATACCCCAAGCCCAGCAGTCGGGCACGGTGGTCGACTTGGGAGATTGGTCACATCAACAGGGACTGCAGAGTACGGCACAGGTGGGCACTCCTAAGCGGACGCCACGCCTTCTACCGGGCATTCCCCAGAACCCAGTCAGGAAATCTCCTTCCACAACCCCTGCCCCGACTGCTTACGTGAACCATACGCAAACCAGGATGGGCTCGGTAACCGAGTTGGTCGATACCCCAACGGATGAGAGCACACCGGCGTTCCTAAAGCACGAACTAGAGGCGAATCCCCAAGAAGGCATGATGAAGCTCATTCAGAGCGCCAATACAAAATCCCGCAACCCAGCCACCCCTTTTACCGATGTCGCGGCCCACACATCACCAACCATGACTAACGATCAGCGCGATCGCATGTTAAGCATCATGTCCAATGGTACAAACGGCACGTCGCCACAGTCTGCTGGCTTCTCGGCTTCTACTCCTGCCGCCCAGGCTATGAGTCCGGCGACGGCCGTTTCCATGCCCACTAACGGGAACATCTCGGCGACCGGTGCTTCATCATCTCTATCTCCTATCCTATCTTCGACCCTGCCCACCACCCTACCATCCACCATCCACCGGATTTCCCAAACTCAGGAAGATCTTGAAAAGCTTCAACGGCTTCAGGAAGAGCAGAATCAGAAGATTGAGAACCTAAGCAGCCTTCTCGGGCCACTGAGCCCCTCGGGCCGGATACCGGGCCTTGAGGACTCCGGCTACTTCCCAAACGACTCCGACGTCGACCTCACCCAGTTTCTAGACTCATCCGCCTATACCGATGGAAACACCGCTGAGTTCGACTTCAACACCTCTAGCACCGGCTTCGATGGTACGACGGCGAACTACGACTGGGGTACAAACGACCCTGTCGACTTTGCAGCTTCTGGCAGTGCCGGTGGTGCATTCCCTGGTTTGGATGGAGATCGCACTGTGGAAACACACACTACTCCAAGCCAGCGGTCGCCCAGCACTGCCGGCACCGAGGATGTCCCTCAGGAAGATCTCGTGGATAGCCCGGGACGTTCCGCCAAGAGACAGCGAATGGCCTAGCCGGCTCCACGAGTAATGCCTCTGGGGTGTGTCAAGTTCCCGAGGCATAACCGACCTTCCAGCCAGTACCCTCGACTTAGGCACCGGGCCTCTCGAGGGACCAAGACGGGATCTTCATAGTTAGCGTCAGACCGCGAGTTACTTTTTAATTTGAATGCGCTTCCTTCAAAGCTCTTCCATCTTCCTATTTGCCATAGCGTGGGGGTCCCTTAAGTGAAGCGATATTATCTCCCTTCTGGTTCATGTGACAGTCAATACCCTCTTCGACTATAGCCGAGCCGCCTTACGACATCATACGATACCCAACCTGGCCCAATTCGCTCCGGCTTACAATGCTTTTTCATCGGCAAGCAGCTTTCCCTGACCATGATGTATTCATCGCCCGCCATTTCTCGTTTGTCATTAGGGGTGTACTAAAACTATTCCTAGGGACTCGAGTTAATCCTAGTATTTAATCACTTTCTGCTACGCCAAGTTTGGGCCATGGCGCCATACTACCAGCGAGCATCATAGTCCACAACGACAGGGATGCTTGAAACTCCTAGCAAACAACCCCGCAGTTGAGGACCTCACGTTGAGTCACTGCACGGCTTGACAGATGGAATGCTGAGCCAACTCGAGTACCCCGACACCCATCCCTAGTAGTGGAGACCTGGAAGGAGGCCCTCTGCTTTGCCAGGTTGGAGTTCGACGTCCCCTTTAACGATGTCAAGCCAACGATCAAAGTGGTGCATGGCGATAATGGATGGTCAAGGGAAAGATGGCCAGAATGGGGTTTGGGATCCACAATCTCCCTCCGAGTTACGCGGCGGAATGCAGACATCGAGCGACACGGACAACAGGTTAGAAAGCACGTCTCATCACTGACAAAGATCAGAAGAGAGATGCTGTTACGGCAGAGGCTGCCTGCAACTTCCACGCTCTTCCTTCTCACGTTTTTTTTTTCTTCTTTTCCTTTCCCCATGGCATTGTTTCAAAGGCGTCTTAAAGGGTTATTATGTAGGGGGTCTTCTCGGCTTGGGATTCTTTCGTTAGGGCATAGGAATGGAATTGTCAAGTGATCAGACTCAAGCGATTAGGCGCGGTAGCCATGTATTGCGCCGGTGGATAGGTGGCCATCGTCATTGGAGAGAATTTAGGAATTCAGTCATCTTTGATATCCCGCTCCCGCACTCCTTCCTTTCATGCTCTGCTGATGCTATTTTATTTCTCCTTCTATCGACTTTTTATCCCCCCCTTCTTCTTTCTCTCTTCGGCCGGTCTTTTGTTCGATATCATCCTGGGAGGGATTCGTAGGCGTTTAGAGACAAGCGGATGTCTCTAAACCGCTCGTTCTCTCCTCCCATCACACGGCCGAGGAGCAAAGAAATGGAAGGGTTGAAATGACATCAGCTTTGCATATGAGTGAAGGAATGGCTGACACGGGGCTACCGGACTGCGCTGGTGGCAGACAAAGGATGCCGGGGGTGGAGAAGGATATACGGGTCGAAGATGGTAGGCGGTTGGCTAGGGACTGCTCCCTGTGTAGATGGGGTTGGGGAGTCAGTGAACGGAAGGGGGTATGTATGTACGGCTGGTCATCTTCTCGGCTTACATGGATGCATGGTCGGTTGCTTGACTGGTTGGATGCTTGGTTTCGCATGGGGCTGTGTGACCGATATGATATAGTCGCTTTGCTCCGCATGGGATATCCAAATAGATTTGAGGCCCATCGTTATCTAGTCTCCCCTATGAATCATGTGGTTCGTGTGTGCTTGCGTGTGATGTCTGACTGGTTGATTGCCTGCCTAGGAGAGTGTCGAGATAACAAGCGCCTGGGATCGGCAGCCTCGGTGTGATCCCTGACGGGCTGCTTTGTTGAAGTGTCATACGTCGAGGAAGCCGCCAGCTCCCCGGGCCGCTGGTGGGGCGTGAGGACCGAGAGCAGAGGCGAGTGTGCTGGGCCCATAGGAGCCCTTTATGAGGTGGAGGCAAGGGGCGAGTTGTGATGTGATCATGTCGGACGTGATATCCGGAATCTGTAGATAGCAAAGTAGTCACCCGGTCTGACGAGGGATTAATTCCATCGTATCCATTTACTGAAATGGCACTAGAAACCAAAGTGATCAGAAGGGCAGAGGAGATAATGCAGGTGCGCAAAAGTAGGGAGAAGGCACAAAGCGTCAACACCGGCGACACCGAGCTTAGTTGCCCTGAGCCGAGATCGAACCTCTTGCCGAGTCTCCTATGAGGGTAACCTCGAGATGACACAAGGCCAGTGTACACAATAGGGTCGCTCATGACCAAAGTACCGCATCCAACCAGGCTGACCACTACAATCGTTCTGGTAGATTTTGACTGTGAGGCTTTCGTTATGATTTATTAGGACACTCCACTTCTTTACCTGCCGTTCTCTTTGTGCTTAAGAGAAGGTATTCCCATCTCTGCCGCTGACAGGTCATTACTCTCATTATAACTCCCTATGTGTCTTTGCGGATCCTTGGTAGGCATTTATTTCTATGTAATCTCTAAACTTTTAACAATCATACGTGTTTTACATGTAAGACATCAGTCATCTCTGGTAGTTGAGGTAGTGGGAGAGGCTAGATTACCCAGTACTTGTGATAAGAAGCAATTGTCCTTAGGGAAGTAATTCCGAGGGCACGGACCACATGGCACTCACCGGTCTGCTGTGAGAGACCCTGTCCTCCCGAGTCAAGTCGTTGGTCAGCCCCCGTCTGCACTGCCCCACCAAAAAGAACATATGCCATCGTATTTCCCTTGATTAGTCTGACTTCGCCCGCTACTTTTCCCAGTTACCAACACCCACTTCATTCAGCCAACCTCTTCCGATAAACTTAATACATGCGGCATTCTGTCGGTAACCATCAAAAGATCATTGACAAATAACGCCAGGAACCCTGATAATTTCTGTCTTTATCTTTCTTTTCCAGTGGAGCTAGTAGAAGTTAACTATTAAAGATGGCTACCCTCGATGTCGAGGCTCTGCTTGACGCCACCGCGACCGACAAGAACGGCCAAAAGGAAGCCCCATCCTCCAAGGAACCCGAAGACCGCGCAAGATCTGATCGCGCTGACCGTAGGGATCGGGGGCGAAGTAGCGACCAAAGCCGACGGGACCGGAGCCCGGGCCGAAGTCGACGCGACCGTAGTTCCGACCGGGATCGTGATCGCGAACGTGGTCGCCGCGATCGTGGGGATGATGGAGAAGGCACCCCTCGTAGTGATGCCGGTAGTCATAAGAGTAGGCGAAGAAGCAGGAGCCGCGATGATGATCGCCGACACTCACGCCGTCACAGAGGAGGTGATGGGGATTACTACCGCGGCGGCCGAGGCGGTAGAGATCGCTCTCGGTCTCGCTCGCCTCGCCGGCATTATCGTCGAGATGACCACCGCGATCGGGATGACCGCGGCTCTTACAGAGGCAGAGATGATGACCGCCCCCGAAGCGGCCGCACGCCCAGACGCGATGCTACACCCCAGTTGACGGAAGACGAGCGAGATCGTCGAACTGTCTTTGTCCAGCAGCTGGCTGCCCGTCTCCGCACCAAGGAGCTAAAGGAGTTCTTTGAGAAGGTCGGCCCCGTCACCGAGGCCCAGATCGTAAAGGATCGCATCAGCGGTAGATCTAAAGGGCACGTCCTCCCGTCTTCCAAACGCCACCCCTTGTTGTTCTACCACGGCTAACACTATTTTGCAGAGTCGGCTATGTTGAATTCAAAGAAGAAGAATCCGTCACTGCTGCTCTCCAGCTCACAGGTCAAAAGCTCCTAGGTATCCCGGTTATTGTCCAGCTTACCGAAGCCGAGAAGAATCGACAGGTTCGCAACACCGAAGGTTCCGGCTCCCACGCCAACTCTATCCCCTTCCACCGTCTCTATGTGGGCAACATCCACTTCAGTATCACTGAGCAAGATCTCCAAAACGTCTTCGAACCTTTTGGCGAGCTCGAGTTCGTTCAGCTCCAGAAGGACGACAACGGCCGCAGTCGCGGTTATGGGTTTGTACAGTACGTCTTCCCCCCCCAGTGGTCGATTTTGACGAGGGTTGAAAGGCTAACTAGTTATCGCAGGTTCCGTGACGCTGACCAAGCTCGTGAAGCTCTCGAAAAGATGAACGGGTTCGACCTTGCGGGTCGCCCGATCCGTGTAGGGCTTGGCAACGATAAGTTCACCCCCGAGTCAACTGCCAATCTGCTGCAGAGGTTTCAGGGCCAAAACCAAGCTTACCAGGGATCCGCCTTTTCCGGTGCCGGTGGACGTGGTCCCCAAGCTACTGGCTTCGATCGGGCCGGCGGTCGCGACAACGATAAGGCGACTGGTGCTAGCGCTTTAGATGATACTGATGTCTCCGGCGTGAACTTCAACAACTACAGCCGAGACGCGTTGATGCGGAAACTCGCTAGGACCGATGAAGCCCCCAGTGGAGGCCGTGATGAGAGACAAGTCCTCAAGCCTAAGACCGAGACCAAGCCACTCCCTGTAAACGTCAACATGGCTAGTCGCTGTGTTGTATTGCACAATATGTTTGACCCAGCTGAGTAAGTTGAGCCCTGTTTTTATACTCGGATGCGCTTGCTAACGCTTATTCTAGGCACGAAGATGAATCTTGGATTAAGGAACTGGAGGATGACGTTCGACAGGAAGCCGAGGACAAATATGGTCACGTTGTCCATATCGCACTTGACCCGAATTCTCAAGGCGACATCTATCTGAAGTTCGACAAAGTCCAAGGAGGCGAGAATGCTATTAAAGGTCTCAATGGTCGTTACTTTGATGGACGCATGATTAGCGCCGCGCCTGTTGTGGACGCAGTCTACAGCAGTTTGTTTTCTCGCACTAAGGCTATCTAAGATGCTAATCACGGCCTGACCTGCTTTTCCTCTAGGCACGATCACTGTGAGTAGTCATAGCCAAAGTGTCATTCGGCTCCTAGCTTATGCAGGTTTAGACATCAAAACATGATGCACACGTTTATACTACAGAAAACTCTCTAGAATGACCTCCTAGGAGCCGCCCATCGCACACCCCACTCTTCCAGGACTTGCATTACGCCAGACGTTCACCACCTTGTTGACCAAGTATCACATCGGTTTCCCCCTATCCTGGATGGAGAGAGTCGTGGGTTCACACTGATTCTGCAGCAGTATGCCAAATATGGCGAAGTGAACATGCTCTTGCGTGTCTTGGCAAGATGCCTGCTGATGCTTGTATCCTAGACAGGGCTGCTTGCTAATTATTGCGAGGGTCAGCATGGACCTATGTGCTGGTTGTTCGGAGTAATTGGGCAGACATGAGACATTAGATGTTCGGTAGCACCATTGAATGAAGTTTATAGAACGGAATAACACTTTGAACTACAGCCTATACATATGACCCTACCAGAACCTTTGCAGTGTCACGCTATGTTTAACCAGGCCGACTGTAACCACCAGTTAGGGACGTACGGTGTAGCCTATCCCCGAAGACAGCCCCTACCACAAAAACTAACAGTTCACAGTAGGCTTCGGACGACAGATCCTTACCACGCTCGAAAGGTATGATTTACCATAAAGCCAAGTTGTGTATGATGAACATAGAGATCGACTCCGCACAAGAAGTTTTCCTTAAGCGCTCTAGCTGGGGTACAGCTCATTTGGGTCCTAATTCTGGCATAAAATCTCCGACTTGTAGCCGCCCCTGAATCCTGGCCGCGGCGAGCATCTTACTGCTCGTCGAGATGGCACAGGAGATCAAGCCTCCTCCTTTCTTGCCCACGTCCTCGCCCGTCCTGAACAACGGCTAGCCACATGGCGGAAGCCCTGTCCCCGAAGTGACCCTCAGCGGTCACGGCGACGACGGAACTCTGTGCCGGGCGCCACGCAAGCCAGCGCCGCACCCGGCGTCCTCCCGTCATCCGTTGTATCGGAATTTCCGCCATGTCAGCCCCCACGGCAGTCGTCCTCCGGGCCTTCCGGAGACGCGGGCTTCCGTCTCCACATCAGGACGGCCTCCCCCACGCCGAGGCTGGCTGTGCTCCAACCGCCGGCCTTCAGCTTTACGCCGGCTCTGGCCCCGGCCGAGTGGTCGGGCTCCGAGGGGCCCGCTGTGGGAGTAGCTGCTCGCGGTCCCCCACACGCTATACGCCTCGCGGTATCGACGGCCGCGGTCTATAGGGCGTCCCGGAGGACGGCAACGTTCTTGAAGGGTCCTCCGTAGGCCCCCGGACCGGGCCGCGCGACAGGACTCTGCTCCGCTGGAGAGGGGGAGTCCGGGAGCTGCTGAGGCCCCGAGGTTCTCCCAGCCAGGAACAAGAACGCGCTCGCCCATCATAGATTAGTAAGGGCCCCCCCAAAAGCCGCAATGCGTACTACCGCATCGCCTTGGTTTCCGTGGCCCCGTGAGGAGGAGCTTGTCCCGGCGAGCAAGAGACTTGCCGGCGTCTTGATCTTGAGTTCGTCTGGGAGTGTTACCCGCGTTCATCTGCTAGATTCATAGCTACCAAACCAGAAATTGCGTACTTCTCCTTAAATTGAGCAGCTGCCCCCTGAGCAAGGCGATGACACCCTGGTTCGTAGACTGCCTCGAACGGGGACCTGTTAGGGCTTGCATGTACTGCTGAGCTAGAGAGTCGAAAGGTGTAATTGGAGTATAAGACACCTAAGCATAGAGATATACTTCAAAATTTTTTTTTTAAAAAGATTATAAAGATTTTAAGCAATTATTTGTAAAGTTAGTTATCTTTATATACCATATATTATAGCAATATCTTTGTATTTTATCATATTTTATACTGAGCTTTATTTATAATTTTGGTCGACAAACCTTGCTAATAAGCAAATATCTAGCCATCTTCGGAGTTATTGCCTTATTAGAATCAGACTCTATTTTAGAGGTTATAGCTGCGCCTGCGGCGTAGCTGTGGCTAAGTAGCTTTTAGTACCACGCTAACCTAATTTGTAAAAGACCCATAAAAACAACAAAACCTCTAAAATAGAACCTAATAATAAGTTGTGATTTTTAAGTCTTAATTAGCATCGTTTTATATAAACTTTTTTAAATCTTCTTTTAAAATTTGCAAATAAAATAATAACAAAACATAATTTTAAAAAAGAAAAAATTATATTTATATAAAATTTAAAAAGAGCTTTTTAACGATATATAAAATATTTAAACCGGGGCTAATTTGATTAAGATATTAAAGAAAAAGGCAAAAACTTTTAATTAGTATTACTTTCTATTCGGAACGCCCTTATAGCTGCAATAACGTAATTACTGTATATAGCATTTAGCTATGGACCTTCTAAGGGTAATTCTGTATGAAAGAAGCTCGTCTAGTTATGGTTTTGCTCGTACGGGTTGTGGTTGCTGCGTTACAGCTATGATATGACGGCTAGGGAGTTTAACTAATTATTAAATCTTAGTCGTACGGGTTTATGTTGGCAGGAGTATCGTGGAATTTTGAGCAATAAATACAGTAACGTATTACGTCTCGTAATATTAAAAGCGTTTTAAATAACGAATTATTATTATAAGCTAATATTATCTAGATTATAGAAAATAATAAACGTATATATTTTTAATCTGTCTTAAGGTACTTAAGCGGCTTAAACTCTTTAGCTTATTAAGTCTTTTAAACTTTTTTGCCGGCTTAAAAGGCTTAAGATACTTGGCACCTTAAGACCTTTATGTTAATTACGTAATATCTTGGCGGTGGTCGGGTTTTGTTTTTTTCGTAAGTTCGATCGTTCGCAAAAAAGCTAAGACCGTTAAGTTATAATACGATCTCTCTTTTTCCAGAATTTTTGTCTCTAAAGATTAAATTATTTGTTTATTAATTTTAGTATATAATTTTTTCTTTTTTCTTTTTTGTTATATCGGGTTATATAAAAAAGTTTTATTTTTATAAATATATTAACGTTTTTATTTTTTAAAATATATTATATGTTTTGATTTTAAGATATTTTTTATTTTTACTATAAAAAAGAAAATATAAAATATAAAGTTATTCCAAATTCTTTAAAATATGCGCGTTATATTTATTATAACGATTCTTATAATATTTTCGGCCTTTTAAAAATTAAATATTAAAATTTTTTTAAATAAAAAAATCGTTTGAAATATAAAAAAAACAGATTTTACGAAACGTTACGAACGGCTGTTAACAAACTGGACCGTTTGCAAAAATAAAGGCGGTTATTTCGTTGTCGTAATATCGAGATATTTCGTAAAAGTATTAAAGATGCGGAAGTTATGAAAAAAATTCGAACGCCTAGAAAAAGAACAATAACAGTTAGAAGTTGCCGTTATAACTGCTGTCAGATATAAGGGACATCAGTTATATATGTATTGATAACTAGTTGGAGGTGTTCTAGAACGCGCACTGCACTTTAAAGTGATCTAGTCCCGGAATATATATGTTCCGATCAGAGGGAATTTTCCATATATAGGGTGCTAGAGCACCCCCTGCTAACCGATACACCCTCTTAATACCTTAAAGCATTTACGGTATTAATTATTACAACATCTAAAGTCATAGCTATTTATTTTACCTTTTTTCCGGCGATTAAATCTTTTTAATTAGCTAATTCCTTTTTTGAAATTTTTCGCAGGGCGTTTTCCCGCTAATCGAGAGTTTTTATAATATCTATTAATTTTAATTATTTTTTAAAATATTTAAAAAGTTTGCATAATAGGGATTTCGTTAAATTATTAGTTAATATATCGTTCGTAAATATATAATTTATTTTAATCCAATTTTTTTTCCGATTTATCGTAATTAATAATTATATATATTTATATATCGCAATTTCGTTATTAATTAGATAATATTGATATTAATAAGTCGTATAATATATTAATTATTATATTATATATTTAACGGTTTTATATTTAAAATAATTTATAGTTTTTTAATTAATTAAAAATTAAATTAGATTTGTTTTATAATTTGCATAAAAAATAATAATTTTGTTTTTATTATAAAAGTAATTATTATATTTTATTTATTTACTTATTATTTTATTACTTTTTTGAATAACTTTATAACGTAAATTTAAGAATTATTTCGGTTAGTTATATTATTTACGAAAAAAGCGTTATTTTAAATATTTAATAAATTTTACCCCTAAATTATAACGTTAACATTTTGGTTCCAATTAGGTATAATATAATTCGGTCGGTAATTTTATAATATGCGTTATTAGGATTTAAGTTAAATCGGGCAAATTAGAATATTACTAAAAAATATATCGGATCGCATATTAATTATTACGAAAAAAATAAAACCGATTTGTTTCTGGTATTTGTTAATAAAGCCTAAATAAGCCAGATTAAGATTTGATAATAGCTTAATATTAATTATAAGTATTTTTAAGAAGTTATTTAAAAAATTTAAATATTAGATTAATTAACTTATTTATAAAATCGGATTAAAATAATTAAATTTTTTTATTAAATTTATTTTTAATTATTTCGATATCGAAAAATTACTTTAACTTTTTACCCTTTATTAAAGTATACGGTTCCTATATTTGTTAAATTAATTAATCGACGAAATTTTGATTTTTTTTTCGTAATATATTGTAATAATATTATTTATAAAAAATAAATATCCTTTAATAAATAAAATAATAAAGTTTATAAGAAACGGGATTAAATCTTAATTTTTTAAATATCCCAGTAAAATCCTGTTGCTATAACAAAAAATAATCCTCTTAATCCATATAATACTTTCTTAATTAGAAAATTCTTGTTATATTACGGGTATTTTAAAGGCGGTTTTATATATATTTCGTAAAATAAATTAACATTTACAAAGATATTTATAACGTTATATTACTTACGTTTTAAGTCGAATCTAACCGTAATAACGATTAAAATTTAAAACGACTTTTTAATAAAAAAATTACATATATATCGTTATAAACGGTTTTAAGTTATTAATTATTTTATATAACAAAATAAGCCTTATATTTTTAAACTTAAATATACTTATTAAATTTATAAATATATATCTATATATATCTTAAAACCTATTTCCCTTTAACAGAAAATTAATTAACGGCCTCCCAAGATTATATTTCTTTATAGCTTTACAAATAAACTTTTTCGGCTTTACGAAATATCTTTTTTAACGGATATATACTTAGTTTTTTATAGCCTCGTAACGATAACGATAAATTACGCCTATATATCCGATTTTATAACTTAAATACCTTCTTATATGCCAAAATATTATTACCTTTCCGATTAAAATAACGCATATTTCGAGTAATTAACTTTTTTAAACTTCCGCAGCTTACCGGTCGATTATTATACGTACTTACAAAAAAAAGCTAAACATCTTATATTAAATACGGTTTCCCATACTTTATATTCGTTTCAGATAATACCTTCTTAATACGGAACACATAGGAAACCTATATTTACAACTCGTAGGATATCTTCGTTTTCTACTGTTATTCTAAGTTAAACAATATAAAAAAAACCTAAAACTACCTTAATTTTTTTTATCGGCATAATAATTATAATAATTATTAAGGCAAACGTTAATAATAATAATGGTTTAAGGAACGGAAATAATTCGAATATAACGGTCGTATAAAAATAATTAGTTTTTTATAAATAAACTTATTTTTCCTTATTCCGTACGTATTTTACGTTAATACTTTTCTGGAACCATTTTCCTGCTTAGCAGGTAATTAAATTATTTTACTTAAGTTTTTAACCTTTTTTTATATATAAATTAAATAATTATCGTTTTAATTAGGTATTTTTACTTATCGGAATAATTTTTATAATTTTTTAATAATATATAAAAAATTATTTTTAAGTTTTTAATATTACTTAAAAAAGTAACCTTTTCGTTAAACTGTATATTTCAAATAATAATAACCTTATTAATTAATAAGTTCCAAATTTTATAAATATTCATAAATTAATAATTAACGAAATAATTAATTTACGTTTTAAAATTTAGCTTTTAAAATTTTTATTTTTTTCTTTATAGCAGTAATTATTATAACGTAAGCTATATAGCCGTATATTTGTAAATAAGCTTATTAAGGCTTTTAATTAAGCATTGTAACGCCGTTTTTATACATTAAATAAATATAATAAACCTTGTATAAGCTTTGCTAAAAATATATATATATTTGGGGGTACGGTTATATAGGTATATTACCGCTTTAAAAATATATATAATCAAAAACGAAAATAACTTAACGCCATTTCGTATCGCAGTTGCTTTTTTCTTAATTACATCCTTTAAACGTTTTATACCTCCGTTTTAAACCTAAGTATATAATATTAAAAATTTAAACCTAATATTAAAAAAAAGCAACTAAAACATATTTTAAAATTAATAATTTTTCAGGATTTCGTTATCGTATTTGATTACTTATAAAAAAACTTTATTTTGATTTTTTAAAACTTTTAAAAAATATTAAAACGTTATAATCAATATATCTTGCTTTCGGTTTTTAAAATACATATTTTAAATAAAACCTAAATATCTATCGGTAATAAACATAACGTATTTATATCTTTTAAGGTTTTTTTTAAAGTTTATAAATTTAATAGCAATTTTTTGTTTTAATCGGGATATTTTCTTTTTTGGCTTACGGCATATTAGCCTTTTAACTTTCATTTTGCCACATATTTAGCATTCGGTTATTATAAAACCTTTTAAACGAATTTCTTTCGTATAGGATTATAATTAAATAATTACTTCGGAATCTAAATAACTTAATTTCAGATATTATATAATACCGTTACCGGTCTGTAATAATTTCGTTATCCTTAAGTTAACGTTTCGTTTATAAGTAATTAAAGCTATATAAGGTATTATTACGTTAATATTTTCGATAACGAATTCATTAAACTTATTTATTAATATAATAAATATTTAATTATACTTATTTTAAATATAGTTATTAATTTCTTTATTATTTTATTAATACCTTTTTTTTCGAAATTGCCGAAATAATACCAAATTACATATAAAATTCTTGTAATAAGCCACATTATATAAACGTAACGCTTTTATATCGCTAAGGTTTCAAAAAACTACATCAACTTTTTCGTACCCCTTAATCGAAACGAAACTATTACTTATATATATTTTATTTCCTTATACGGTAAATTTAAAATTCAAAAATCTGCTAATTAAATTAAAAATATATATCGGAAACCTTAAGTTCAAAATAATTAAATTCCTTAAAAAGTAAAATAAGGTGTTTATAACGTTATACTAATTAATAATTAAAAAATATACTAATATTTGTCGTATCTCTTTTAAAAATTAATTTATCTTTTATATAATAAATGTTTCTATAATTTTCGATAAGCAATCAATTTTTTCTTTTAAAAATTAATCAGCAAAAATTCGTCCTTAAATATATATTGTTATTTTAGTATTAAAACGGAAACCTTTTAAAGCTGTCCTAAGAAATATATAATAGCAATTAAATAATACATAGTAACTAATTAAGTACGCTTTATAACGGGTACTTTATATATTTAATTTTTAATACTTTCGCTTATTACTATTTTAATTTATATAGGAACTTTTACGGTTATTTCGTTTTGGCTTACGGCTTAAGGTTTTTTCTCGCGATTAAAAGTTAATATTATTAAAATTTTTCTAATTAAAATCGTTTTAATTAAGGAAGTTTATAGGTATCCCTTAAAAAGTTAAAAACGTTACCTTAATATTTCGTAATATAAATATAAGATAAGCTATAACCCAATAATCCAGAAAATTAATTGCCGCTTTGTGAAAATTAATTATAGTATTATCGATCTCGGCCTTTTTTATTATTTAAAAGGTGGTAATTTATATCCCAATTATAAGGGCTAATATTATACATAAATCGTTAACTTATATAATTATTATTTTCGTTTTTAAAATACCATATTATTATCCTAAGGCCATAATTTTTTATTATTTTACGATCTATTTATTTAATTATTTGCCAAATTTCGAAATTTATTTTAACGTTTCGTAATCCTTTCGTTAGGTATTAATCAGGAATTTATTATTATATACCTTACCGGATTCCCCTAGGCTAACATATTATTTTCGTAAATTTTTTCCTAAAAAAAGCTAATTTTTTTAATTACTAAAAATATTAACTTTAAAATCCATTTCGTAAAGTTATTAATATTTTTACAAAAGGTGTTATATTTCCGATTTTTGTAAATATATGCCGTAAAATCCTAATTATAAGCTTATTTACTTTCGGTCGTTATCTTAAAAATATTTGTTAAGTAATTAATACAATCGATTTTTTCGATAATTTTTTCGAAAAATATAAATATAAATAAAAAACCGTTTAAGGTATTAATTTGTATTATATAACAAATTCGTCTTTTTAAGTAAGAAGTTATATTAGGTTTTATAAGTTTAATAAGTTATTAAAAATTCTGATTAAGATCGATATAATCCTAAATATCGAACGTATATGCTTTAGATTAGAATTTACTTTTGAAACCATTTTAATTTTTAGGTTCTTTATAAATAACGGAAGATATTAATAATACGGTTATTATTATTATTATTAACGTATTTCGATAATTATAATTAATATATAACTTATATTATTTTAATAACAGCTAATTAATTAATATGTATCTTAATTAAACGAATAAAATTTTTAATTATTAAATATAAGGGATATTAATTGTATATATATTAATAACTAGTTGAAGGTGCTTTAGAACGCGCATTGCACTTTAAGATGATCTAGTTCCGGAATATATATATTCCGATCAGAGGGAGTCTTCCGTATATGGGGTGCTAGAGCATCCCCTACTAGCCGACAACTGCCATGTTAGCGCAGGCCGCGGCCGACTGGCCCGACATCTCGGCTACTGATTGGTCGGCTGTTAACTGAGACGCGCCTGTCGTTATTAATAAAAGTTCTTTAGCAGACGCTGGGTACCAATAATATTTTAGGCGGGTTCCTAGGTATTTTCGGAATTCGAATATTTTTTTATTTCCGTATATCGAAAATCTTTTTTACCTTATATGCTTATTTGTTTTTTATTTTTACGTTATTTTGTACCGTATATACCTTAATTATATCCATTATTAATTCGAATAAAATAACGTAAAAAATTAAATAAAATTTAATATTGAGTAAAAGTTAATTAATAATTATTTTAGAAGATTTTTTTAATAATTTTATATAAATCGATATATTTGAAATTAAGTTTTGTATTAGGTTATTTTATTCAAATTTTTCTACAATAAAGAAAACTATTTTTCTTTTTTGGAAAATTTTTTTTTATATTCTTTTAATTATAATATTTACTTATTTAATTAGGCAAGAATTTTAATTTTGTTTTTATTTTTTTAATATAATTATCGTAATTATTTTAACGTAAAAATTATTTTAATATTAATCAGAGTATTATCGCATACCTTTTTATATATTTTTAAAATAAAACCAAAATTTGCGTTTGTTAATATTATCTAAATATTTTCGTAATAATTGGTATTATAAATTAATTAGGAAATAAGTTATTTTTTAACTTAATTTTCTTTTCGTAATTAATATAATATTATAAATAAATGTTTTAAAATTTAATTTATTCGTTTCATTTATATATTTATTTAATATTTCAATAGGTTAAATAATTTATAATTTAAACCGGTTTATATTGTTACGTCTTATAAGAATTTAAATATAAATATCGATTTTGTATTAGAGATAATTTCTATAAGTAATTTAAATACATTAAAAATATATTTAAAAAATATATATTATTTGTTCGGCGTTTATATACTTATAATATAATAGAAAATAGGAAAATTTCGTAAATCGATCGACGATAACGAAAGTATTAACGTAATATATTCCCGTAATTAAAAATTTTAATATAAAGAGTTTAGTAATAAAGTCGAATATAACTAAGTATTATAGTTATTTTGGGATTAGTAATAACTGTAATTCTCCGTATATCTTATATTATTAAACCTATATTCTGGAGCAAATATTATATTACTATATAATTTTCTATATCCTTAATTTTATTTTAAAAAAAGAATAAATATATTAAAGTCGTTTTAAAATTTTATAAATCTTTGGATATCCGTATAATTAATATCCGTATATATTTCGTATTAAGCGTTTTTTATATTCTTTTGAGCTTTATATTATATTTATTTTTTAAATTTTTAAAAGTTCGTTATTATATTATTAAACGTTTTAATATATATTAAAAGATATTACCCGAATTATTGTAATCTGTTATGAGCGTAAATGTCCTTTTATAATGGTATCGAAAATTATATGGCTAATTTTAACCAATTTCTTTTCGAGGTTTAGTTGCTTACTTAAGGGATTTACTTTATTATTTTTTAATTTTTTCTTTTAAATAATAACGAAATCGAAGTTCGCTAATTTTTTCGCATAACGAAATTATCGTCCGGTAAATTCCTTAATCGTAGTAAATCGGGTAAAATTTTAATAATCCGTATAAACCTTAACTTAATACAAATTTTTCTTTAAGAAATACCTAAACTTTTAGAATGCTATAATAATAGCTATAAATTCCTTATTTGAAATGCAGTAATTAAATTCGGCTTCTTTTAATTTATACGACAAAAATATAATAAGGTATAATTTGCTTTAATTATTTCGTTGTCCGATTATTGCGTTTAACGCATAATCCGAAATATTAGTTTTTAAAATTAATAAAGCGGTTTAAATCGTACATAATCAATATTAATTCGTTAATAATTGTATTCTTAATATCTTAAAACGCTTTTTCTATATCTGGCGTCTATTTAAATTCTTTTTTTTGGTAAGGTTTATTAAAGATATAATTATTTTGCTAAAATTCCGAATAAACTTGTTATAATAATTGCCGAATTTAAAGAATATTTATATTTTCTTAACTGTAATTAACGTTTGCCATTTTGTAATTGCAGCGATTTTCTTAAAGTTTATCTTAATATTGTTATGATCTAACAGGCTGCGACCTCGGAAAACGGTCGCAACAGGAAAATAACTAAGCCATGTGGGTTAAGTCACGTAATGGCTCGACAGGATCGATCGCAAAGCCTATAAAGCCGGCTAGACAAGATCGATCGTAAAACCTATAAAGCTAGGCTTAACAGATTAAAAAAATCAAATATAAAACACTTATTATTTCTATAATTTAAATAATTTCAACTTATAATATAACATCGTTACTTAAAGTACTTTTAAAATTACGAAACATAATATATTATTATATTTATTACTTAAATTCTTACGATACTTTTGTTAACATAAATTCGTACGACTAAGATTTAATAATTGGTTAAACTCTAAGCCGTTATACGTTGCAAACTTTTATTTAGTAATACCGTTAAATTCTAAGCAATATCGATCGACATTATATCTATTAGCAAGCAGCCCGAACAACCTATTTACTAAATCTCTGATTATTCGGATATTAAAATAGAATCCGAAAAAAAAGAAAAAACCTCGCCTTTTTCGCAAAGAAGTTCTTCGACGACTGGATACTATAAACAAACGTATCTTTTAACTCGAGAAAAACAATAATAATCTTACGATATCCCTTTAGACAGCCTATGAAAAGCTTAAGAAAAAAGAAAAAGCTCTCGAAACCGGAAAACCTCCCCGAATAAACCAAGTTATTCAGCTAAATTTCATCAAAGAACTAGGAAAAGTTTTTAAACCTCCTAAGCCAGAATTTTTCGACGGAACCTTAACCAAATTACAATTATTGTTACGACCCAATCCAAAACCGGCCTCAAAGACGGTCGGACCCATATGAAAGGGTCACGTGATTTAGATCTTTCTTGGCAACAAGATCCAAATAAATCCATATAGAACTAACTAAATCTAATGGCATTGGATCTATAGCAATGTTAAGATCTAACGAAGATTTAATCCAATCCAGAAAGAATATATACGTTTATTATTTCTATAGTTCAAATAACTTTACTTTGTAATATAAAATCGTTATTTAAGGTATTTTTAAAATTACGAGACATAATACGATTATTATATTTATTATTTAGATTTTTACGATATTTCTGTTAATATAAACCCGTATAACTAATGTTTAATAATTGGTTAAATTTTTTAGCCGTTATACGTTATAAGTTTTTATTTTATAATACCGTTAAATTTTAAATCATATCGATTAATGTTATATTTATTAGTAAATAACCCGCATAACTTATTTACTAGATTCTTAATTACCCGGATATTGGAATAGAATTTAACGAAAAAAAAATTTTGGTCTTTTTTGCGAAAAAGTTTTTTAATACCTGGATATTATAAATAAACGTATCCTTTAACTTAAGAAAAATAATAATGATTTTACGATATTTTTTTAAGCCGCCTATAAAAAGCTTAAAGAAAAAAAAGAAAAACTCTCGAAACTGGGAAGCCCTTTTAAATAAGTTAAGTTATTTAGCTGAATTTTACTAAAAAAACTAGAAAAGGTTCTTAAATTTCTTAAACCAGAATTTTTTAACGGAATGTCGATTAAGTTATAATTGTTTTTAATTTAATACTGAATATATTTCGGGTATTCTTTTATTTGATTTGTTACGCTTATTTTACGAATTAAATTCGTAATCGGACGATATATCGAAAATATAGTTATTTGGTTTAAGCTCGTTAGAAAAGAAGATGTTATTTTATTAGCCGAAAAACGAAATCTAAAAATGGTGCGAATTTATAGTAATTACGAATAATTCCAATAAATATTAATAAAAACTTTTAAAATAATAAACGAAAATATAAAAGCCGAAATGCAAATTTAATAATTACGATAAAAGAGATTTGTATTTAGTTACGATAATAGGTTAGTTTAGTTAACAATTAAGTTAAATTAGGGATAAAAATATTAATAGTTAAGTTTTTCGATAACTAGAAAAAAATACAAAAATTGTTTTAAGCTTAATTAACTTAATTATTTATTAAATTATATTATTATAGTAGTTAAAATTAATGATTAATAATACGTATAACATATTAAAGGTATTAAAGGAAAAAATAATAATAAATTTTGATATATAGTTAATATTACTATTTTTCGACATAGTAATATTTTTTACGGCATAAAATTAAGATTTATAAAATTAAAAGTGATTTATAAGAAAATTTAAAACTAAATTAAGTATTATAATTAAAATAAAATAGGATATAAGGTAATATAGTATAAGATACTAAAAAAACTCTATCAAAATAATTGGAAATTAATGTCTAAGAAATAATCAAAAAAAAACACGAAAAATAAAAATAAATTTCTTAATATAATTTAACTTAAATATATATTAGATTTTTTATAACGAAAAGTTTAATAAATGTTATTATAATAAATGTTTTAACAAAAAATACGAAAAGTTAAAAAATTAGTTTATTAAGTATTACAAATATAATAAAAAATATTATATAGATAATTACGTAAATATTAAAATTAAATAAAAGAATTTTATCCCGGAACACTTAATCGATATAGCAAAATATTTATTATATATTGTCGACGATGAGAATATTTTAATTACGAAAAATAAAAATAATATATTTACGTACGAATTATCTGTATATATTATAAGAGATTTGATTTTTTAAACCGTACCGAAAAAAATAAAAACGATAAATAATAATATCGATAATTTCGATTTATACTTTTAGAAAATATTTAATAATTGGCCGAAATTAAAAGCTAGCCGGAAAAAAAATAATATTTGTAAAAAGAGTTTTTCTATTATTATTAACAATATAATTATTAAATGGAAAAAACTTAATGTAGCATATAATAAAAACGTATTACCAAAAAACTATTATAAATTTCCATTTTTAATTAATATTTATTATAAATCCTGAAGAAAAGAAATATTAAAACAATACGTTAATTTATAAGAGATTTTTGAAACGATAATTAAAACAACGTATAATAAGATATAATTGCAAATATAAAAAAATGTATTTAATAAAAAAGAATATTAATAAAATTAAAAATAATTAATATAATTCGAAAGAAAAATATCCCGGTAATAATAATAAATATAACAGCTTAACGTTTTAAATAAAAAAATATAAGCAAAATTTAATAAATTCGAATAAAAGTTAAAAAAAGAAATTTATTTATAAAAAAGCCGTAAAATAATAAAATCTAGAAAAATTAAAAGAAATTTTTACAAACAACTTTAAACGCGATAATAAAAGCCGTTAATAATCTTGTTCTTTTAAATATATAAATCGGAACGTGTTAATATACTGTAATAATAGATTACGAAATTTTAAATGAGAATTATATTATATTAAATATAATTAATAAGTTCAAATTATTATAAAAATAAAAATAAAAATTTTATATAATAATAAATACCAAAAATTAACAATTTACTTATAATACCGAAAACGTTATACGTAATATTAATTATTTCGAGATTTTTATTAAAAGATATTATTAAATAATTAATTTTAATATTATCTTATTTGGAAATTACGATATAATTTTGGAATTATTATAAATATATTAATACGGAATTTTAATTAATATGTTAAAAACCTTTAACATTTTAATATATGATTAATAATAGCAATAAATGTAAATATAAAAACATAATAAAAACCTTATTACTTCTAAGGATAAATTATAAACAAATGGGTATTAAAAATATAACGTATTATTATAATTATTAAAATAAAATTAAAATAATTAAATAATAATTTAAAATAATAAGAATAATAAATAAAAAATAAAAAAAATTAATTAATATATTTTTATAATATTATAGATATAAGTAATTTTTCCCAAAAAAACTTAATGCGAAATTACCAATATATAATAAATAAAATTATGAAATAATTTTATAAACCGTTCTATATTATTAGTATTAAAAAGTGGTTACTTAAAGTTGGATAATTAAAAGATATTAAAAATTATCCGGTGAGCTTGTCCGATACGTTATATAAATATTTAATTATTATATATTTATATAATTTGCGATTTTTAAATAATATTAAACATATATATGCTTAAACTTTTATCAATTTAAGTTGATATTATTTATATATGTTTAAATATTTTTAGAAACAGTTGATTATATGTAACTATTATTTTAAATAATGATATATATTTATAAATTTATAATTTATTTATGAACTATTTAAACATTAATTTTAAACATATTATAATACAATAAAAAATATATATAATAAACAATTTTTAATATAAACTAATTTTAAAATATGTTTTATTTTAACATAAGTACAATCTTTTAAAATATTTAAATAATAAAAGTATTCGTGGTTTAATAATAAAACGAAATAATTAATTCTTTTTATTTTCTTATATTATTTTAATACTACTCTAATATATTAACAATTAATTGCCACTATAAAATAAAATTCGAATGCGATTTAAATGTTAATAAATATTAAAGATTACTTATAAAATGTCAAAACTGTGAAAATATAACCTTTATAAAGTAAAGCTAGTAGTCGATCAGCCACCGATTAGCTATCGACCTACTTACTAAGATAAATCTACTATTTAGCAGCTAATAAGAAATAACAGATAAAAATAACCTAAAATATTTACGTTTTAAAATATAATTTATAACTAGTTAGAAATTATCTTCCTTTAATTTATAATTACTTTTCATCTTATAATTCTTTTATTTAAATTATGAAAAATAACGCGATAATTATTAAAAGCAAAGTTCGCCGATTACAAAACGAACTTAAGTAACTAGTCGAAAAAATTACCGATCGAAACTTAATAAACGAACAATCGGTTACAGTATAAAAACAGGCAAAAAAATTATACAGTAAAGATTTAACGAGTAAAAAATTACGATTTTCGAAATTTTGAATTTTTTATATATATAATCAAAATGCATTCTAATAACAGTTAATCGAATAGTCGGAAAACAGACGTAATAGAGCAATTACGTTTCGGAATTTAAAATCAAAAAAGCTTATATTTTTAATAATAACTAAATTTTAAAAGTTATGCGTTAATAAAACGAATACCGTATTATAATTATTCGAAACTTTCTAAATATATATTAATTAAAACATAATTCAATAAAGGTTATTACGGAAATTTACGTCGAAAAATTAAAATAAAATATTTTTATTTATATTTAATGGACTATGAGTTATATGAACGATTTTATTACGAATATATAATAATTATATCGTATTATATTTAATTATCTTAATTTTAAAAAATTAAAAATAGAACCATTATAGATTTGTATTTAAAAAGTTATTAAATTTAAGTTTTATAATACGAAATGTGACGAATACAGTATAAAATTATAATAATAAATCGATTAATACTCGTGAGATTTTTATATTAAATAAAAGTTTTAAATTTATAAAATAAAGCTTATAAATATTTTAAATACGAAAAAAATCGCAATAATAAACGTTTCGTTTTTAATTATGTTTAAGAATTAATTTTAAAATTACAAAATATTTCATTACGAATAAAGGTTAAATTAAAATAAATTAATAACGTACTAAATAAATTCAAATATTATTAAAACGTTTTAAAAAGGCGAAAAAACGTATTATTTTTTAACTAAAACGTTAATAAAAATAATGAGTTTTAGTTTGTTTTTCTTAAAAAATTAAAATTAAATTAAAAATATTATATAAAAATGATAAAAACAGTGAGCATTTTTATATACAAAAATCGAATAATCACGATATAATTTGAATTTAAAAAGATTATACAATTTAAAATTTTTAATTTTTATAAAAGTTTATTTTAATATTATAACTATAAAGAAAATAAATTATAAAAATTTAAATTGCAAATCTAAAAGACATACAAAAAATTTATTATTTCAGCTATACAAATACCGATTTTCCAAGGCCGTATAAAACGATATAATGTATAACGATAAATCGAAATAGTTTTTAAACAAAAATCTAAAAAACGCCGGAATAAATATGTAAGTAAAATTTATTTTAGCTAATAATTAAAAAACGGTTAAAATAAAACCGTCTTTTTAAAAAACAGATTGAATAATAAAAATATAGAAAATATAATAATATAAACGGATATCAATATCGAAATTTAAAAAAATATTATAAGTAAAAAATTGATAAAAGAACTTAATTTTTAATTAATTTCTATAAATATTCCAGGCTTTATCGACGTTAACAATACGTATATTAAATGTTGTATAGCTTACGAAATCTTTGTTAAAATAACGAATAATAACAAAAACAAACAGAAATTTAGATAAATTTATTTCGTAATATACCGTAACTAGAATGTATTTAATTTTATTATTTTTTAAACTAAAAATAAATATAATAAGTATTTTATGAAATATAATTATGTATTAATAATTATATAAACCGTTGTAGAAAGTTAACGGACAAGGAATCGTAAACTTAACGTTTTCCGGTAAACAGGTTTATACAGTTAATATAATAAATTTAATTGACAAGTTAAATATTATAATACTAAGAAAATAATAGAAATAAGAAATAATTAACTTTTTTATATATCTGGAAGATTTTCGACAAATATATTTTAAACAAGTAATAACGAAATCTTTATAATTATTAAAAGCAAAATATATAATAAATTTAATTGCTCGAAAAATACATTTATTCGGCCTAATTTACTATATTGTGTAAATCTAGTAAAAGATATTTAAAAAAAATATATCCGAAAAAACTTAAAAATTAGATAACTACGTTATTTAAAAACAAACGTAAAAGTATTAATATTATTTATATTTAAAAAAGATAAAAATTTTCGATCATATGTTAATTATAAAGAGTAAAATCGAATAATACTAAAAAATAAATATTTTTTTATTTTTATCTTTAAAAATAACAAATTATTTAAGTATAACTAAGAAATTTTTAAAAATATATTTTAAGCATATTTATTAACGTATTAAGATTAAAAAAAGTAATTAATAAAAAATCGTTTTTTAATACGTTTCAAATAATTCGAAAATATAAATATGTTATTTAACTTTATTAATACGCTAATTATGTGTTAAGCTTATATATATAAATTATTAATTGAATTCATTAATTATATATATATATATATATATTATATTTAAACAATATAATTATTTACTTAGATAACAAAATAATAGACGAAATATTTTTACTTAAATTATAAAAGGTTATTATAATATTACTTATTTGTTAAGGCATTTAAATATAAATTTTTTTAAAAAAAGATATATTTTTTTAACTTTTCTAATTAATATTAATACGTTAAAAATAAAATGCCGACAAATCGACGTTATTAAAATATAGCTAAAACCGAAATCGATTTATAATATCTAGATTTTTTTAAGGTTTGCGAATTTTTATTAAAGATTTATCGCTTATTATTTACGTATTATTAAACCTATTATTAAATTATTAAAACAAACTTAATACTAAGATAAGAAAACAAAATTTTACTAGCTCGAAAAAACTAAAAAGGCGTTTTTTAATTAACGAAAATTGTTCGATATTAAGATAATTTTAAAAATATCAAAATTAAGTTAAATATTTTAATAAAAGTTATATTAAAGATATTATAAAAAGAACACAGGAAGTGTTAACGCCTAATTATATATTAATTATAAAACTTTAGCTCTGCCGAAATAAAACATGGGTTATAAAGTAATAAACGCTTTTAATAATAATAAAATGTTTAAAATATTAATATTAATATTTCGAAAACATAAAAAAGAACTTTTTAATATTTGTTAATTACATAATATTAAAAAGAATTATAAATTTATTAGCGCATAACTTTAAAGAAAAAGTAAGTTAAAAAATATCGTTTTTCATAACTTGATTTTAAAATCAAATATTAATTAAACGCTTTTAACTTAACAGATATTTTATTTAAACATTTAATTTATATATTAAGAAAAGGTATATATAGAAATTTAATTTTTAATTTTTTTTTAAAAAAAGTGAAATTTATAAACCATATTTCGAAAAATATACGAAGAATAATAGCAAATATATAACGCGATTTCAAATATTATAAAAAGATCAAAGATTTCATAAAAACGTGGTAAAATTTATTTATTATTACTTTCCTATATAAATTCCAGATAATAAAAATTTAAATAAGTATTATCTGGATAATAAAAGCGGAAAATAATTATTATACAATTATAAAAACTGTTGAAAAAAGAGAAAAACGAACCAATATATTTATCCACCTTATTATTTATGTATAATAATATAAATATAAATGGTAATAATAATATATTTAACAATTAACTAATCAGAGTTGTAAAATATCTTTTTATTTTAATTAAAGTTTGAAATTTTTAAAAAGAACGAAATTAATATTAAAATTATTATTCATAATTAATATGTTTTATATTTTTAATTAAACAAACATTTAATAACAAAATTATATTATAACCGAAAATTTCCTAATAAATTTACAATTAAATTCGAAAGTTATAAATTAAGGATTTATATATTATAAAGTTAATACGAAAAGCTAAACGTTAAGCTATAATAAAGAAAAAATAGTTTCAAGTCTAAATAATGTTTTATATTATTAAAATAAAATACTATTTTTATTATACAACGTTTTACAAAAGTAATAAATTAAGTAATATTATATTGTTTTGAGAGTAAAATATATAGGATATATTTATTTATTGATATTAATAACTACAGAATTCTATTAAGAAAAAATAATAAACGATATTTAAAAATATATTAACTAATATTCAAATTTTCAAAGTATAAAAGGTTACGTTACAAGCCATATAAATAATTATAATTTCTATTATTATTTAAGTAATATTTTTAAAAACAATTTCGTTAAATTTTATTTTAAAACTTTTTAAAAATTTAGATTTAAAAGAATTAGAATATAACGTTATCTTAATAATTATTCACCATTTTACGAAATTAAGCTTGTTTATTATTGCGATTAAAACGTTAAACGTAACCGAATTTGCCGGATTATTTTACGATAAGGTAAAATATAAATTGGGTATAATGGCTAAGATTATTAACGATAAAAATAAATTATTAATAAATTAATTTTGAGTAGAACTTTATATAAAATTCAAAATAAAATGGTAAATATTAACCGTTTATTATCCGAAAACTCATAAGCATGTAAAACCTATTTATTAAGTTTTAAAATATTATGTTCGTAATTATATTAATAAATATTATGATAATTAGATAAAACTATTACAAAATACGAAATTTACGCATACTAATATTCGAAACGCGTTTACGAGCCGTTTTTCGTTCGAAACTTTATACGGATATTATTTGAAAATAATAAAATATTTCTTATAAATATTTGAAAGAAAAATATGAAAAATAAAAACGCATTTTAAAAATTTGGCGCTTATTTGTCCAACGATATGCGAATATTAACAAAACAATAATAGCGGCTTAAAAATAACATAATTAACTTTATATATTTATAGAATTTTATTTAAAATTATAAGTAGCTTTATCGATTAAAAGTTTAAACTTTAAAGATAAAAGACTAATATTTATTTAAATCCGAATTGTAATTTAAAAATGAATAAATTTAAAACCGTATAAAATAATTTCTTTATTAAGTATTAACGCATATCTAATGTATTTTGGGTATTCGTATTAAAACTATAATATAATCTGTAATAAAAGGACGTTTAAACGATATTTTTAAATTTAATAAAAAAATAAGTAATATAAAACATAGTTTACTACTGAAATACCTAGGAATAATATACATACTTAATTATATAAAAAAGTTACCTTATTAAATATAATATGTAAAACTCTCGAACGTATTTTAAATATATATTTAAAAATATTATACAATTATTAAAAATTTAAATGCGTATATAACAAATAAAAAACGCAAAATTCGTAAACTAATAATAATCCGATTAAAAAGTAATTATTTCACAATTATAAAATTATTAAAACAAAGTTTATAAAATTAAAATATCGAAATTAAAGTATTAATTAATTTTTTGATTATTACTACATTTTTAACAAATATTTATCTTATTATATATCGATTAAAAATCGACTTATTAAATATTATTAAATATATATAATTAAGCGCTAATATAAGAAAATCTGAATTTTTCTTTTACATATAAAATTATATTTAGTTATTGAATTTTATATTAAAATAAAATATAAAATCTTGAATTATACTATTTAATATATAAAATAAAAAATAAACGAAAATCGATAAATAACGTACAAAAATCAAGTTTTTAATTCCAAGATCAATTTTACGTTAATTAATTTTTAATCAACGTATTAAAAAGGTTTATATAGAAATATCGAAAAACGATCGAAAAATATATAACTGCAAAAAAACGAAAACATTTATTAAATTTATTACGCCTAAAACTCGGAAAAAAATTAAAAATATTTTATTTTTTACGACAAACAAGGTCTACGTAACGGGAATATAATTTATTATTTATCGAAAATAAGTCGCCATTTTTATAATACTTGACGTGTTTAGATTTAATAATGATTTTGCTAAATAAAAACGTTTTTTAATTATAATTATTAACAAGTATTAGAATTTCGTTAAAATGTCGAACAACGAGCGAAAAGTATTTGTAACTAGAAAATATAGCGGTATAACGGTTTGCGAAAATTGTGTTATTTATAAAAATATTTTAAAATTGGGTTAAATTAAAAATTTATTATAATATAATAATAAAATGTTATAACATTTATAAAACAATTTTAAATTTATATATCTATAAAATAGCGTTAAAATTGGACCTTCGTAATTATAATAAACGATCGGAAAATTATTTTCGATATATTAAAAAAGCAGTGTATTTTAATGATAATTATATTAAGAATAAACTTAATTTTATAAAAAACGTTAAGTCGGCAACTAGTTGCAAATACGTCTGTACGTTCGTACGTGTTACTTACAATACGAACTTTTTCGAATTTATCGATTATTTTCTAATTATCGATATTAAATTAAAAACATATTTAAATAATATTTTTAAAAATAATCTGAATTTAAACAGAAATTAAACGATAATATTAATACTATTAGAAATAAATATTTATTATACTGAATTAGGATAAGGACGAGAATTGGTCTTGATCAGTGCGAATAATCATTTTATATCACGATACGAAATAGAATTAACGAGATAAAGAACTTAATCCGAATGTATTGCTGGTGTTAAACCTCGATAACTGAAATAACAAAAAATATACTAAATAGTAATGGTTGCGGGTAATGCCTAGAGGTTGAACCCATGGCGAAAAAGAACTTCTTAATATATATACGAGACTCGGGCTTTCTGATCAGCTGAGCCTGATCATAGATGTAATACCTCGCCCCACTTTAATACGTAAAATTTTATAAGGACAATTAATTACGATATAATTAAAAAAGTCTAGAATTTAAATATAAATTATACAGTAATTAAAATAAAGTTATATTACGTAAATATAATACAGCTTATTACCGTTCGTAAATTAATTAATATTTATTTTACTATCAACGTCGAAAAAATAACGTTAAAAATATTATAATTGTTATTAGTATAAAAGTATTCCTTTTCGTAAAATTATTCGAAAAAAACAAATATTTTAAACGAAAATAAAACGGAAACTGTACGTAAAACGAATAAAAAAGGATATAAAAATAAAAACAAAAACGAAAATTAAACGAAATACATATATAGAAAAAATGAAAATAGAGATACGGGAAAAAAAAACGAGGTGAAAAAATGAATTAAAACAGAAAACGTGGCAAAATATAATTAATTACCTAATATAACACGCATTAATTATTACGACAACCAGTTATAGTATAATATAACTTACGTATTTAAAAACGGAAAACTATCGATAAATTTACGTGATTAAATTTACGAATACGTAATACCAAGTAATAATAATGTTATTAAAAATTAACCGCTTAAAAAGATGAAATAATATTAAAAATATAATCCTTATAGCATAAAGCTGATAGCCGATTAGTTATCGATTAACTACCGATTTATCTATTAATATAAATCTATTATTTAGCGGCTAATAAGAAATATCAGATAAAAGTAACTTAATATATTTACTTCTTAGAATATGTTTTACGATTAGTCGAAGATTACCTTATCCTAGTCTATAGCTACTTATTATCTTATAAAAACAAAGTTTTCGTTATCTTTATAAAGTCAAATTACTTATTTATACGTATTTATTAACGCAATTAATAATTAGTTATCGTACGATAATATTAATAACTTAAGATCATAATGGCCTTTTTATTTTTACAATTACTTCGGTCGGCGATATTTTAATATTATAAGCGGCTAAAGTTACATTTAATTCTTTAAAGATTTAACATACTTAAATCGTTATTTAATATAGATATCGTTAAAGGATTTATTAAATTAAAAGAAGTTAATAGATAAAAAAGTCTCGGATAAAAATGCGGATTACTTTTAAAAATCTTCTAACACGTTATCGAAAATTTGCTAATTTAAAAATCGGAACACTTTTTTAAAAAAAGAAAGACAATTACGTAAAAAAATAACTTCGAAGCATTTTTTATTTAAATAGGAATAAGGACTTTTAACGCAGCTTAACGTTAAACTGTTAATTTCTTTGGTTATATAATAAAATAATTTATTACGAATAATTATACTATTATTTTCTATATTTATATATATAACTTTAATATATTAATATATTTATTAAACTATTAATATCAATATTATATATTAACAATATATTTGCTATTAAATATATAATTATATTATTTGAAATAATTTAATTATATATATAATTGGTTTTATAATTAAAACTATAACTATTTAAATTATTTAAATTATTTAAATTATATGTTTAATAATAATTATATTATTATATTATAATATTATTACATTTTAAACATCGTATTTTAATGTATAATTAAAATTAAATTTATTTATATACTATTATAGTTCATTTAATATGTTATAAATACTGATTTGTAAATAATACATTTAATAATTATTTTATAAAAAATTATAATTAAAGTTTTGAAATATTCTACTAATAGTTTTATATTATTAATATTATATATAATATATTTAATTAATTTAATTAATTACCGGAATTAAATAATTAATATTTCATTATTTTTACTTTTTTTGTAATATTTCCGAAACCTGCGCCACTTAATTTAAGCACGACTGTGGCTTTACTCCCCCGGAGCTTTTCTCTACTCTCTCCGAGCTAGGTAACCGCGGAGACGTAACTAGGACGCTTGGCATGTCTGCCTACACTATCCAGGTCCCCCTCCGCGACGTCAGCGAGGGAGCTTGATTGTTAAACTCGAAGGTTCCTCACTGCATTCATAAAAGGAGCTGCGCACCTGTTTCTGGCTTCACAAGCTCCGGTGCAGACGTATTCGTTATTCTCTCAGCTCTTTCCAGACTCTCGCCCCAAGATCCAAGTTCTCTAGTCTTATCCTCGGTCCAACGCAAGAAAAGGAAGATGGCAGTAACGGAACTCGCCTTTTTCATAACAACCGCACACGGGGTCATCACGCCGGAGTTCAAGGCGACATGTGCGGACGCACTCAAGGCCCAAGACGAATGGTGCGCCGCGAACCTGCCGAACGCCCCCCGCGGCCACCAGGCTCGCGGCGCCGCCGCGTTCCAGCAGGTCGAGGACCCGGCCGTGACCTTGATCACGGCGCACTGGGAGTCGGTGGCCGAGCACGGAAGCTGGATCGCGAGCGAGGAGAACCAGCGCGTCTTCCGCGCCGTCCAGGGGCACATCGACCGGGACAGGATCAGCTACTTCCACGTCGATGGCGTGGAGGCCTTCACAGACTCGGAGGACACGGGGCTCACGCCAGTGCTACAGAGCCCCGTCGTCAGCGTTGCGCGGTGTTTCGTGGAGAAGGACAAGAAAGCCGAGTTCGAAAAGGTGTATGGCGGGGTCAGGTGGATCCACGACGACTTCGCTAAGCCGTATGTACACCGCGGCGGCTGGCGTATCGAGAAAGAGGAGGGCAGGGAGGACGTCGAGCAGTACGTCATGATTGGCGGGTGGGATAGCGTCGAGGCTGCGATGGAGTTTCCGAAGCACAAGGATTTCAGCACATATGCGGATGCCATGAAGACGGTTATGTTAGACTGCGATGTCAAGAATTACAGACGGATCCTTTAATCTAGATTCTCCTCAATTCTAAATAATGTCCTACTTTGTAGTGAGTCTTCCAGCTCCCAAGTCCTGATCATCCACCACAGACCATAGTCCCCCTCTCAGCAGTGCCACACCCATTAGCATTATTAGGTTTCATCCCTGTTCATCCGCGGCAGTCTTACTTTCTAGCATGATCATATCTTGATGCGACCCAAACCATTTTATCCTCCGTTTGCCCATCGAAGATGCCGTAACCGGACCAATATTCGTGACAGGATGTGGCCTATGGAGGACCAATCCCCCCCCTTCCCCTCCCCAAAACAAACTAGGAAGTCTTCCGTGGCTGCCATGGCCTTTGCCTGCTCGAGGACCATGGCAGACTCGACATTGTGGCGAGCCGAGAAGCCTGGGTATCCCATTGCATGGACGAAGGCGCCCCAGTCTACAGTTCTGGCGTCCTCGAGGGGCGCCGGATACATTAATGCCAGGACATTAAGATCACGGCGTGTGGTGGGGATCTTTTGTACATCTTTCGTTGGTTCCACCACAGGCCCGAAAATTGTGACGTCAAGATCAGGACCCTCAGTCTCGGGGGAAGGGGTCTTAGCTTTCTTCTTTGCCTTTGGTTGATCATCGATTGTTTCTTTGGCATTTGCTAAGGGACGGGCGGAGTCAAAGGCAGTGTGCACGGGTTGTTCTAGTTTCTTAGACCCACGGATGATGATTTCACGCTGTCTGGCATTCTTGTCACGATACGGTTGAGAGATGTAAGCTGAAATCACGTTTCAGTCTTCCCCGCGGTCCTCTTGGATCGGGCTGGTAGCTCTGTTGAGCGACCTTTCGCGAAAGGACGGGTGTGATATCCAGAAAGCCCTAAAAGACGTATGAACTGCGTTAAAATGCTTAAGTCGAGGTCTGTGCCCCCCTCACAGCAGGCGACTCCGTGAATTTTCTTTGGGGCTTTGGAGCCCCTATACGCTCTTCGCACATGAAAAACAAATTGACTCGATATCCCTCCAATGTCTCCAAGTCCTTTGAGGCTCACCCTTGGCCTTATCATACGCCAGAATTTCCCTTCGAGGTCCATGTAGGAGCACTCGGTCGTGCAGCTCGGCCAAAGCGGCCAAATCAGAAAACTTCCAAAATAGAATATGGTCCAGGTGAGCACGATCCTGCGCTGGGCAGCGAGTCAGATAACCATCAAGAAATGCCAACAACATGGGATAGCCCGGCATCTGCCCTCCTGCCTTAACCCCGCCTGAAAGCTGTCTTAGACACCAGTCTAAGGGGTCTTCGATCATAAGGTCTCGCGAAGCCTTCATGGTGTTGTCGTCGGGCCTGTCTTCCACAGACTTGATCTCCCATTGGCCCAGTGTATTTTTCTCAGACGTCGATTTATGACGAAACCCCGGTTGAGTGCGGATTAGAACTTGGAGAAGGCCTATATGTTGGCCTATAACATGGATCATGGAGATTTTCAAGGCTCCCAGTATCCTGTCATAGTCTTGTGGCAGTGCCTGGCCGGCACAGATCCGATCACCGAATCGGTCATGCCATAACTTTAGGTGCCCGAGCCCATCGCAAACAGACATCCAGACAAGGTCATCTACACCCCTTGTGCTAGCTCTCCCAGCATCGCAATGTATGGTCCGGTATCCTTCATCCCCCTGATGGCCGCATTATGACGAATTACCCTCGTATGGCCCCGTATATATCTAGGATCAGTCTGCAGCAGCCATAGATGATCGATGGCGGTGGCGCGACGAGCCCTAGCAAGCGATAGGAGGATTATCGACATCAAATCTCGGGGGACCGTAGAACGGCTGATGTGTGAACGGCGACCAATGCGCTATATCTCTGGCCGTTTTGAATCCTGCTCGTATCATCTCGTTCCATCGTGCCGAGCTATCCGGTTGTTCGTGCTCAGTCCCTCTGAGGACCTCTTCAACAACCTTGCGCAGGAATCAAGCAGTATGATTGAGCTTCTAGGATAAGCACGGCCCCTTGGGAATTTAATGATATCGCCCCTATATCATAGTGGAGTCAGTAAAGGTCAGATCCAGAACTTCTCGAGAGCTTTGAGGAGCATCCAACGTTGTCTTGATATATAGCCAATCAAAAGTTCCGACGAGAGAGCCAGAACTCTAGAGAAGGGTCAGAGAGATAAATAGGGAACCCCGGGACGCTCACCTGTGAGTAGCTTCGGGTTCGAATGGTACGGGGGCACCATAATTAGCTCCGTACATGACGACGCAACTCCTGGAGGCACTGTGGTGGACTAACCATAACGTTTCCCACCAGTATTTGGTCTTTTTTGCTATCGAAGGGTGCCCGTTGCTAGAGCTGCAGTGTATGCAATTGTATAGGAGGCTTAGGAGATCGCCGGATCGGTCTTCAATTCCTCCCTATTCAAATACCTACCTTGCGGTTAGCGGGTTCTTCTCCATCTAAAGGAATTATTTACGCACGAGATTGAGCGAATGATGCCGTCTAGTTCCTCCAAGGCGGGTCTGCGTAAATGTACTTTATGAAAGACCAGCGGTTTTCTTGAGGTTTACTTCAGCTTTCAGGAGCACGCGTTCGCGCTTAATTCTGCCTAGCTTTCTCCACCCACTCTGAATCGTGTCGCCACGCAGGTGAAGTTGACTCAGCAGGAGGTCACGATCTCTCTGAGTTGCCATCGTGTGTTCCACTACAATGTTTCCCGCCTCGCCATCGGGAACTTCTCTATCCTACACGCTTCCATCATAAAGTAAGGACCTGGCTTTGTTGTTCCTACAGCCATGCCAACTATTCTGACAATCCGGACCGTCAGGATGGTACATAAATTGGGTGTGTGTTCGGTTGGCCTGGCATAATTTGAGGGGACGAATGGACTCTCGGGTGTTGATTGTTTTTGGCTTGCATGGTGGTGAAGTGGTCTTGACCCGTTTTACAGGCTCAGGAAAATTCTCAATGGTTAAGGCCACGGCGAAGCGCATAGGATACAAAGAACAAAATCGAAAAGAGGAACGAGGTACCCAGTAGGACTAATACGCCCAGTCTCTCTCTAATGACTACTGAGCTAGACTTCTACTTCGGCTCGCCGTCTGAAACCAAGAGCTCCAGAGCCTTCAAGCATTTGCTGCGAATAGCTAAGTAGCGTTTTAGTTACTGTTGTGGTGTATTGTAGTCTTATATTTTAATCTCGGATCGATGTTCCCCGTGTCTCTCTAAACGTTTCTTGTGAGGAATCTCGTAGGAATCTCTAAATATTTCAGTGCCGGTTAGTAATATCCTTCATAGAATACTAGGCCACAGTTGAGGCACGAACGGCTGAGTTATACATCGGTGGACGCCTGTCCGCGGCTAACGGCTCACTTGCAATAACCTCATGTAAATTATGGCTTCAACGCTCTATAGTTCCTGTGGTTATGTTCTGATCCCTATCCTTACCGTAGCGTAGGTAGTCCGACATAACTGTTGCTTATGTGCCGAGATACAAGTGCCTGATGGCCGACTGTCAGTCTGCACTTTCGACTGTCGGCTTGAGCACTCATCTGTCTACGCTATTCACGTACGTATACACGTACGTACTTCTGTCGGCATCGACAGGGTAGCATGATGTAAAGCACTCCTCCAAGCAAGCCGTCCTCTTGTATCCCTCACTTGGACAACCACGTAAACACCAGCAGGCTCTAGCCATCTCTCCGATCTTCCTGCTATTATTTTTTTTTCTAGTGCCCCATTGGAGTTCGTTCGAACCGGCTCCCCTTCTTCTGTTCCATTCCGCTCCATCTAGCCGCACTACTTCGTTTTCCCTCTCCGCCCTAGACTTGCCCCGTTTCTTTTAGCTATAAAAGGCCATCAAGATCCTTTAACTTCAAGCATCACACATTCTCAAAGGTGGGCCTTCATGCCCTGGTCGTCCATTTGCGGTTTTACATCACTGTTTTGTTGCTCCGGTCGTGTCCTCCATCTTTCCATCACTCTATCTTCCTTACACGTCTACACGCTTTGCACAGAGCCCTCGTTGGTGCTGTGTACCTTCACAAGAACATATTCACCATCTCGAGTGGAATTTCATTTGGTGTGGTGTATATTCAGCATTAGAGCCGTTCCTCCAACTCTCCACGTCTGACTTGTTGGTCAAGCACAGCTAACATACGTGGAATAATAGGCCCCATATCCTTCCCCCAAACCCGTCCGCGAGCTCATATCAAAGGTCTCTCCATCAGCTAGTAAGTGGTTTTATATTGAAATATGTTCGTCACGTCAGCTCTAGATGGCCCTCATCCATGTGGGCCCCAACCTCATTTACTGCAGGCCTGCTGGCTTGGGTGGCTCGCGTGTGGAAGCAACTACATCCACTATTCACGTCGGAGGGGACTTACCCGATACTCGCCCTTAACCCCCTTAACCCACTCACTACCAAGAACCAAGGAGTGGACATTCATCTCCTCAGTTGCATTTGAAACCGGGACGAAAACGACCCTCATTATTCTGATTGCGCAGTCTTCTGACACTGATGCTAATGCTTGTGCAGGCCCTTGTCTTGCATGGCTTTCCGCGAGCAGTTGCAAGGGTTCGATAAATACATGAGAGCCCAGTGGCATCCCCATAAAGACATACGCTTCAACCGTGAGCAAGCAGGTTATCGCCCTGCTAACCAAGGCCCTTCGATTACACCGATCCTTAGGGACCGGCAACTTACAAATAAGGAATCCCCTTGCGCAGACAAGGGGAAAGTGACCATGGAGCAACATTCAATGTCAATCCCCCCCTTGACTTCACTTGGGTAAGTTATTCTTCATGCTACCTTGTTACACCTTTGTTTTATCAGACACTTGTTGCCTTATGTGTTGTGCTGGGTCTGGATGGCTTGGGGCGGTTGCCAACCCCTCTTGGTTCTTGCCCCTGACTCAGGAGGTCACGTGCAAGAGATGGACACAAAAGCAGGACCACGCTGCACACGAATATTTGGCCAGTTGATATATTGGGTCAAAGAATCTTCTAGCCTGGACGTTCTGCCTTTGGCAAAGGACCTGGCTCAGGTATCAACATGTGCCCCCACATCCTGACTGGCAGCTATTTCCACAGCAACACCCGCCGAGTCCATCATGTTGTCCGTCGATACTCCTTTTACAGTATCATGTGCACAGGGCATGACGGTTCTGGATTATCAAACCCCAAGGTGCTCATAGCAATTACACTGGCAACCCGGAACGCGTGTTACGCGCCTCACACGCGTCAGGTAGCCTTGGGGACCTGGAAGCACCTTCCCTCCTTCCCACACATTATCGCGTCCATATCACAATAGGGTATTCATCCATCCAAATCCCATTCTTGGGTTTGTGCACTTGTCTACCTACTATTATCCTCAGACGTACCATCTTCCTGCCCTTGGTTCTTCTTCCATCCTTCAACGCCCATTCGGCATCATCTATCTCCAGCGACTGACCTCATCATCTTCAACAACTCTTTACAGCCTACCTTCTAATCATACACATACTTATCTTCACTCCCCACATCGATCACTCTCTCGAGTTCTGTGTTTCCCCAAGGCAGAGGTTTCTAGCGTTTGGTTTGCCACGGTTTCGGTGAAATACCTTCCTACCTTGGTGTTCTTCATCTGGACTTGCAACCTTTACTTCAAAGAAGTTCACTACCCCACCTCTTCCCATTATTTACATTCTTATCGTCTTCAAGTACAATTATAGCATCCCTCCTATTTCTTTTGAGGACAGACTTTTCGGACGTTCGGTGTACTTTGGTTTCTGGGTCTGGCGTTTCTGACCTAACATTTCAATCCTGGGACCTCATTACTAATTTTGGTTTTTTCTATCATTTTTCTCATTCCACTTCTGTCTTTTTGCAGGCACCATGGTTTCCTCTCGTGGTGGTAGATCTAACGCGAATGATAGTTCTGACTCGGATGGTGGTGCACCTCTGTACTCGGCCACCAAGGCTACCCCGGGTACTCAACAGGAGACGACCAAGTCGAGTGACCCTCCTAGCGAGGATGAGATGGCACTTGTTCGTGCCTCGGCCGCCTTTGGCGACTTGAACAGAGGCAATGACCCTTTCGCACAGGAGAGACCCCAAGTCCCGCGCTCGGTTCCTCCCATGAGCAATCCCTACCGCCAGCACGTTGACTTCCCTCCGAGCAACAGCAGCCAGCCCATGCCACGCTACCGCCAGTCAATCTCCAGCAATGACTCCTACGGATCCGGATGGGGCTCAGGTGCCAGTGGAGCGAGCTCTGCATTTTACAATGAGGTGAGCTGCTTTTAATCTTCAACTAAGCTATCCCTAGATATGACTAACTGTTAGAAGCCCGCATTCCAGCAGATCTCGGATGTCCAGCGTCGACTCATGACGACTAGTCAATACGTCATGGTCTCGCCTGGTGTCAGCAGCGAGCTTGCTAAGAAGCACCAAGCTATGCTTCAGGAGATCTCTCATATGGTCAACCACCTCGGCCGCGGTCTCATTCGTGAGCGCGACGCAGCTATTCAAGCCAAGAATGAGGAACACGAGAAGTACAAACGTGCCCTCTATGACGAGGACCAGACCAAGGCTCAACGGGACAAGCTGCAAGGAGAGTTGAAGCTTGCCATGCAGCAGCAACAGCTCCTCGAAGAGCGAGTCGAGATGTACAAAAACCAGATCAAGATGATCAAGGACCAGATGTCTGCCATGGAGGAGGACGCGAAGCGTTTCCGTGAGCATCACACGAGCTTGTGCAAGAGCTATGAGGGCCAAGACGTGAAGCACTTTGATCAGATCCAGGTAAGTTTTCTGTTCTTTGCCGATCATTGCAAGAAAGGTTCATGGCACAGCTAACTATATGTTCACAGTCGCTCGAGGAGGAAATCAAGGGATTGCGTCTCCGAAACAAGGAGCTGGCTGAGATGGCTGGTGTTTCCGAGTCTCAAGCCCTCGTCAAGACATCCGTAGACATTCCGCCTTCTGCCCCCGAGTCCGCCGTTGGCAACAGGGGCCAGGACGATGACGCCTCGACGGCCGCTGGCTCAGTCATCCGCAACAAGGGAAAGGGCCCTCAGTCAACTACCTTTGTGCCCAACCCCAAAGCTCCTTCTTGGACCCCCTCTCTGAAGAGCGAGAAGGGTGACAGAGCACCCACTCCTGGACCCTACACGATGCGCGACGGCGCAAAAACACCCAAGATTCCGGCGTTCCAGAATTTTCCCGATAATTCTGCCTTCGGATCCGGTCATCTTTCGCAAGGCGTCCAGGAAGCACCTTCTCCTTTCCTCGTTAACCGCGATGGAAACGAGCACGTCCTTCCCCCGTCGGCTTTTCCGCCGCCAGGAATGGAAAGCTCTGCCAACTATGGCCAGTTCGGTCCGGCCGAGCCCTTTGGAAGCTCGGGTGAGGAAGGTCTGATGGCGAACCCCCATCGCAAGGAACATTGGAATGCCAGAGACGTGCGAACCGCAATCGATCGCATCTACGAAATGGCCAAGGGAACAATTGTCAGCAACCACAAGCAGGGAACTCCGTACGTCCCTGACCAGATGCTGAGCGTCCAAGAGCCGAACACATGGGTGTTCCTCGTCAACATGGTCTACCCGAACAAGCCGGAAGGATACTCTCACATGAAGTACCTTCTCAGTGTTCCTGCCTATCGTCCTTATATCTTGCAAAGAGTCATCCTGGACTACATCTTCAAGAAGATGATCGCTCCAGTCATCTTTCTGGGTTTCACCCCCGAGATGGACCAGCATCTCCATGCACTCCAGGACCAGATTAGCAGTTTTGCGCGTAAGTTCAAGCTTGAAGTTTCTCCGCCACATCGCACTAATACTGACCTTCCGACTCCAGAGGGAAATCAGCGCACGACCAGCCGCAGCCGACAGCGCGTCATCGAGGAGCACGCGCGGCTCGTCAAGGCCATCCTGACGCACCCCAGGGCCAAGAAATTCCGCGACGAGACCGTCGACCGCCATGCTCAGATGCTAGCTACGATCTTGCGACCCATGCGCAACAACACGGTCGACGACGAGACCGCCCTGAAGTCCCTCCGCATCCTCGTCAAGGCGGCTTGGAACACCAGTACTAAGATCTGGAGCAGCAACATGACGCTGCACTACTACTTCCCCGAGTGCGGCTCCAAGTTCGCCATGGCGACCATGGAGGCCCTCAACGGGAGCCATCTCGCCAGCAGCCCGGAGCATCTCCAGTTCGCGCAGTATCGAATCTCTCTCGTAGTATCCCCAACGCTCACCCTCCGAGACGACCGCGAGGCTGGACTCCTGAAGACCTTTGGCATTCGCAAGGCCGAGGTCCTGGTCATGAAGTAAACGACCACCCATATTTATCAGCACTGCTGCCGGGCCATGCGAGGTTATCGAGATATGGCCCCCGGATTCACTACTGGCATTTTATCGTTCAGACTTGGTATCACTTGACCCTATCGCCCGACATTGCGGGCCAACCACAACTACGTCTGGTTCCTGGCGATGATGTTTTCCACTGTTTTCGTTTTGCTTTTCCTTTTCTTCTTTTCATAGAGAGTTTGCGGAGTCTGGCGGTAGGGACGAAGATTTTCGTACGGTCCTTGATCTCTGAAGTTTTCTGAATTCCACGACATGACGACAAGGATATGAGCACGATGCGCACACATTGCGAAATACCCAAACTTGATACTTCAGCCTCCACATCCGAGGCCACCATTTTTGACACCCGAGAAAAGTCCATGATGCATGCGGAAAGTCTTCGACGGTCTAGCATCAGCACTTATAGTCTTCTCTTAATGTCCTGCCGACACTTAGGTCATCTTCGTGAGGATTTGCATTTCGGCATCTCTCGTTGGTTCAGTTCTGCGTCGGTTCCAGTACAGACGCCGCCGCAGGGCAAGACACCGACTAGCACCGATTTATACTATTTTCCAACTCTCGGACGAGAAGTATAGAACTCGACTGCACCAAATCCCACAGCATCACCCATTCCATTTCTGGATTGACATCTGCGGGTAAATTTTTTTTTTTTCGCTCGGCTTAATATATCTGGATTTCTGCGTTCTTTTTGGCTCTGTCTGGACCCCGTACACGGCCATTAATGAAAAGTCCACCTGGTTTTCGGACTACGGCAGTCGGTCAAGTCTCAGCGGACAGTAGACTTCTCAATCGGTATGCCCTCGGGGCGGTTTGGAAAGTAGGGGGGGATCTCGTGCCCAAAGGCAACAGTACCGCTTGGTGCGCTTTTAGGGTTCGCTGATCTCCGGCTTCTACCTCGAGTTGTTTAGTCGTTGGACGGATGGATATTCATGGCTTGGACGTAACCACACACCACACGAAAAGTTCCCTTGGGCGGACGGGTGGATGGATGGAATGGACCGCTTTGGTACCCGGACTAAGTTTAATTAGACGACGAGTGTAGATAGCCTCAACCGAAATCAAACACCATTGCATTATAAAACACCTCTTCTGATTCCACTCTGAGTGTTACACCTGGAATTCCCCGTCAGCTCGTGATGAACAAGACCTAGCTCCGAGATGCCAGGTCAGGGAGCTCAAGGAGCTAGCCGCATGGCCCGTGATTCGATTGACACTGTTCGGACTGGGACATTAAGGGCGAAGCAGTAAATAATGGTTTGTGTGAGTTTTCATACGCTAGCCATAGCTCCGGATTAGAACTACTGGTTTTGGGTCGCACGTGTATGGACCTTGATGCAGCACGGCTTGAATGCAATGGTGGTTGGTAAATGACGGTGCGGGGTGGCCTTCGTACTGGGGGTTATCATGGGTCAGAGTTCCTTTTCTTGAGCCATAGAGCACCGGTAGAGCGGTGCAAAACGGCAGCTCTTCTCAGGTCCAGGTAGTACTCAGACTATTATTTGAAGATACTTGCATGTTCCCTCTGGCATAACGGCTTTGCCTATCCTCCAATCTCTGCAATTCGTTAAGTTCACTTACGACAAGACCAGGTACCATCGTAGTCCTTTCGTTCGTGACAGGTGAAGGGGCCACCATGCCGTACATTCGACCTTGCGTGAATAGGAAAACGAGCCGAGAGCCAGCCCGTAATAGCGAGATTGCGCTCTCTTCGAAAGACTCACGGCGCAGTTGGCGCAATATTCGCACATGAGGGCGATATAAAACTAGCCGGGGGCCTCAAGCGTCGGGTCACGAGGGGAATTGGGGAAACCTGGCCCCGAGCTTACGCTGTAGGGTATGATTGCCGGCCGTTCGGGATGGGGCATCGGCTTGGCCGCTCTCTGCCAAGCGGCTCGTTACCCGACCTACATATTCCACCTTGCTGATTGAGGCAGCTCATCAGGAAGTTCTTATCAGGCGGCGAGAAGCACGCTCCGGATGTGGCTAGGAAAGGTATCTCCTGCGGGGCAGTTATTGGTTAGTCACCTCGGTGCACCATGCTTGTCTTAATATTTGCATGCTCAGATGGAAATATAAAATCTCGACCGCAGGACGGGCTCCCGGGAGAAGGAGGTTGATGCTACCCCAGCACCTCCCCGTGGAGCCCTCGTTAAGTCGCGTCGTCGCCGTTGTTGCCCACCATGAGAAGCAGAAGTGCCCTCCTCACCACCGCCTTCGCGGCGTCGGCGTTGGCGTCGAAGAAGTGCAAGCCGCTGGTCAGTTCCGAGAAGCTGCAGGAACTGGTTACGCTCGAGGACCTCCTGGCCGGGTCGCAGAAGCTGCAGGACATCGCCGACGCCCACGGCGGGAACCGCGCCTTCGGCGGCGGCGGCCACAATGCCACTGTCGACTACCTCTATGACACGCTGGCGGCGCTCGACGGCTACTACGATGTCGTCAAGCAGCCTTTCACGGAGCTCTACTTCGCCGGCTCAGCCACAGTGTCGGCCAATGGCGTCGCGTACGACGCCAACGCCATGACCTACACGCCGTCGGGCACTGTCGAGAGGGCGCCTTTGGTCGCCGTCGCCAACCTTGGCTGCGACGCCGCTGACTTCCCCGCCGGCGTCGAGGGCAACGTCGCGCTCATCTCGCGGGGCGAGTGTCCGTTCTCGCAGAAGGCCACCAACGCCAAGGCCGCGGGCGCCGTCGCGGCACTGATCTACAACAACGTGCCGGGTGCCATCTCGGGCACGCTCGGTGGCCCCGGCGACTACGCACCCGTCGTCGGGTTGAGCCAGGAGACCGGGCAGACGCTGCTGGCCGCCCTCGAGGCCGGCGAGGAGGTGCTCGTCGACGTGAACATTGACGCCATCACCGAGTACCGCACCAACTACAACGTCATCGCCGAGACCAAGCAGGGCGATAAGAACAACGTCCTGGTCCTAGGCGGTCACTCGGACTCGGTCCCTGCCGGCCCCGGCATCAACGACGACGGATCGGGCACCATCGGCGTCCTGAACGTCGCGGTGGCGCTCTCCCACTTCTCCATCAAGAACGCGGTCCGCTTCGCCTTCTGGGGCGCCGAGGAGTTCGGCAAGCTGGGTTCCTACTATTACATGAAGGAACTGAACGGCACCTTCAGCAATGACCCGGGGGCCGACGCCGAGGTTAACAAGATAAGGGCGTACCTGAACTTCGATATGGTGAGTCCATCCACGGGTCCGTTCAACCGTTAGGCACCTTCGCACTAACAACGTCCAGATCGCCAGTCCCAACTATGTCTACGGCATCTACGACGGAGACGGCAATGCCTTCAACCTGTCGGGCCCCGCCGGCTCGGCGCAGCTCGAGAAGGACTTCGAGGACTTCTACACGTCGAAGGGGGCGGCGTTCGTGCCGGCCGAGTTCAGCGGCCGCTCGGACTACGCTGCCTTCATCGAGAACGGGATCCCGTCTGGCGGTCTGTTCACTGGGGCCGAGGTGGTCAAGACGGAGGAGGAGGCGGCGCTGTTCGGCGGGCAGGCTGGCGTGGCGTACGACGAGAACTACCACCAGCCGGGTGACACCATTGACAACCTGGCGCTCGACGCCTTCCTGCTCAACACGCAGAGCATCGCCAACTCGGTCGCCAAGTACGCCCTCAGCTTCGACTCCCTGCCCCCCGTGGAGCCCGTCAAGAGGCGCTGGGCGGCCGACAGGGCCAAGCTGTTCTCCAGGTCTGTGCACACCCATTCGCACTCCGGGCCATGCGGTCAGCAGCCGGATCTCATTTAAGAGTCTAAGACGGCTGTCGTGGATTGTAATTAGTGGCGATAATCTGTATGAGAGGTTATGTCACATGCGCTGTAGGAATATCGGAACCTTTTTGAAGACCGCACAGTTTCATGCATCACCTACTATCTCCGTGTGTGAATTAGTCGCGTATGTTAGTGGGCATCCCAGCTTGAATACGCCCTACCGTTGTGCACTGGCTTAATTCAAATCTCAGGGTTGCCTAGGTTCACAGCTCCAGCTCCCATCCTGGAGCTGTACTACCGCCTTTTTCGACTTTCCTCATATGGGTCTCCACGAACCACCTATTTGCGGGAACCAGCCAGAGTTCTCAATTTTCTCCGGATCTCCGGATGATCTACGTTATCGATAACTATAACGCTAAGCGAGCCAGTTACCATTTTTGGATAATGGAAAACTTTGGGGAATCCTGGTTGGTGGTTCGTGTAGACCCATATGAGGAAAGTCGAAAAAGGCGGTATCTCCGGGACCTCAGAGAGCGGCGAGGATGTCGAGATGACCTGCTGATAGCTGGAGCTATAAATTGTGCATTGGACCATATTTTGGGCTACAACGTTTTATTTATGTGGGAAATATCTGCCCATCAAGGTCGTCCATCAAGGTTGATCGCCAAGCAATGACCAAGATCACGTTCCGACTACCTAGACAAATCTGCTATTAACGATTGGCTTCACTACTCGTGGTCATATTAGCAACAGTCCCGTATGGAAGCAACAGTCCCGTATGGAAGCAACAGTCCCGTATGGAAGCAACAGTCCCGTATGGAAGCAACAGTATCCTCGCCTTCGTACTTTTCCTTGGATGAGTAACCCAAGAAGCCTTTACAGTATGGCGAAATGGTGATGTGACCTGTATAAGGCATGTAAGGACCGAGAGAACTCTGCAAGCGTTGCATGCAAGGATGCCATAAGCGTGTCGGTAACAGATTTTTGGTTTCGGAATTGTCGGATGGCTGAGAGTATAGTTTTCATTGACAGATTCGGGTTTGCTTGAAAGAAGAGAGACTGGTGTGTTTCTTGTTTCGGGCTCCTCCGGGCATACAAACGAGCCCATACCCCCGAATATTTGCTTAGTGACGATGTATCAGATCGGACCGGATCATTGGAATTAGGCATCATCAGAAGACACCAGATCAGTCCATTCAATTGAACTCTTATTCGTACGTTGGGAGTTATTATCGAAACTAAACGATTTATTTACTTGGAAAGGATAAGTAGGTGCTGTTTAGGCTGATACGCTCGACAAATAATGTCAGGTAAACCCGGTTACCGTAACCGTAGGACAACCAAGACTGACGATTCAAATGTCCCGGCGAAGATTGAACAGCAGGGCCAATGATAATCCCAAACTGTTCTAAGTAGGCAGACTCCGGCGATTTGATAGAAATTCTAGAAGTTAAATGCCGCTGCGAATCGATAAATCAGCCTCGCATTTGGAAATGAGGCGAAGTATGGGCTATACACGCATGCGGAAGTCTGATTCTGGAACACGTGAGGCTGTGCGGGGGTTGTGGGGCTGAAGTGCACCGAAGGTTTGGGCCGCCCCCTTCCTAAGCCACCCCACTCGCGGCGCAGTAGCCGCTTTACGAATTTCAACGCAAGAGCCTCAAGGCCATGAGACTGGAAACATACATAATCGACATGACACCACTTCGCCCGCCTGAATGTTGCCTTTCAATATTGTAAAATATACCAGTATGCCTCAAAAGGCAGAATCCGGGGCTCTCCAACTCCTGCGAGCATCTGGAAATTAGCAGGAATGCCTGTGAAAATCGGAGTCGGTGGTAGTATAAAGGAAGTTGTCCATCAAAGAAACTGAACCTTCCCTTGGAATGTCCGCCACAATAAACATACTACATCAATCAAACAACGTAACATCTCCATAAAATTCCTGAATAAGGTGCAATGCCGCATGCTATTGAGTCCGACGCTTCCCGCAGCGGGAGCACGTTCACTTCTCTACATATCGCAAACAGACCTACTAATCCCTCCAAATATGACCACATGAAGCACCGTCAAAAACAGCAACAGAACGTACGACCTCACAATTCTATCGACCACTGGTTACAGATGAGTGATATGGGGCACCCAGATCAATTCCTCAGCCCGGATGACGCCACCGCCGGCTCTTCTGGGCGGAGAAGCCGCCTTTCAAAGTTCAACCCCTTCTCGTCTTCGCGCCGGTCCTCCGTGTCATCCCGAACTAGCAGCAACGGAGATGACTCGGCACCACCCAGCCCGGGGGCCTCAATCTCCAGCTTTTCGCCGGACCGGCGACTGAGCAATCGCGGCAATCAAGATAGTCAGCAGTCGGCGGCGCCAGAGGACGAGCGCGGCAGTGCCTTCCGCAGCCCTCTGATGAACCTCTCACCGGCGACGCGGAGGCCCAGACCGCAGACGCCACCGCCCGCGTACTCGCAGGTCGCGACGGCTGCTTCGGGGCCTACACTGGGCGCTTCTCCTGCCTACGAGGGGAGCAGCAGCCAGCAGCAGCAGGCCGGAACCACCACCCGCGGTGGAAGCAGCACGGCGCCGGTGCCGGCGGAGGACAAGTACGCGTTCCTGTCGCAGTTCGACACGGTCTTCCTGATCGACGACTCCGGGTCGATGGCGGGGCGGTCATGGCGCGAGACGCGGCTGGCGCTGTCGGCGATCGTGCCCATCTGCACGGCGCGCGACGAGGACGGTGTCGACGTGTACTTCCTGAACCACGAGAGCGCGGAGCGGCGCGACGAGGGCGGGTCGGCGGGGACGGGATACCGCGGCGTGCGAACGCCCGAGGCCGTCGACGCGCTGGTCCAGCGCGTGGAGGACGGCCGCCTCGGCCCGTACACGCTGACGGGCATGCGGCTGCAGCGCATCCTGCAGACGTACCTGCGACACTACCAGCGACGGGCGCGGGAGGCCGGCGACGGCGGCGACCCGGGGGTTAAGCCCGTCAACATCATCGTCGTAACGGACGGCGTGCCGCACGACGACCCGGGGGCCGTCATCGAGCGCGCCGCCGCGCAGCTCGACCGGCTCGACGCTCCGCCCTACCAGGTCGGCATCCAGTTTTTCCAGGTTGGCAACGAGCCTGGGGCCGCTGAGGCCCTGCGTCGCCTAGACGATGATCTTAAGGGCCGCGTCGCCGGCGGCGGCAGCACGCTGCGTGACATGGTCGACACCGTCACCTTCGACGCGACCGACGGCGCTGGCGCGCCGGTGCTCACGAGCGAGGGCATCCTGAAGACCGTTCTGGGGGCCGTCAACCGCCGCATCGACAACCAGCCGACGAGGGTCAGGGATACGTGATCTCGAGAGCCGAAAGAGTACCCTCGACAGGTGTGCTCGGGGTTCTGGAGAGGAAATTTCGGGTGGCGATCAGTGTGTCGACCAATATCCTTGGGCGCCCTACAACGCTTGTATCTATAATAGCAGTTTTTCTGGCTTCCCTCTTGTATTATCTAGTTTACTTTGCCCATTATGGGTCTCGGTCGGGGTCGTGTTGCACATACGCCTAAAAAGGATTCTGGGGTCTAGATATTAGATATTCTAGGGCGCAAGCCCTAACCACAATAGATACGTTTTCTCATAACAAACCAAAAGTGCAGGCAAACCAATGTCTGATTCATACTGCTATCTACCATGCTACTTAGCTATAGGAAAGCCAATACCTAGATGATCAAGATAACCGGAACTCTCGGTATCTATCTCGCCGGCAGCACCAGACGCCACCTGCTATAGAAATGTCCCCCCTATTCTGGCTAAGGTGCTCATGCGTGCTCACTGTGAAACCCCAACCTAGGCACCAACACTCAACGTCTCTTCACAGGGTTTGGTCGTCCAGTCTCTTGACAACGGCACCTAGGACAGTCTTCAAGATGAGTTTATCCGTGAGCGCGCAAGTTCGGGCGTTGAAGGGGACAGTGTCGACCATATCTCGATCTAATTGATGCTCTTCGCGAATGTTTTGGTCGAGCTTTGTCAAAAATTCTGCGGCATTGGGATTGTCGCCGACTTGGAAGAATTGTATGCCGACTTGGTAGAGCAGTGCATCCTGTTTCCGGAGTCTCTCCGCGGCTACAACGATAACACTCTCGAGAAGCTCTTGAGAATTTGGACAGCCATCGGTAATGACGATGATGTTGACCGGCTTGACACCGTGGTCGTCGACGCCATTACGTCGGACTTGCCTTTCAAAGTAGGTGAGGTACGCCTGCAGGATTTGACCGAGTCGCTCTCCCGTGGGTGTCCAGCCGTTTGGCTCTGTGCCATTGAAGATGTCCATGACCGCCTGCGCACTTTTGACATGGCGATATCCGGTCCCCGCCGACGGTCCTTTGGCGTCTCTCCCGTCAACTCTCGGGTTGGTGTTCTTATGATTTAGGAAGTAGATATCAACTCCATCCTTGTCATGCTCAACGCAAACGGGCAAGATAAGCGCAAGCGCCGTTCTGGCTTCTTCCCACCTCCCATACCCAGCCATGGACCCTGAATCATCGATCAAGAAGAGAGTGTCGAAGTGCGATAAGAAGGCGTATTCATCTTCCTTATTGGTGACCATCTCTTTGGTGAGCCGAGGTCGGGTACCGCCACTCTTGTCCTGTGGGTAGGCCGAGGATGACTCGGCAGCAGAGGACGACGACGGCACGACTTCATCGTAGGAAGGAGGGGGATCATCGAATGGATTAGATGGAGTCGGGCTACTTCGGCGGAAAGCCGCCGCGACCACGTTCAGGAAGCTCCTTCGACGGCGATGGCTTGTGGTGCTCGATGTGTCCTGTCCATCCGGGCTGAGGAAGGGATTCTTCTGGTCGCTCATGGTGTCTGGCTGTCGATCGGTGTCGTGCCTGGTTGTGATGTGCAGTACAGGGGATGCTGAAGAGGAAAATGTAGCCTGGAGAAGAGAGTGCCCGTCAAACAGGGGCGAGAGGGCGTCATTTATAAATACGAGGGAAGAAGTTACCAAGCAATGGTCGGTACACAGGATTCGAATCATATCTAATATTTCAGTTTTTGCCCAACAGCAAACAGGGTGAAAACTGTTTGTCGGACGCGCTTTAGTCAAATTTCCGGATGTTGGAAGACCTACATAATGTTAGGTCTCTGTACATTCACTTGGTTCTTCGAAACACAGCCCTCATGATGCAACCTCCCTTGACATTTATCAGTGAGAGGGGTGATCACTATTATGCATACTCTATCGTGCTCCACATTCGTCCCGTGCATCCAAAGCAGCGCCATTTTGATTGCATCGACGTTTAACAGTGTTAACTCATGCAGGATCGTTCAACCATCCACGCGTAACGAACCAAGTGTGCATTATTCGTCAGGGACGGCGTGATGTCGTTCAACCTAACATGGAATCTATATATAAATGTCATTGGTATCATCCGTTGTCCATCTATCTATCCACCTAGTTAATGAGCCAGCAACTCCATCGCCGCCGGCAAGTCTATGCTACACACACATATATATATACGACCCACTGAAGCATGGACTCTGGCTTCCCAATGCTATACACACGGCGCAGCTATTTGCGCCTGTTAGGCGTTGAGACGACTTAGCTACTACCTTTTTTCGGTAGGAGCTTATTAAGGAAGTCCAACATGAACTGCGAGCTTCCTAAGTCGAGATTCCACCTTGACCTGAGCGCCTCAAAGATGTCCAACATCTGCTCCCGGTCTGAGTACCTCGAGAAAGCCCTCAGTATCGCCATGGCCATCCACGTCGTAATGTGCAGCCCCTCGGTCTTTGCGTCGAGCGCGTCCAGGAAGGCATTCCAGACGCTCTCCAGTCTCTGCGCAGACCAGTCGGAGCCGGCGCCGCCGTGGATATGGAATGACTTGAACAGAGCGAGAAAGATGGCGCCATGGAGCGGAACACGGAAGAACTTCATCTCGTCCAGGAACTGTGCCACTTTTGGCAGGTTGCCAAGCCTTATGCCGTACCAGTTGACTAGAATACGGTAGGTTTGGAGATCTGGGGCAAGCAGGGCGGCATGCTGGAAGCTGGCGCGCATATCTGGGTGCGCCTTCGCAACCCTCGCGAACATCATTAGCACCTTGGTGATTGACTTTTGCATGGTATAATTGCGATCCGGTATGTTTCTCCCTGCCTCGGTGGAGTTTTTCATCTTCTCGTAGACGCGCTCGGCAGACTCTTCTTCTCCACATCTTAGGAGGCTAGACAAAACACAATTCAACGTAATAGTATCGATGATCTCGCCAGCCTCGACCATGTGTCTATAGGCCGCTCTCACGCCGCTACCATTCTGCTTCAGGCCGAAGAAGTGGATCAAACTGACGTGGTGGAATCGATTGAACGTATAACCGCGATTGATCATCTCCTTGTATACCATTTCGGCGAGAGCAAAGTTGCCGGCCTTGGACGCGACATCGAAGAGAATGTTAAAGGTCACTTCGTTAGCCCTGACCGCAGCGTCGTGTTCCATTTCGCGCCATATGTGAAGTGCAGCCTCGGTCTCGACCTCTGTAGAGGTCCCAACGTACCGAGTGGCAAACGACATAGCCGTGTTCCACTCATAACTCGTTAGAGAGAATCCACTGTTCTTGACGTCCCCTACCACAGCAAAATATCGCAGCATGGATTTCGAATCCTTGCGTTCGGTCTTCCCAAGGGCGGCAAGCAGCTGGTGCCTCAAGCTTGCGGGTAGGTGTAATATTCGCGGTTCAGGGATCTCTTGATATAAGGCGTATACCATTTCCGAATCCATCTGGGCGGGTCGCTTAAGCTTGGTAAGCACCGCTACCCGCAGATCCTCCACGGCTTTGGTCTCCTCGGGGTCCTGCCGCTGCCTGCTATCAAAAGGCTGAAGCATAACATCTTCTCTCCGGTCCGACACTGTAAGCTTGGGGCCGTCGGGCTGGGCATACCTCCGCATATAAGGATCGTGAACGAAGTCCAGGTGCTCGCCGACGGAGGTGTCGTCATATTGATCGACAAATTCGAGAAGCTCATCGACTGGTTGCGCGGGCCCGGAGATCACGACATGAGAGTCCGGCTGGGGAACAGTGGGAGTAGCTGTTTGCATACAGATTCGAGCGCATTGCGGATAGGAGGTGAAGTAACCAGGGTAGGTAGACAGTCGACCAGGACTAAACCTGGCTATCCTGGTGCTGAAGAGCCGCATGGAGGGAAAGCCACTTGACGGTCCGGTTGCCGTATCCGGCTCTGCTGACTGATGTCGAGGTATCTGGAGGCCCAGGACATCAGAGAACCGTGGACCCCGGCCATCGCGAGCTCGTGTAGCTACCGAAGGCTCCCGGAGTAGACTCGGCGAGGTTGGTGAAGACCGACTGAGAAGTATTGCGCCGGATATCGACCCATCAATTCGAGTGGAGATTTTCATGAGCTGTCCCGCATGATGGTCGAGTCATCACAGCTTCTTCCTTTGTCGTTCACGCACTTGGCAGCATAGAAGCAGCGAAGATCAAGCACTGGATGATCTTGTCGATTAGAACTTTTGGAATGGTAAATGCGGCAGATTGGAGTCTCACTTTTTTTTTTTGATAGCGCTTGCGAAAATCCCCATCGGCGACGAGGCGGGGCCCGGATCGCATATCCCTGTAAGCATCCCGATAAGGTACCTAGGTACCTAGCTAGCCCTCGATAGCCTTAAAAAGTTAAAGTGGGTCAGGCCAGGAATATCAAAGCTCCGGATAGCAACTTCCAAGTTCAAGTGGGTTGATAGCCCTTTCCTCAGAATTGCGACGACGAGATCATCTAGACATTTTGACCAAATAGTTAAGGGAAGAAGGACAGGGAGCGCGACTCGGTGGTGGTTTCCGGCTCTGCCTCGGAGAACAATTGAGACTTGACTCCCTTCTCTTCGAACATTCGGCGCGGGGCTCTGCTTTCGGAGATACCATGGGCGGCCAACGACAAATAAGACCTGGCAGGGTCTACCAAACTGTCACGACGTTAATGAACCACCGCATATTCCCTGGCGTCAGAGTGCAAGAGCCAGTGTGGTACAAAGTGGTCGAGTCGATACCGCCGTCCGAGATCCTAACGCGCCCGTACCCGCCCCAACATAAGGAGCATAACCCCAAGGCGCGGAGAGCGAGTAGACTGTTCCAGCCCCAGCAACTTGTATACGAGGAGGACGAGCTGCGGAGGCAGTTCTACAAGGACCACCCGTGGGAGCTGGCCCGGCCGCGCATGATCATAGAGATGGACGGGAAGGATGCGCAGAGATACGATTGGTCCAGGGGTTTGCGACAGCCCGGCATGCCGCTATGTGGCGAGTGGTAAGAGATCTCGGAGGAGGAACCAAAGGCAGGAGACTGATTTCCCGCAGTGTCGTACAGCGCCAGCTCTACTTCATGCACAACATGGAAGGAATCACCAGGGAACAAGCCTACGACAAGGCGAGACGGGAATTCTATGCGCTACGCCAGGAGGAGGAGATCGAGCGGCGCATTGCCAAGGAGGAGGCGCGCATGGTGGGCGCCTACTTCGGCAAGGGCTTCTTACAGGTCGGCATGGAGCTCGAGGACCAGCAGTACGAGGCCTGGAAGAAGTGGGCTGGCAAGCAAATCGAGAAGGTTAGGGCCGAGCAGAATGCCGCCTACACGTCCTTCGATAACGAAGACGACATTGACGAGTCGACTGAGGCTGATCTCGATATGTATGTGGGCCCGACACCTGAGTCCGTCAGCCCGAGCCGGGGCCCTGCCAACCCTGCTACGGGCTTGTGAGCTAGACCTCACTGCCGTCAATGTGCTATATGTAGGATATTGTACAACAATGACTGTCGTTCCCACATTGTGCATTATGGGAGTTGAAAAAAGCCCTAGGGTATAATGGGCAACAGGGGGTTTATCATCAGCTGAGCAATGGCCTATACACTGCATATATCCACACCGGATTCTAGGCTAGATTAGACTTCCAGCACCTACTAAGGCTAAGCTGATGACCGGCAAGATCTAGCAATAGAACAGGGCGAAAATCCCGTTCTTAATTGACAAGGCGGAAACTGCGAGAGGCGCTACCAACGTCAATTTTAATGTTCGAAGCTGATTACCACCGTCTGATCCATGGTATAGACTAAGAGATAATTATGTGGAATGGTGTTGAAGTCGTTTCATCTGTCACAATCATCGCAGAATCCAGAAGCTGACATCATGGTGAGCCGCCATTACACATTCTAATTTTATGGACAGGATAATTGCCCTGTATGTCATCGTCGTATGCACCTACTTCACAGCCAGGATTGCTTGATTATCACACTGGTATTCCCGGAAAACATTTTTTTTTTAGTGTATTCAATCGGCGAAGCCAGTCTCCCATACAAACGCAGATGTGTCTGAGAAAATGGTGAAGTACAAGGTGGGAGGCAGAAGAAGGAACCTAGCAGCTGGTTCGTAGTATGGGTAGCAAATAGATGGCCATCAACGTCTGCCTCTCTCTAATTACTCGTGGCGAAGCCCCCATATATACACACAAACCAGGCCCTCATTGGTGGGCCCCTGGGCCCCAGAAAGGGGGTCGCACCTTGGCACCTGACAAGATGACCATCCAGCTATCTGCAACCCTGCCCAACTCTTAATATATGGATGTGTCGTTAATATTGGGGGGGATATTGGCTTTAGCACCAAGCAGCATATGGGCGCTATTTTCATAGCAACCCTCACATGCCATGCATAAAGGGCTCCTGGTCCATACCCGTACCTGCTTAACAACCTGGTTGACGTCCGCATTGTAGCCGAGAAGTAGTCGAATTACCTTCTCATGTCCATATTCTGCTGCCTCAAACAAGGTGGTTCTGCCATAGTTGTTCCCGCGTGTTGGCGTTTGCGTTCCTATCAAGAAGCGGCTGGACAATCTTGCCGTAGCCTCTCTCCGAGGCCATATGTAATGCGCAATTACCCCTTTCTTTATCCCTCAGATTTGAATCGGCATTGCTGTCCAGTAGCAACTGTACGATATTGCCCTGGTCGTTAGATGATGCGTGCCATAGTGCAGCCTTAGGTACCAAACTTGTCTCGTGGGTCAACATCGGCATTTTTATCGAGAAAGAGCCGAACTAGTCTCCCGTTCCCCTTTGCAGACGCTGCGCCCAAAGACGTCTTAGAGAATATTGCACATTAATGACAGCATTCCTGTCCAGGAGTAGTTGAACAGTGTTCTCATTCCGGTGAAAAGATGCGCGGCTCAAGGAGGTGTTGCCAAGCTCGTCTCGTCCCTTGAGGTGGGCATTCTGGTCAAGAAACAACTGGACGACGGTTTCGTTACCCCTGGAGGAGGCCGCATTCAATGCAGTCTTCCCCAAATATCTAGTTTCCTGCTTCATATCTGCCTTTTTGTTAAAGGCTGGTCGAACCAGCCGCTCATGACCATAATACGATGCCAGTCCAAGGATCTCAGCCCATTCTCCATCCTATGCGTTCGCTTTCGCAAGCTTTGCGTGGAAAATCTGAAGTACTTTCTCCTGTCTATGTGGCGGTGACGCATGTCTCGCCAATACACGTATCGTCTCTGGAGACTCATCCGCGTAGTTCTCTGGCATAAGAGCTAATGAGTCACTTGTTTTCGCAGGGCAGCTCAGGTTCATATTATCCCAGAGCTTCCTTGCTGTTGAAACTAGCCCAAGAGCTGAAGCGAAAGAGAGGTGCACCCCTTCCAACACTTCGGACTCCGGGTCGTAATGGTTATAGGAACTGGAGTTGTGTTTCCGTTTGGAACAGATAGAATGCAAGGTTGCGTGCAAGTTCTCTGTGTTCCGGAATATTCGGAATATTTTGCGCCTCAATATAAGCGGTCTCCTTTCGCTCCATTAGATGGTATATCAAACGCCTTGCAGCATAACGACGAAGTGGTATTTATCTGGCGACATTGTAAATTGGGGCTCTGGTAAGAACATTAGACAGGTGCTGGTGACATGCACATGAGCATGCTCTCGCTCCACGGCGAAGAAACCAACATCGCCATCTTGGTGTAGGCGGTCGGACTCGAGATATCCCTGAACGGAGAAGTGCGCAATATGTATGGTCGGCTCCTCGGTGTCGACATCGGTGTTTACTTCAAGGAACCCGAGGCACAAGTCTTGGAACCCTTGATGCCGCCCAGTCAGCACTTTGGGTTGAAGGTCGGGGTATTATCGACAAAGTCTATCGCTATGCCGTCAATCAACTCTGAGGGCATCGACGGTCTTGCAGAGCAACAGAGAAGGAGAAGCAGTTGTCGAGCGTAATCTTCTGCGCCCGCTGGTATATCTTCAAGCATTCGTTTATATGTCCCCAAAGTTTCCCGTAACGACTTTAACCAACCGATCGAGTAACTCCTCGCTGTTAGGGCAGCGTGCAAGTGCTTGAAATTCGCATATTGCCCAATGAAAACAAGAGTGCAAATGTCACGGTGGCGTTGCGATGTTACTTCTTGTCAAAAGCGTTGTCATGCTTATGAGTGGGACGGGTTTAACGACTTAACCCCCTTTTGCCCGCTCCGTGAGTACAGATTCTATCCGCTCGTGATGCTTCGCCCACTTTTAAGTCAGTTACTTTTGCGGAGGTGTCGGGAAATGAAAAGAGCAGTATCTTCACTGATTGCATCATTCTTTCATGGGGATGATCTTGTCTGTCAATACTTCGATTTGGTCGCGGATACCAACCAGATCACGGCTCGTGGCGAGGATATGGGGGTCCGTTTCCGACCATGTGTGCGTATCGACTAACTCCAGCAGAGCATCATCGCGTGATTGTCCTGGGGACATTCATCTAATGCATCTAGGATAACATATACCTCATGGAAGGCGTGGACAAGTCGGCCGAGGCACTCTGTGAGAGCCCAAGCTGGAGGGGTAGAAGCTGTTGCGCAATTCCCTGAAATCAAGGGCACGAAGCGGAGGTGTTCTGTTTACTGTCGTCGTTGGAAGTAAAAAGAAAAAGGCGATCCCGACCCGCCAGTTAGACTGCTGGTGTTGAAATACGTATTGTGTGGCTGTGGAGCAGAGTGTTGCCCCCTTATTGCCATATATCACGGTCTCCAAGAAATCCCAAAAGCCGAGAAAGAACAAAGGTTGACAGAAATCAGCACATGCAAGGTTTCAAGTCAGTCCCGTCTTGTGCTTCTGCGGTATCTAACCATTGCCGTTGCCTCCCCCATCCTTTTCAGCTGCTGCTTTCGTAATCCCCACGTCCCAGTACCTCTCCGATCCTCACGATGAACATGCTAATATGAATATAGTGATTCATCATCGCTGCTGATTAACGGACACAGCGCCCTCCTCCTTGGAGCTAATCCCGGACTATGCCAGACAGTAATCATAATTCAAAGCCATCCCAAGCAAGTAGATCAATTTTTCTTCGCAACTACTTCATCAACGCGCGGTCCACCATCTCATATCCATCCTCATCTGCATGGCCCGCACGTGCAAGTTGGATAGCAACCTGGCGCAGAATAGCCCGGCATTGTTTGCGGTTTTTCCACTTGTCCCCTTCAAGCAAATGCTTGGCACGAACGGTGCATACCTCTCCTTCGGCTTCAACGGGCTGTCCTGACTCTGCTTTAAGATCCGAATAATAGCCGTTACTCTCGCGCATATCTTCGTTTTCGGCTTGTATGATCTTCTCTTCCCCAGCCAGAGCAGCTTCGAAGGCGTTCACAGCCGCGAGCTCCGGCTCTGGGTCGCGAGGATCAGTCAGTTCAGACTCGGGCTCAGGAACAGGGAGTGGCGTAGGTGGAGGAGCGCCAACTACGGCACCCTTTTTGCCCTTCTTCTTTGTTGCCGTTGGCGCCCAATTTGGCCACTGGTCATCTTTCTTCTCTTCCTTTATAGGCTCGGGCGGTGGAGGTTCGACAATGAGGTCTCCCTTGGGCTGATCAGGTACAGCAGCATTGACGAAGCTGATTTGTTTCTTGACTTCCCAAAAGCTCCAGATTTTATTCTTCATCTCGCGATCTGGAGCGAGTTCTAGCTCCGTTTCCGGTGATGGCGGCGGCTCCTCGATCTTTGGCTCCTCTTTCGCAGCTTCCAGCTCAGGCTCGACAGATGTCTCCTCGATGAGAGTAGCGGCTTCCTTCATTTTCTTCATGACCTTAGTATGGCGGAACGAATACCATGGGTCTTCCTCCTCCTTTGCCTCCTCAGGCTCAGGTGCGGGTTCCGGCACGGCTTCCTCTACGGTGACTACGGCGCCTTTCTTGTTCCTTTTCGCCTTGCTACCAGAACTGAAGCCCCATATGTCGGCTTCGGGTGGATATTCCTCGGCTACCTGGGCTGGCTCCGTGGGTGCTGCATTGAACTCGTCAAAGTCGTAGTCAACAGGCCGTTTGGTAGAGGCATCTTGGACGAGAGCGTCTTCGGGGGCAAGGTCTTCAATGGGACAATCTTGAACAAGACACTCTTGGCCAGGAGACTCTCCGGCAAATGTTTCCTCGATGGCGGAGGGCTCTTCCGCCGGAGCTTCTTCGATGGGTGGGTCTTGGCCGTCGGGGATACACTCTTCAGAAATATCCGGGGTGGGCTCCCTCGCTGTGTCGAGCCTTCGTGAGACTTTGTTGTTGTATAGTTCCACCACGCATTTTTCCAGGATTCTGGCCAGAGCGACATCGTTAACGCGGTCGAAGAAGTTGTCCCTTGCAAATACTGTGTGATCTTCTTCAAATGCACTTTTGGCTTTCCCCTCCAAATAGTCATGGAACCAGGCGGTATCATCCGGAAGTTTTGAGAAGTGTTCCTTGATAGCTTCAACGACGTCGAAGATATCCATCTCGGTGCCAAAGTGTTCCATTTTATGCTTTGCCAGCTGCTGTAGGCCTTGTAGCCCATATGTCTTCGCCGCTATGTAGGCCAAAACGGCTCTCTTGAACTCAATATTTACCTCCTCAACCGGCGAGGTCTCTGTGTCGTCGAGAGTTTGGTAAGCACCAGTGTACAGGTAGTGAACCACAACATGGCCGGTGCTTTCGTCCACGTCGGGTAAATGTATAATACACTGCCCCCATGGGTTTTGGGAAGCGGCAATCCAATCTGGATTTTGCAAGAGTTTTTTCGGGACGTAGTACGTTAAACGTTCTGGGCCGATAAGAAGTGTGACAGGAGAACTTGTGTAAGGACTGTACCACGATTAGTTGGATATACATAAATCGAAACTGAATAGAGACGGGTCGTCTGACGAGGTCTTGGGCCGCTGGGCTGTGGGTTGCGGATTAGGAGTTGGCTCCATGCACGACTCTCCCAATGGAGGGGCCAGTTCGAAAACTGGCTGCTGTTTTCCGGTCTTCTTCTTTTTAGCCATTGTCAACATTGATAGAGGGACTAACTGAAGCTCAAGAAAAGTAATTCGATTGAAGCAGGTCACAGATGAATACTGGCACACTGCGGTCTAATGTATGTTGAGTGAGCTGCCTCGCATGCCCAGGAAGTGGCATGTCCGAGAGCCAATCCAGTCCTACCTCCGAGGCAAACCACTTAGAGCCAACCACGTCGACCAGGAAAGCCTTCCAAGCGTGCGTCCGCAGCAAGAAAGGCCGTCGGCGTAACAGCCGAATTAACCGAGTAACCTCTATACGTGGTCTTGGGGGTTGCGCCATCTTTACAACGCCTTGTCTCTTATCGTTGCATTCGTTCCGTTATACCGAGTTCCGGGGCTATGTCTTCTCCCACAAACATAACTAAGTCTATGGCTGGAATAGGTATGTACAGACACGCATTTACATGTCCGCGCTGATTTCCTGATAGACCCTACAAATTTGGTTTGCAAGAGGTGCTGGGCTGTGTGCTTCTCCACACGTGATTTCCGGCAACTCTGCTAGAATATTGGAGGGGAAAGCATTATTGATTATACAGTAAACAAAGATGATTCTCGCGCGCCTGCGTCCCAAGGCTGCAACTGGTGCGCCTTGATTCTTCGATGCGGCGATCAAAGCGAAGAACTCGTCCCTCCCGAATCTAGAAACGCTTCGAGCAAGCACGAAGTTCAGCTCAGCACTGGAATCTTCCACGAAACTTTTACACCTGTTGGAAATAATCTGTTTACTCTCGGGGTTAATGGTATGTCAGACCATTTGACGGCATTTACCAGTGTGGACAATGCCGCTTCAGATATTGTTACTGCACGACCGCTTTGGAGCGATGTCGGTTCAGACGACCGGACGTTTCAAGAGATTAGGGAATGGCTGAAAAGGTGTGAAACACATCCAGAGTGTAGACCACTGATAGAATCCAGACTCCCAACGCGGGTCATCGAAGTGAGCTCTGAAGATAGTCCGATATCACCACGAATCTCCTCGCCGAAGTGGCTCCACGGCAAATATGCAGCATTATCCTACTGTTGGGGAGCCAGTCAATTAGGCGTAACAACTAAAGCGAACTTGGACCGCCGATTAGTTACGCTAGACATGAACACACTTTCTAGAACCGTCCGAGAAGCCATTGTGACCACTCAGCGCATCGGACTCCGGTACCTCTGGGTTGACGCCATTTGTATTATTCAAGATAGTGAAGAGGGCAAGGCCACCGAGATCCAGCAAATGTGTGACATTTATCAGAATGCATATGTTACCATTGTTGCGGCAAATGCTGCAGATTCTGACCAAGGGTTTTTGCAACGACGACCGTCATGTGCTCCACCAGCAGCAATTCCTTTTTGGAGCGCAGATGGGCGCCTGGGTTCTGTATGGGTGCAACCAGAAGGTTGGTACGACGACGATTCCGAACCCGTCAACACTAGGGGATGGACCCCTCAGGAAAGGCTGCTGTCTCCAAGGCCCGCCATTTTTGCCTCTCATACAATTCAATTTCAGTGTCAGCGGGCCACTGTCAACGTGGGAGACTCGTTACATATTCCATCCGGGCTGGGATCATGGCGCCTACCATCTGCTTTAACTTGTTCCTCTCGAACCCTGAGACCGAAAACTTAACACACGAGGCTGCAATCGAGGCATGGAATGTGAGAAAGGGTGTTTATATTGATGATCTGTCTCAGCTCTAAATTCCCAACAACAACTGGAAAATTCAGGGCTATATATATACACAAATAAATGGATTATTAAGCGTATCATTCCATTATTAATCAGTATGAAAACGTATGGAAGAAAAGGATTTTTTATTCCGGAAGCGTATAGGGGTAGACCCACTTTTCCGGATCCGGATTCCTAGATGGAAAGACGTCATCACGATGTATTCCCAGAGGGATCTGTCCTATGATGACGACAGGCTAGTTGCCCTTGCCGCACTGGCTCAAGCATTTCACACATATATCCAGGAGCCCTACCTTGCCGGTCTTTGGTCGGGTGTTGCGTTGCCATCACTGCTCCTATGGGAGCCGGTTGGTTACGGCACAAGCTCCACTTACCGGGATTATGTTGCCCCAAGCTGGTCTTGGGCATCGCTCCCCGCCCCTGTCGTGTTTCAGGCTCGTCACCGATTGCAAGAAATGTCTTCGTTTAGCGTTGACATCTTGTCATCGATCACAACACCTAAAAACCAGACTCTACCTTTCGGGAAGGTTTCCGACGGTAGCCTTACGCTAAGGGCACACATTAAGGCCGCTAGATTTGTTCCACCTCAGGGTCTCCAGTGGGAAGAGTCAGGCCGAGTACCGCCTCGTCGACCACCGGCGCCACTATCTGGCATATACTCGAATGATTTGGCAATGCCAGACGGTATCATAAACGCGAAACTCGATATTCTGAACTTATCCGAAGACGTGCATGTGCTGTGCCTCGGAGTGGTTTCAAGAAGCTACAAATATGGGGGCTTTCGATACAGAGCGGTGGATGGATTGCTACTTAGAGAGATATCCCGGCCGAATGGTCCACATGTCTATAGGCGAGTTGGCTGCTTTTTCGGCGCTATGGAGGAGGAATTCGCAAATGCTGAAAAACGGGAGGTAGTGTTAGTCTGAGTTAACCTTCTTTTAACTAGAGGTTGACAAAGGAAAGCTTTTCGCCTTTATCGCTTTTACTCCCCTAGTAAAGTTAGCACCTAAACGCGTGAGTTTGTTCCGGGGTTCAAGTTTAACATCTTAATATTCCTACAATTCGGCTTCGGACAGAACGAGGGTGAAATAGTGTAATGTGAGGCCTTATCCGCTGGTCCTTTAAAGGAGGAAAAGACTCCCTATGCATAATAAATAGTCTAAGTCAACGAGACGGTATAGATTAATTTATAAGCAAGCTGCCATCTCCTTTAAAACGGTTGGGCAGTACGTAAATTTTCGTTTGTTATATTACGAATGGTAGACTAAGGAAAGCTTCTCTGGACCGAGCACTAAGGGGTTAAAGCGGAGGGAGGGTGAGCCGCCCTGTTTAGGATTGCTCAGCCTGCTCAGCCTGCTCAGGGCTGCCAAGACCTACTCATGATCGCACTGCCGCATGCTCAGGTCGATTATTAGTAGCTCAGTTTAATTCGTTGTATGCTTGGCATCGAAAGTAGAAATGGACTTTGGTGGTGTCATCTCTAGGGTAAGTACGTATGGCTAACTCTCTACCTATGGTCTATACACGATGATGTGAGAGAGGAACTAAAGTCTGCTTAAGGAGAAGCGGCCACGAAGACATACTAGGTGGGCCGGGATACTGAAACTCTGACTCGAAAACTGTCATGAAAGTTGATAAGGGATTATCGAAGTGTGCAGTTGTGAGGTGTAACTATACGCAAAGCTTTAATGAGATGGGGTAAATTCATACAAGTCGGTTTTAGTAATTCCTATTGTCGCAAAAGTGACGCCGCTATTGCATTGCTAGCAATAGCGTTATATATGGTCAAATTCTTAGCTGTGACACCTATAATAATCCTACTTTATTTGATAGCTACCCAGGCATCGAGACAACTCACTGGCGGCTAGGTAACATCAGGATCTATATAAATGCCCGTCCCTGTCTAATCCCCCTCAGCTGTATATAATGAGTAAGCCATCGTTTATTGGTGGATGGTTGTTTCAACCTACAGGCCAAAGAATTCTACGCTTTTGGGAAATTCTCCTCATTTGCCGTGGTGCCTACCCTTATACGGCAAAAGGCGAGAAATTAGAAACCCTCGGCCGACCCGTATACTCGATCGATTTAGCAAGACTCCATACGCCTTGGAAAGACTCCATGCGATTGCGTATATAGGAAGGAGCTCAACCGAACGAAAAGAAGCCTAGAAAGGCTGAGCCCAGTGTGTTCACCAGCGAGACAGTTTTAGACTTTTAGATGGATTCAAGTGGCGCGACATATCCCACCCCCATGAGAAACCGCTAAAAGTCTCCGCGTAATACCTGCATTTTCTCACTTACAAAGGGTCTCTAATGGTCATATACTGGCCCTCACGCTAACTACGTACAACAACGCGTCTCCTGGCATGGACATCACCCGTCATATCAAGCTGAGATGTCCAATGATGGGCAAAGCCATTTCCTTCCCTAGGTCCTGGATTGGCTATCAGCAGCCGGGCCCAAGCTTCCGCCACCAATCCCACGCTCCTTTACTTGGCAATGAGCAGGCTCTGGGTGTTGGAGTAGTTGAGCAGGCCGCGCTTCCCCAGCTCGCCGTTGAAGCCGCTCAGCTTCCAGCCGCTAAAGTAGCTACCCTACATCACGATCTGAAGTCAGTAAAGGCCGGGATCCGAATATTCCTCGGGAGCTTGCGGGAGCTTCCAAAGTATGTCTCAAGAGTTATAGCCGGTCAAATGGTCCGATGAGACCAGGGACTCTTGGGACAGGCTTTGAATGGATATGAGGGGGCTCCAGATGCTCACCTGGTGTGGTAGCTCGGGCTGGTTGATCCAGACGCTGCCGGCCTCGAGTTGGCGGGCGATGCGCAGGGCGCGCGCGCCGTCGGGTGTCCAGACGCTGGCGCCGAGCCCCGAGTTGTCGAGGCTGTTGGCCCGCGCGATAACGTCATCCTCGTCTGTCCAGCTCAGGAGCGGGATTATGGGGCCTAGGGGGGTTGCGGTTGTCGAGTCAGCAATTAATGGGGGTTACAGCGGCTTGCATTTCGACGGTTTCTTATATTTGTCGGAGAGGGTTTTTGTGATGAGGCGCTGGGACTTACCGAACTGTTCCTCCTTGACAAGGAATGAGTCCTCGGGCGGCTTGGAGACAATGGTCGGGGCCACCCAGAACCCCTTTCTGTCGGATTGGACTTCTCCGCCCGTGACGATCTTGTGCTTATTCTTCTTGCAGTCGTCGATGATGCTCAGGACGCGCTCGTAGTTTGCCTTGTTCGATATCGGCCCGGCGGCATTCGGCACTGTTGGATCGGGGTTTCCGGCATATTTCTTCACCTCTTCGACTAGCAGGTCCAGGAAGCGGTCGTAGATTGCCTCGTGCACATAGATGCGCTTTAACATAAGGTTAACCATCTTTATATAAAAGCTCATTATCTATTGTCACCATACCTTTGAGGCGACACAGAGTTGGCCAGCGTGCATCAGAGCCCCCGCGGCTACCATTGGCACGGTTTTGGGGAGGTCCACGTCCTCGCAGACGATGGCGGCATCGTTGCCCGCGAGCTCGAGGATGACCTTCTTGAACGTCTTGGCGCAGTTCTCCATGATGCGCCGGCCCACGGCGATGGTGCCTGTGAAGCTGATGTGGTCGATGCCCGGATGCAGCGTCATCCTCTCGCCGAGGTCCGCGCCTCCGTTGAGGGCCTGGAAGACGCCGGGCGGCAGGACCGACTGCGCCAGCTCGCAGAACTTGAGCAGGGAGTAGGGCGTGAAGGGGGAGGGTTTGATTATCACGCAGTTCCCTGTCGCCAGCGCAGATGCGACCTTGACGGAACTCAGGATGACGGGGAAGTTCCAGGGCGATATTGCGCCGAGGACACCGATCGGTACGTGGGTCGCTATGACGGTGGTCTTTTCGTCCTCGTACTGCAGCTCATCTTCGAGCGCCACGCCCGCTGGAGTCCCACTTAGCGAACAGACAGACCATCAGAGCCAGGAACAAAGTAAACGAGATGAGGCGTACTGTAGTATTCGAAATGCATGACTGTCCGCTCAATCTCGACATCGGCCATCAGCTTCGGCTTCCCGGTCTCCTTCATGAGGATTGCGCTTAGCAGCTCTTTGTTTTTGTCCACGCATCTCGCTACCTCGCTGATCTTCGCCTGGCGCTCGGTCACGGTGCTTTTCTTCCACGTCTTAAACGCGCGGCGCGCGGCTTCGACGGCATCGTCGAGATCTTGGGGCGAGGCGACCGGGGCGTCCCAGAGCGGCTCTTCGGTGCGCGGGTCGATGACTTGGTGGTGTTCCTTGGCCGCGCGGGGCTTCCCATCAATGATGTTAAGGAACTGTAGCTCCGACCCGCCCCCCGGTATGAGCGAGGACATCTCGACTTTTCTTTCTGGGTGAGCAACTCAGGTCGGTTGTCTCAATAGAATATGAGCACTCTGACCGTCCACGACAAACTCGATGATTGCGGTCTAAAGAGCCAACAAGATGAGCGTCGAGTTGAACAGGCATTTTATGGGTATGGTATCCTTTATATTACTCTCTATCTCCATTAATACGCCAGCTATACCGAGAATTCACAAGATGAGGGGTTCACATGAGTGCGCCTTTTATAGCCCTCCGCATAATTAGTTTGGGGCTAGTGCTATAGAACTGTTTAGGGGAAGGAGAGTGGAGGTGAGAGTTGGGACTCGGGACTCGGGACTCGGGAGATGCAAGGCCTGCAGTCCTCACAGTAATGCCAATGATCCGGCAGTATAAATAAATCTGAGTCCCGTATTAATAATAAATTCCCGTCTACGAGACGGGGGTATGATAATGAATAGGGAGGTAAGTAGCAAACCCAAAGACAATGAAAATTGTGCTAAAGTAACGGAGCCGGCCGGGCCTGGCGGCAGCCCGAGAGACTTGGTGGTGTTAGGCGGGGTTCCAAGTCACCTCAGGGCATTCCCCCTCTGCCGTCTTGCCCCGTGTCAATCCCAGTCACAGTCAGTCAACTGAGGTCGATACTGGCTTTGACAATCCATCCTTGAGAGACAAGTTTCTCTTTTCCCCTTTCTGATTCGCCCATTCTCCAAAATTGGAGCAATATTATTATTCATGGAAACGTGCAAGAGCTACTCTAGATGCAGTCCAATGAAAGGCATCTTTGAGTCCAATGAAAGGCATCTTTGAGTCCATGATAAATTTCCCCATCGGCCATCGTCGGCCCCCGCCATGAGCTTCCCTTATCGCCACTCCACATCACAACGCAAGCAATCTGGTACGCAAATATGAATGGCGTTCCCCGATACCCAAGTCAACTTGGAACGTCTATCCTTGTGACCTAAATAACCCAGTCGTTCTCCCTTTCCGTGCTTGGTAGTGTCTCCTTCTCCCTTTATGCTCGTATTCCTTTGTTCTCACTATCTACTCCCTAGGCCCGCCGATTCTGAACGGCCTTAAGAGCGTGTTCTCGCCTAAGAGTGTAACTAAGCGGAGCTGCACCTTGGATTAACTTTGTATATCGAGTATAAGAGGGGCCCGAGTGGACCGCCGAACTTAATATTATCATGGCTCCCATCGCCGTCTCACCCGAACGAGCCATGGGCCTTCCGCCGTCTGCCCTGACTACCACTTACCATGACACCATCCGCTTCTTCCTCAACGGCACGCGAGTGGTGCTTGACGAGATTGATCCCGAGGTTACCTTGTTGGAATACCTGCGGGGCATTGGCTTGACCGGAACGAAGCTGTAAGTCGGCTCTTCGGTCGTCTGCGGTTGTGATACGTAATTGGACCATCCTAACTTATGCCTTCCTAGTGGTTGCGCCGAAGGTGGCTGTGGCGCCTGTACAGTAGTTATCAGCCAGTATAATCCGACGACCAAGCAGATATACCATGCCGGCGTCAACGCCTGCCTGGCACCCCTCGTGAGCGTCGACGGTAAACATGTCATAACGGTCGAGGGCATCGGGAACGTAAAGCGACCTCACCCGGCCCAGGAGAGGATAGCGAAATATAATGGGAGTCAATGCGGCTTTTGCACACCGGGCATTGTCATGAGTCTATATGCCTTGTTGAGGAACAATGACAACCCAACCGAGCACGAGGTCGAGGAAGCATTTGACGGGAACCTGTGCCGATGTACTGGCTATCGACCTATTTTGGATGCAGCTCAGTCTTTCACCGCCACGAACCGGTGTGGTAAAAGCACCGCAAATGGCGGTTCTGGTTGCTGCATGGAGAGCGGGGATGGCGCAAAGGGGGGGTGCTGTAAGGACAAAAGCCTGGGAGATGGACAGCCGCTCAAACGGTTCACCCCGCCGGGGCTCATCGAGTATAACCCAGACACCGAGTTGATTTTCCCCCCGCCGCTGAAGAAGCACGAGTTTAAACCCTTGTCCTTTGGCACCAAGCGAAAGAGATGGTATCGCCCGGTCACACTGGATCAGCTGCTGGAGATCAAGAGCGTATACCCTAATGCCAAGCTTATTGGCGGAAGCACAGAAACCCAGATCGAGATCAAATTCAAAGCAATGCAGTATCCAGTCTCGGTGTTTGTTGGCGATATCCCAGAGCTACGACAGTATGCACTTAAAGAAGACTACGTCGAGGTCGGCGGGAATGTTACCCTCACGGACCTCGAGAACATCTGTCAGGAGGCGATCAAGCACTACGGGGAAGCTAGGGGACAAGTGTTCCAGGCGATCTACAAACAACTCAAGTACTTTGCTGGGAGGCAGATCAGAAATGTTGGTACCCCAGCAGGCAACTTGGCTACGGCTTCACCGATCTCGGATTTAAATCCCGTGTTCATGGCAGCCGACTCTATTTTGGTTGCCAAATCGTATCATAAGGAGACCGAAATCCCTATGGCGACGTTCTTCAAGGGCTATCGAAGGACTGCTTTGGAGCAGGATGCGATTATTGCATCTATTCGTATCCCGGTAACACAGGAAAAAGGCGTCTACTTCAAAGCGTATAAACAAGCGAAGCGAAAGGATGACGATATTGCCATTGTGACCGGTGCGCTCCATGTCAGAGTGGACGAGAGGGGCACCGTCGAGCATTCTAACCTCGTCTACGGCGGCATGGCGCCGTTCACCGTGGCGGCGAAGAAGGCCAACGAGTATCTACGAGGGAAGATGTTCGCGCACCCGGATACCCTTGAGGGTGCAATGAACGCTCTCGAGTCCGACTTCGACCTCGGATTTAGCGTCCCTGGTGGCATGGCATCGTATCGAAAGGCGCTGGCCCTCAGTTTCTTCTATAGGTTCTACCATGATGTCCTCGCTGGCATGGACATAGAGAGTGAAAACGGCGACAGCCAAGCAGTTGAAGAGCTCGAACGAGCGCTGTCGTCAGGTTGGAAGGATAACGAAGCAACCGCAGAGTACGTGAAGGACTCTGTAGGAAAGGCCGCGAATCACGTTGCCGCTCTCAAACAGACCACCGGCGAAGCTCAATACACGGATGATATCCCGCCGTTAAGGAACGAGCTTCATGCGTGCCTTGTGCTATCGACAAGAGCGCATGCGAAGATCAAGTCAATCGATTACTCAGCCACCCTTGAGGTGCCAGGGGTTGTCGACGTCGTGGACAAGAATGATCTGCACAAGCCAGAGGATAACAAATGGGGAGCCCCAAACTTTGACGACCTCTTCTTCGTTGAGGATGAGGTTTTCGCTGCGGGTCAACCAATCGCGATCGTGCTGGCTACATCCAGGGCGAGAGCCGAGGAAGGCGTCAGGGCCGTCAAAATCGACTACGAAGATCTCCCGGCCGTCTTCACGATAGAAGAGGCGATTGAGCAGGAGAGTTTCCACAGATACTATAGGTATATCAAGAAGGGCGACACGGAGGAAGCCTTCAAGCACTGTGACTATACCTTCACTGGTGTGGCGCGAATTGGCGGCCAGGAGCACTTCTACCTGGAAACAAACGCAACCCTAGCGATACCAAAACCAGAGGACGGTGAGATGGAGATATGGTCCAGCAGTCAAAACCCTACAGAGACGTAAGTGGCTTTATCTATGTTTAAGAATTCTAATTATTTACTACTTCTCTAGCCAAGCATTTGCTGCGAGGATCCTTGGTGTCCAGTCTAACAAGGTCACTGCTCGTGTCAAGCGTCTGGGTGGTGGCTTCGGAGGCAAGGAAACAAGATGCGTTGCCCTCAGCACGATCTTAGCCCTGGCAGCACAAAAGACGAAGAAGCCGGTTAGGTGCATGCTTAACCGAGACGAAGACATGGTCTTCTCTGGTCAGCGCCACCCTTTCCTCGGGAAATGGAAGGTCGGAGTCAACAAGGATGGAAAACTCCAAGCACTCGAGCTTGACGTATTCGCTAACGCTGGGTGGTCCTTTGACCTGAGCCCTGCAGTCTGCGAGCGCGCCATGTCGCATAGCGATAATTGTTATCATATTCCCAACGTTCACGTCCGCGGCCGCCTATGCAAGACCAACACAATGTCGAATACCGCATTCCGCGGGTTTGGTGGCCCTCAAGGCATGTTCATCGCCGAGTCTTACATGTCTGAAGTTGCGGACCGCCTCGGCATGCCTGTCGAGACGCTTCGCGAGATCAATATGTACAAGCCCCGGGAGACGACACATTTCAACCAGGAGATTGAGGACTGGCATGTACCCTTGATGTACAAGCAGGTTCAAGAAGAGGCGGACTATGCCAACCGCCGCAAGGCTGCTGAAGATTTCAACCGCTCACACAAATGGCGTAAACGAGGCTTGGCTCTCATCCCGACCAAATTCGGTATCTCTTTTACGGCGCTCTGGTTCAACCAAGCCGGTGCCCTTGTACATGTTTACCATGATGGGTCAGTCCTCGTCGCCCACGGGGGCACGGAGATGGGCCAGGGCTTACACACGAAGATTATAACCCTTGCTGCTGAGGCACTGAAAGTACCAATTGAGGATGTGCACATCTCGGAGACCGGTACCAACACAGTAGCCAACACATCACCCACCGCCGCTTCAGCGTCTTCGGACCTGAACGGCTACGCAGTTTGGAACGCATGCGAACAGATCAATGCTCGCCTAGCACCATACCGCGAGAAGCTCGGTCCGAATGCGACGATGAAAGAGCTCGCTCACGCAGCATACTTCGACCGTGTCAACCTAAGCGCCAATGGCTTCTACAAGACGCCCGAGATTGGCTATAAGTGGGGCGAGAATAAGGGCAAGATGTACTTCTACTTCACGCAGGGCGTCACAGCCGCCGAAGTCGAAATCGACTGCCTCACGGGCACGTGGACCTGCCTGCGGGCGGACATCAAGATGGACGTGGGGCGGTCCATTAACCCCTCCATCGACTACGGCCAGATCGAGGGCGCGTTCGTGCAGGGGCTCGGGCTGTTCACAATGGAAGAGAGCCTCTGGCTGCGCAACGGGCCCGCCGCCGGAAACCTGTTCACAAAGGGGCCGGGCGCGTACAAGATCCCGGGGTTCCGCGACATCCCGCAGGTCTTCAACGTGAGCCTGCTGAAGGGCGCGACCTGGGAGAACCTGCGCACGATCCAGCGCAGCCGCGGCGTCGGCGAACCGCCCCTCTTCATGGGCAGCGCCGTCTTCTTCGCCATCCGCGACGCGCTCAAGGCGGCGCGCGCCGACTACGGCGTCGCGGCCAAGGTGGTCGGACAGCAGGAGGACAGCGATGGGGAGGACAGCGCTAACGACGGCCTCCTGAGGCTTGAGAGTCCCGCCACCCCCGAGAGGATCCGCCTCGCGTGCGTTGACCCCATCATGGAGCGCGCCAGGGTCCTGCCAAAGGAGGGCGAGAAGAGCTTCTTCGTCGCTATCTGATCGGCTGGAGAGGTCGTGCGGGCGGTGGTTGCGAGTGCTGTTTGCGCGGGCGTCGTTTTGAAGGGCATGTTAACCACCTCCCTAGGCTGACGAGGGGTTGGAAAGGGGAGTATGCGTAGTGTTGTTGAGTTGTATTGACGTCGTTATGAACCTAATAATAAATACGCATATTTCACTCCTAGATGACGGGTTCCAATGGTTGCAACCGAACTGAGTTGCAAGTTCTCAAAATCCTCTGTTTCAAGCACGGACTTTGGCCGAGTCGTTTGATATCTTCTGTAATGAGAAGCTAGCACAGCTCCTGTTCGGGATGCAATGTTTAACATACCCTCCAGATTCAGAAATATATATGTGTCTTGATAATATTGACAGCCTGATTCGGCATATGGCCATCGCCTTAAATGTTTGGGAGGGTATAGTGGCCACATGTAACGTCCACTTAATATGCAGAAGCGTCGGCAGTTCATCAACTTGGATCAGGTCCACTCGACTGTCCTTAGCGGGCGCCTGCAACAAGGCTTTCTTGTTCAGCGGGGGTGGTGGATGTGAATATGATGAATGACGTCTTATAATTCATTGCTTCTTAGCTTTTCGGCGATGAGGTTGGGTTTGTAAGCTTAGATCTCCTTCGAGCCGGCTCGACTGCTGAATTCTAGATCCTTTAAAACTTGTCTCCGGGTCAAACTCAGGATTTACTTAAATATAGGCTGTTACACAAGTGGTAGGCAAACAGAATAGCCAACCCCAGTTAGTGACGGCCGAAAGGAGAAGGCGAAAACTCTGGTAGCAGCCACCGCATTGGGTCTTCCCTAGCCCTGAAGCATTACACAAGTAGAACCCGGCACCACGGCCAGCCAGGTCCCCGGTACCTACCTATCTATCTGCATAGTCTGAAAACCCGGATGCTTACTTACCACCCAACCCAACTTTACCAAAAAGAATGCCCGAGACAATAGCTATAATCGGCGCGTCGGGCAAGCTCGGGGGCGCCACGCTCTCGGCTTTGCTGTCGCACGGGCTCGCGCCGCCGGAGTCCGTCGTCGCGCTGACGTCGGCGGCCGAGGGATCCGACAAGTGGGCGTCGCTCGCGGCAAGGGGCGTGCGGGTCCGCCACGCGCGCTACGAGGGCCCGGCCTCCCTCGAAGCCGCCCTCGCCGGTGTGCACACCTTCTTCCTCGTCTCGACGCCCGAGATCGCGCTCGACTTCACCGCGGCCGACGGCACGCCCCTCGGGCCCGGCCGCGAGGCCCGCCACGTCGCCGCCGTCGACGCCGCGGCCCGCGCCGGCGTCCGCAGGCTCGTCTACTCGAGCCTCGCGTTCGCGTCGGGCACGAGCAGCCGGCGCGGCGCGGGCGAGGGCGGTCTTGGAGGCGTGGGGGGTAGCGAGAGCAAGGCCGGCGTCATGCGCGCCCACCTGCGCACCGAAACGTACCTTCGGCGCGCGGCCGAGGAGGGCCGGTTCGGCGAGGTGGTCGCGGCGCGCGAGGGCCTCTACAGCGAGTCGTGGCCGCTGTACCTGGGGTATTTCTCGCCCCGCGGCGACGAGAAGGCCGCGGTCAAGCTCGCGGGCGACGGGAAGATCTGCTGGACGGCGATCCGGGACCTCGGCATCGCCAACGCGCTCGTCCTCGCGGCCCCGCCCGGCAGGTACGCGGGCTTCCACGCCTTCTACCTGTCGACGCGCCCGCGGACCGCGAGGAACCTGAGGGGGTCGCCGCCCTCGTCGGCGAGGCGAGGGGCAGGGAGGTCGCCGTCGAGATCGTCGGGAGGCACGAGCACGAGAGGCACTACGCCGAGGATAGGGGCATGGACGGCCATGCCGTGAGGTGGTGGGCCAGCACGTACGATGCGCTTGAGGCTTGGGAGTGCGTCGTCGATGACCCGACGCTGGAGGAGCTGTTGGAGAGCGTTGGGGAGAAGCCCACGCCTTTTGAGGACACTGTTAAGGCTATGGTCAAGAAGTCCGATTGAGATCCTGCTGATTACGTTGGTCTGATATACTACAGATGATTGAGGGGGACGTTGTTGTAAGGCTGGCAAGGACGTCCGACCCCTTTCGAAAGACCATTCTTTGAATGAGGCTATGACCTCTTCATATTCGTCATCGTAACTAGTATTTCCAGAGTAGTCTGCGTAATAAAAGTTAATGGCTGCGGCGATACCTATAATTTAGCACGACACCATAAGGACTCGGATTAAACAGCTCTTTATGTTAATCCCTAAGAGGACTACATTTGATATCCGTAGCAAGGACGCCAGCGGTCAATAATTTCAGTGTACATGCGACGCTTAAGCCTGGCAAATACGTGTATACCGTTACGAACCCTTGATTGAGAAACCTAGCCTTGGAAAAGAAGGACTAACGAATTCGCCTTAGGAGCGCCAGACACTGCTCACGGTTTGCTTAATCCAGGCTAATATAAGCTAATTTAAACCAATTTATGCTAAGATAAACTTCCAGTTTATAGGGGTGAAGTTCGAGTGTCAGGTTTGATAATGCTAGCTTATTTGAGAATACTTTGATTCTAATGATCTATGAGACCCTGACATCACACACAGAAGCATATAACTGAAGAAGAAGTGTATTAAAGGTTGCCTGACCTCTAGAAGGTCCTAGCTTGAAAGTGAAGGTAGCGAACCCTCCTTTTATACACGTAAATACAACTGTGGCTAAGAGGAAAAGGTACCAGGGGTGCATAAAGTAATCTCCGCTAGGGCTGACTGGCGTTGTTAGGTCTGACATGATCGAATATTACACTTTATGTTTCTGGAAGACTTAGGGTACCATAAAACAAATCCTTAGGTATATTTTGATCAGATGACAGCTCGTTCAGAACTTGACAGGACATCTCCGTCCGTGTAGTCCTCAGTACTTTCACGTGCCTTAAGGAACCTCCAACAATTAACATCTCGGGTTTGTTGGGAAAGGGGTTCAGGCCAAGCGAATGCAACATCCCAGGACTCAGGCCACTTCGTATGTCCGGGTTTAGTACCTCTTACTCAGTCACCAGCGCTTCCTTTCTTAAACCCAGACGCATGCTGCTACTCAAATGACTTGCGTTCTAGGCCGCGCAATGCTCTATGTCACCGGAATCACGATTCAACAACATTTGATTTCCCTGGACCACGGCCTTGTGATGACCCCCCCCCCCAATTTTTAAGACTGAGATATCGTTCCATATAAGAGACCCTAAATGACAGTCTTATAGTAGATGTCAGGGTTTCATATTGCTCGCCGATATGCAACCATCCATTGAAATCCCAAATATCATGAAAATCTCACAAAAACTCACTAACTATCCCATCCCAGCTCCCCTCACAACCAGGACATAAAAGTTCGCCTCAGCCACGCGTCTGTTGTCCCGTTTCCTCCTCCCTTCCTGTCGCTCCCCGTAACCAACCCCTCCGCCCCTCAGTCCGCACTGCCTAGCGAGTGGGATCATTGCACCAGTTCTTGAAGGAGTGCGCTCTCCTTCTAGCGGGGCCACTCTTGGCGACGTCCCGCTCCAGCGCTAGGTGGCGCCAGCAGCACACGACGAGGCGGTGCATCTAGTCGACGTCGGCGTCATCGTAGGCGTCTGGGTCCCCGCCAGGCTTACTGCGCGGGATATCTAGGATCTTGGGCGGGGGGGGGGGGGGGGGGGGGGGGGGGGGGGGGGGGGGGGGGGGGGGGGGGGGGGGGCTAGGGAGGATCTTGGGCGCCCCCCCCCCCACCCCCTTTTTTTTTTTTGCCTGGTTAGGTTGTACAAAAAGAGGGGTATAGATGCAGAGACAGGGGGAGACGGGGCCGAGGACGAGATAAAGGGGAAGGGAATGAAAAAAGGGGAGGTGGAAGGAAAAGGAAGTAGTAGCAGTTCGAGTATAGATACAGACAGGCAGGCAGGCCAGAGGGGCAATCAAAATCATAACTTACCTCTCGTATCCAGCCGTCTCGCTCCAGCCGCCGCCCTTGCCCCAGCCGGCTGTCCCCGATGACTGTCCCGTGAGCCAGTCCTGGAGGTAATTTAGTCGGCCGACATGCTGACGGGGTTGTTGTCGTGGAAAGGGCCCCCCTTTTCTGTTGGGCAGCAATATCGGAGCCCAAAAGCCGTATATCAGTGGGTCACCTAGAGCAAGTGGGATCGACGCTTCCTAGCTTCCTAAAAAAAAAGTCAATATAACCTCAAGAGCTGTGCATCTACTCCTTAGTAAGTGTGACAGTTATTGAGTTCCCTGTGTCAGCAGTAGAGTAAGTAGTTAGAACCAAAGCTATGCGCCCGGGCGCGTGGCCATGTGTGGAAACGCGCTCTCCTCCCAGGACCCTCCTACATGATAACTGTCTGCTTGCCTTTCACCATCTTCACAGGGAGTTACGAATTGGAGATTGAAAATTAGAATAATTAGGTGTCACAACGTAGCATGTAGACAACTGACCAGTGAAGTCTCCGTATTTTATGTGACGTGTCTTATATTGTGAGCCATTCCTTTGTTAGCTATCTAGTAGTGTCGTGCTGATGTATGTCGAGCTGATATCATAGATGTTATGATTCAGTTATCGATCTATCAACCGTAAAGTCTAAGAACAATCGAAAAGGGGTAGCTAAAATTAAATACTAGGGACTGTCAAATTCAACGATGGTCAGCTTAGCATTTGCAGCTATACTACATCAGTCATGTTCAGCCGTGTACCGTGTGGTAAAACCCCGTAATTGCTAGACAGCTGGTTTACTTCGTTCGCAGTATGTTGATATTCCCTCAAGTAGCTGCCTTTATCTTAATTAGCTATCGTTTACGGTTAAATATCAAGACGCTTACCAAAGCTCATCAACATGTTTTAGGCATCCCACTTGAGCTTGGTGTACCGCTCCTGAAGCAGCGCCTCCAGGTCGCCGCCGTCCTGGTGGTAGTGCGCTAGCGTGAAGGCATGAGCGATCCAGTTCTTGGACAGCTCACTCTCGTCACTGCAGTAGAGGTCTATGCCGTGATTAAAGGCTGTTGTAATGAGCCACTCGAGTTCAAGAGGTGGAAAAGTTATTTGGGCCTGAAATATAAGGTTAGCCGAACGGGTGCGTTCTAATTCGCGTGATAACCCCTGAATTAAAGCGTACGTCCACTTCTTGCTTCACCGCGCTGCAGATCTCTTCCATCACATTCAGGGACGTTTCTGGCGGACCTGATAGAGTGGCCTGCAAGAGGCATCGCATGTACTTTGCGGTTTTCGCGTGGTCGAACATTTCAAGTGCCCATATCTGGTTCACAATAATGTGGAGTGTCGAGTAGAGCACTGTGGCCGGCATATTAGTCTCTTTCCCCTAACAACCCCTGCAGATTGGGCTACCTTGGGTTGGAGTGGATTTGGCACTCAGTAGACAGTCGGCCATCGCTTGCAAAGCTACCAAATCTTTGCAACCTTGAACTCGGCGAACAATGCTTCCCAGATCATCCTACGACTTGAGACAAATGGCACCTTCGAAATCAAAGACAAGTAGCGTCGAGAGCTTGGTACGAATGTCGTCTCTAGGCGCCCCATCCAACGCGCTGAGGCAGTCCTCATAGCCGCCATCGAAATCTTTAACATGTTTGCGCATGTTGAGATAGCTTTGAAGCTGTACCTCAAAGTTGTCCTCTGAGCGCGCCAAGCAGGCACATGCGGCAGCCGCCATGAAGTTGCAGAACATCCCGCGTAGCGCTAAGTCACCAGAAGCTTGTGCGCCGATATCCTTAGGATATTCAGCGATGATCGCTAGGCAGCATCGGAAAAGACGGAGTAAGTAGCGAGGATGCCAAGAGGACGTATTTTCAAGACCGATGTTGTAGGCATTCTTGCAAAACCAGTCCAGCTCATTAATGGCGAAAAGCTTCTTGCCTGGTTCGTTCAAAGCGTCTTTATGGATAGATGCGGCCACTAAAAGAACGATGAGAGTAGATCAATATATGCATTTCGAGGGTTGGGGAATTACCGCTCTCAAAAGTACGACATAAACTGTCCACATCGTCTTTGCCACTTGATGCCGGCATTTGAAGGCGTATAAGGGTGCGAAGCAACGCTGGAAAGTGGATGGGGCCAGATGGGCTGAACTCATGTTTCATGGCTAGTTGCTCCAAGCTTTTGATGGCACAAATCCTGTCTCCTGCGTTCCGGGCATCGAGACAACATGCGTACAGATATCGTGGGTCGCTGGGAGATTTGTTGCTGAGATGTTCTAGACATTCGGAGGCAAGATCGTGGTCACCTGTTTTTAGGGCTAGTTTAAACGCGAGGTATTGAGTTGCTGGCTCCTCCTTCGTTGATTTGCCCATGGAATGAAAGACTTCAGTAGCTTGCTCAAGCTTGCTCTGTTCAAGAGAACAGAGAAGAAGTTTCCTAATGACTTATGTTAGCCTAGTTCCCAAGTTTATAGTCTCGTGGACCTGCCTCTCGAGCTTAGCTATATTTAATGGACCTGTCTTTCGGAGGGCAGGGTTTAAGGCCGTTCGGCACCATGCCTCCGCGATGTCGGGCTGTTTTTGGGCAAAACTAGATTCTATCTTCTTCCAGATGAGCTGAGATGTGTTAGTTAAGACTTATATCAGGGGTATATCGTCAACGGACCGTCTGGAGGGAAACAGCGGCTTCCGCCCCTAATGGTTGGCTATCATTTTCCTCGATCGCGTCGAGGATCATCGCAAAGCTCTGAATAGACTCCGCAGTATCTCGACGACTTGTCGCCATTTGAGTACGAAAGATGACAACCTTTTCTATCCACTCCTTGCGGTGTGAAGGTAATACTCGAGTGCCGAAGAAGTAGTCAAGCATTTCGCAGGCCAGAGTAGGACTCTTGCTATCAAGAATGCGAATGTGATGTAGGATGACTTTGAAAGTGGTCTCAGAAATATCTGTGTTTCTGATCAAACGGCGGAGAACGGCTGAGAACCCGGGGCCATCGAATACCTCGGCAGGCGACTTGAGTAGAAGTTCTAAGCGAAGCAAAAGAACCGTCAGTTTATCTCCAATCTCAGATTCCATGTAAGCGACGAGGCCCTCGGCTTTCTGGAAGCTATCGCCCGTGCCGGCGTTCAAGTGCGCGTGCACAAGAGCTTGTGAAATCGCCATCCTGAGCTCGACTGCTTCCCTGGACAGTTGGTCGAGCCCCCGACTATTAATAGTATCATACGCCCTGTTCAACCACTTAGTTGCCAGAAAGAAGTCATTCCTGGCTGCCAAGGTTTTTCCGATTTCAAATAGCGTATCAGCAAAAGCCTCCGTAAGGGGGATGCCCATGATGTGTTCCAATTTCTCGACTTTGCTGTACATATGATCTGAGACGTCGAGACGATCTTCTTTCCAAGACTTGGGCAGAGTTAGGTAGTCAGCTACAACTACTATATATCGGTAAGTAACACACTACTTACCATGACCATGCGAAGCATCAAATACTCAGCCTCTAGCCTCTTGCACTCCTGTAACTCCTCTTCGGCCAACCCTTCTGGTAATTTTTGCATGGAGCCATTGTAGTCCGCGGCCTTCTGCAGTAGTAGAAGGGCGAGTTCAAACTGCTCGGCTTCTACATTGTCATTAGCAAGCCAGCAATTCGCGGAACAGTAAAGAACCCAGATACGACGAACCGATGCAAGACTTGCTAGACTTAACTGCTAGCTTTGCAAGACGCACCAGGTCTCCCAGCGTGTTGGCGCCGCTACCTTGCGCGAGAGCCAGGACAAAGAAGGCAAATGTCCGTGCGAAGGTAAGGAGCTTGAATTTCGCTGTTGGAGGGGATTCATCTTGGCCTTGCCGCATGAGCTGTGTGCATAGGTTCCAGAGATTCGTGCCGACAGTGTCTAACTTCTGATGCCGATGCGTATCGGGATTCCGTAGAGAATATGCCTTGATGGCACAGATTTGGTTCTCTAGTTCGTGAGCCAGATTTCGTACATCTAACTGGCTGCTGATACTAGGCAACTTCTTCTGCAACTCCTGACAGAATGCTGCAATGGTCAGTAAACGATTGGGAGGTATTGTGTTGAAATGAAACGTGTGTACGGACAGATTATTGCTTTGGTGCGCCTCCCGGTAGGAGCAGCAGGGGAAGAGTTAGCTGGGGGCACCATGATATGTGTCGTAGGTATCCTCGAGCTGTTATTCTTGTATCAAACACCTAACTAGCTTGGTGCTGGTTACCCTTTATTATGGCCCATGTATTGTGAGGGTTGAGCAGGTGTAATTGTCGCCAGACCTTGGTTCGTTGTAAAGGTATGGGGGGACTTTGGGAATACCTAGATGTGGCCTAAAGTTGGAAATATTTTCCTCGGGCTTTTACTGACAAATCGATCGTTACGCACCTTGTGCCTCGTGACTGCCTGGAACTCGCTTGCTCTGTGCGGAGCAGGGAAGGCACGCTACGCTATGAGCATATGTCTCGAGCCCCTTCTAATCCCTTCACCGTATCCCTCGCATGCTGCATCCTACTCGCTACAAACATGAACATCATAGGCGACTAACTGCAAAATGGCTGGGAATCTTTGTCTATGGTATATTAGATGTAGCCCTCTTGATGTAAGTTCCCCTGAATATGCATGAAATGAGATCCACCGCTCTATGGAGGAATTGCCACTCGATCATATATACACCCAACCAGCATTTTGGTGGTAGTTAACAAGAGTTTTGAGGACGGTAAAAGCCGAAATGGGTTATCGCCATGCGTCCTCCGTTCCATTATAAACTGCAGGTCTCGTGTCCTTGTCTGACAAATAGATGCGATGAAAAGGCGCTATCTAGTGCAGAGGATCATGAGGAAGAAAGTTGCCGACAATGAGACTGGGTCTATATGATGTGCGGCAGTCAGTCAAGGTTGATATCCCGTTGGCCCCCTGCCGTCCAGGGGGTATACTAGGAGACAACTCACATCTTATGGTCATCTCTACGAATCATGAAAGAGAAACAACAGTTGATTTTTGGGTCTTTCGAACGACCATCTGGGTTTTTCAATGTGCATGCAGTCAGGAGAGTGTCGTGAGCTGGGTCAAATGCTATGGTGCCGAATTCTTCCCAATAACGGACAAGCGACTCTTCTGTGAGGATCTCGTGCAGAGATATCTTGCCCTACATTGGGCCTGTTAGTATTGCTGGGACCTTGGATGGAGGTCCTACATCAACCCACATCTCGCAGCTTTTCCACAGGGACGTGGATCAGTTCTGCCATTTCCTTGTTCCCCCTGACGATCTCTCCCGTTCTCCTCCAGCAGCAAGCGGGGATGGCCATGGCAGCGAACACCCTGTCATACTCCATGAGGGTCTTCTCGAACCACATTTCGACATAGACGAGCTCCATATCCGTGAGTTCTTGCATCTTTTCGCGGAATTTTGGCCGAAAACGATCTAGCTGTCGTAGGATCTTCTGCTTCGAGGCACTGGCGATATGGCCATCCATATAGGTCCCTAGCCGTGCATAGCCCTTGACGTAGTTAAACGGCTTTAGCATACCGGCGTCATATTTCGCTTTTAGGACGCGCTGCATACGCTCCTCCGGGGTATCGTTACCCGACGGATCCGCCGCCTGGAGGTAGAACTCTCGAGTCTTGGCCGCAGGGTCCGCCGGCTTGACATTGCCGGGCTGAGGGATCGAACCGGTCAGCTGTGCGCTCGGCGGAGGCATAGAGCCTGGTTGGATGGTGCCGGCGGGCGGGGCATGGTGGACATTGTTATCGTCGGTGCTGCTGTTGCTACCCCCCAGAAAGTTGGCCATCCCTGACTGGCCGGGCTGGTCGTTTCTGAAGAGCAGATTCTGATTATCCGACGGGTTCACGCCGTCGTCAACGAGGCTGGTATTCAAAAAGTCATTGAGAAGATTGAACTCATTGTGAACTTCCGGAGCCAGCATGTACTGGGGATTATAACTGTGCATGTCGTGAAATTGATTGTGGGCAGCCAACCACGCATTAGAGAAAACGGGGACTTGTGATGTGAGATCAGCTGAGCTTTCTGCACGACCTACGCGCTCGTAGGGGTTTTACAGCACCTACGTTGATGTATGTTGGTATTAGAGACACCAGCCTGCATCCCAGAAACCTGATTCGGCGACACAAGCTGTAGGTGCCGCGCCTGGCCCAGCGCGCCGCCCGCGCCGAAGGCCTGCTTGGTGCCCTGAGCAGGGCATCCAGCTGTGTCAAAAAGGGGTGGTGCCATTGTACTAGTACTCTGATCTATCGAATTACGCGCATGAATACCTGGCAGGATCTCTGATTCGTCGTGGCCGGTCGCGATATGGGAGCCTTTGACTTTCTTCGCGTCCGGGTCCCGGGGCTCGTCATGGCAGAGATGGCCAATATTACGCTTGATGCATCTCGTACACGGCCTCTCCTGCTCAAAGTGGTTGGTACTGGGTCAAAAACATGTAAATGCAGGTAGGGGCCAGTAGACCCCAGCTGAGAGAAATGGATCTTACATACGAGATCGCATGTCATATGCTGAAAGCCCGAGGGCAGCGGGTATTAGCCAAGTATTCAGGTTGGAACTAGACGCGCGCGACACGGTGCAGAGGCGGAGGACCAAAGCATAATAGGAAGAAACATCACAGTGGGAAACGTAGTATCCCGCAGCAGGAAACAGAGAGAAAGCAAGGATAATTTCTTTTGTTCTCCTTTACCTCTGCTCCTGCACGCGCGCACGCAGGCGCAGATACGCGCAGACGTGGAGCCAATAGATAGCAGACATGGCGATATGTCGGGCAAGCTTTGAATACTTACAGATCGACGACAGTAGACGCAAGCTGTAGGAACGCGCGGAGACCCCAAAATTAGCCCATGAATACGACATCAGGTACAGGACTGTATGTAGGTACGTGGCTGGTGACCGGGATTATGGAGGAATCAAGGAGACTAGGAGAATTATCGACTAGGTAGTAAGCGAGCACAGCATACCGTGATTCACTTTGCGCCTCTTCCTGGGGCTCTTCTGATGAGCCTCGGAGGTACTAGCGTTATTGACGGCGGCGGCGGCAGCGGTGGTGGTGGTGGTGGCAGCAGTTGTGGTTATGGTGCTGTCCTTGGACCTTGCCGAGTCCTCGGACCTCTCGTCCTTGGCATGGCGGTTGCCATTGTTTTCCATGTCTGGCGTCCCACTTCAATTCCCTCGGGTCTGTGCCAGCTATAAGTCTCCCATTGGATCGTTGGGTTACGCAATGAGCATGTAGTCCGTGGTCAGTCGAGCAGAAGCTGGCGGCTCTCTGCAGGGCCGAGATATGATTTGCTCACAAACGTTCCGAGGTTGAAGCTCTTGTTTTGGGAGGGGGTGGTTGGGGCGAAGAGGATGAGCACAGAAAGCGTGAGTAATATAACAGGGTCAGCAGAGGCGCGACAAGGTAAGAGAGGAAGTTCGTGATCGGCCGTAGATGGGGCTGATTGTTGATGTACTCCCCGGGGGCTGAACGGGGAAGATGGATGTCTACAGAAACTTGTCAGTCACAAAAGAGTAAAATGCCGGCGTTGCAGAAGGCCTATCTAAAAGCAAGGAGAAATGAAGAGAGATTTAGGAGTAAGCAAGCAGAGTAAGGTAAGATGGGTTTAGGTCAACTCCATATGTGTAGTAACATTTAGCTGGTTCAATGGGAAATTCTACCTCTACATATTGAGAAATCTAATGGATATCTCTCAATTCTAGATCCCACTCTTCGACAAATGGGTTTTCTTGAGCAGAGCCAAACACGCGACGGCCGTTGGACCGATTTTTGCCAAGATCTGTTTAACATCAGCCCTGGTCAAGAGCTTCGACCGGGGAAAGCTCAGTAAATTGTGCGCCAATGGAACCCCGTACAAGCTGAGCAGCGAGTCAGCGCAGTCATAGAGGGGCATGCGACACCTCTATTCTACCGAGTTACACACTAGCATTGCGCCGCTTCTTCTAGCGGTAGGTCGTGTGGGGGAGTTTAACGGCCTAGTCAGGTATTTCTATCTCTGAACTTAATTTTCCATATTTGTATCATTGCTTTTATCACTTGATTCTTTCATCTAGGCATTCCATTATTATTGCACCCCCTTCGTATCACCGCTTACAAGAATAAGACGTTTTTATATAGTATTAGCTTTGGATTAAACGCTCTGGGATACATGTTGGGGATCTTAAACTTTGGCTTGATACTTGGTAGGTGGGCTGAACTTTCTGCATGGTGACATGCGAGGGGTTCCTTGGGGCTTCTCGGGCCACCCTACTTGGAAGCTGGGGAGGGGGGAGTCGACTGCAGGACCGCACATGAGCGCAGAGAAAACCGATAGACCAACTGGAAACCTTGCAATGACCTTGTTAGCCCGTCCAATTTTAGCCAAGACCCGCTCGTCAATGACATGGCTTGCTGGGGTTGTCGATCTGCACGCTCAATTTGGAGTGAACCGACCAGAAATCTAACATGATCGCATGCTGGTGATGACGTCGTCTTCTCTAATTGTTCTATTCTCTATGAACTGGATCAGATGCTGGCATGACCCATTACTATTACTTCCCTCTATGTGGGCATGGATTTACCAACCTATCTTAATGACACGCTAGGTGAGTATTTTCGTACTACCTGGTGCACCTTGATGCCAAATGCACCCATCCATACAAAGTACCTAGTAGGTATCTACTGGTGTACCTACATCAACCGTTGACTCCGTCAACCTGGTCGCCAAGTACCACGATACCTACTTGACTGCCTGGGAACATTGGCATATTATGGTGCTTTCGCGCTGCTCTCTCTCTTTTTTTTCCGCACGGCTACCCTCTTCCGGACCATGCCAGGATTCACAACGATTGCTTTTCAGCCACTTGTTCACTGACGACCTCCTGACTGCGGCAGGTCAGCCTGAATCCTCGGTCCGGCATATTGCGCCCCGCATGCATATGCAGTATGCAAAGCTACGTCGTTTTGGGCGATGCTATATGCATCGAACTTCGTTGGTCGTTATGTTCACCCCCGGCCTATGGCGAAACTAATGATGGACAGAATCTCACACTATCTTTCTACGAGCTTATGAACTGAAATGGTGCGTCAGCATGCGCTCAAACCGAAGAGAGCGTATATGTGGCCCCTGATTACTATTTAACATCTTGCAGTAAGTGTAAAAAAGGCACGCATGTAACCCGGAGTTGCAGGTTGTCTTTCGTGCCATGGGTTGAGCCCGCAACACCGCAACGGGGTGGTTCTTGGACAGCGACACCTGCACCAGAGAACACCGCTGCTTACCGGAAGGTCCTTCAAAAAGAGTCTTCTGCTTTCGACTGGTTACACTGCATCCCGCATTGGTGGCCCTTGATTCGCTGAATCTATGACCTGCCCGTCAGCTGTGCCTCTTATCTATACGAAAACAACGCTCTCTTTGACCTGATCGCTGGGTCAGCGCTATCTAGTATAGAGTAGGGGGCAAAATGTCCAGACTTTGAGCTTCCTGAGATGTTCGTAAAGAACCCGAGCAATAAACAAACTTGCATTCCCCTACCCAAACTATGCGAGAGAAGTCGAAGCTGACTCGGAGTCAATATTGCAATGTTGTCAGCAGAGCTACCAACTATGGTTCCGGCTGAGCATCTTGGCCGCTATTTTGAGTTTTCTCCTGTTGTACGCTCAATGCTACTATCAGGAGCCCTTGGCTTGAGTTACTCGCATAAACGGTAGCATAGGCTGAGAGATCACGATATTACAAAGCTGACAATGGCCCGACCAGGCACCGAGCCAGTAATAGTCCCGTCTCCTGCAATAGAAGCTGTCGTGAGATCCATGTCGCGTGTGTTGTCTGTCACCCAGGCTTGCACCGACGCCCCATTCGTCCCGGCTATGCTGACAGAAGCAGCAGAGGCGCCCGCGTTGATCACATTGACAGCCAGCGTGCCGTCTGTGTTCAGGAACGCCGTCGTCCTAAGGATGTTCCCCCCAGAAGCATCCGCTCTGACAGCCCCTGGTCGTACAGTCCGGCTATATTGAGCGAACGCCCAGAGACGCTTCGACACCTGATACGAATCACGTTCCACTAATATGAGTTTCTCGTTGTTATTGTTGTTCGTTGCCCGATCTTGCGTTCCCACCCACTAGTCACCCGGAGTTAGCGGATGCGCTGGGAAATTCCATGTAGCCCAAATGAAATTTCGGGGGCAGCGGCAAAGGAAATAAGCTCAGGGATGCATATACTGCTTCATGGAGGGGCTGAGAGGGGGACTTGAAACCTAGTCTCGCTTACCCAGAGGTAGGCGCTGACATTTCCAGTAGTCAGACCGGTATAGATGTTGTTCGCCCATGTGTAGCCATCACCGGATCCTCCCCAAGAGTACCACGCCGTTGACCACCCGCCAGACAGATCTGAGCATTCCGTCTCCCAAACCTTCCGCGTCGTCGGCTGAGCGAAGCTTATGCCGCTCGTATAGGTATGGCCTGTGATGACACCAACTATACTCTCAACTCCAGCAGACTTAAGCTGCTGTGTATACTGGGATTGAGCGTTCCACCCCGTGGCTTCGCAGCAGGATATCGCTACATGGGAGAGGTTATTCTTTACAAGTGTCGGATGCAGGATCTTGATGAAGTCGGCCGCCTGGTCTCCGTTTACCTGCATTGACGCGTAGCTTGTGCTATAAATAACAGTCAATAGGTTTTGTGGTCGCCTCAAAGTGGAAGTGAGTATGTTGCCCCTTAGCTTACCTAAAATCTGGTTCGTTGACGAAGCCTAGGTGAGTCACATCTACACCCTCCTGCGCATACAGCTGAATATACTTCACTAGGTAGTTGGCATAGGCTTGTCGCCAGTCGCCGCTGCTGCAAGTGGCCCCCGGCAAACCGCATAGTCCGCCACCGTTTGAGTCCCTGCCGTTCGTCTTCATGAAACCCGGGGCCGACCACGCGTTGCCGTAGAAGGTTTTGACACCGTACTTGACCTTTTTGTCGCACACCAGCGCTTTATCATCAAGGGAGAATCTCAGCGGACAGTTTGGATATCACTAACTGCTTGCTGCGAGACCCAGAGCTGTCCCGAGTCCCTTCCATCCCATACATAGCTGACATCTGTTAGTATTCGCTGCACGCAACTCGACGCTCCAACATTCCTCCACTCCACCCCGAGCAGAACGCATGAAACCTATACTCTGCTAGCATGCTAGTATGCTCCCCGACTCTGCGGATACCATGTTTTCGGTTCCTCATATGGGCCGCTTTCACGTACTACTTTGGGGGATCAGTCGGCTTCCCCGGGCTTACTGGCAGGATGGTATTCATCCAATCGTTCTGGCTGCTGGGGCTACTTCCGATCCCATTTCGCAAGATTGTGAAGCCTGCACCCGTCGTCGCGTTGAAAAGGAGGTCCAGGACTTGGGTTCGCTTCGGCTCAGGCACTATCTCGGTTCAGTCAGGGGCTTGGACGAATGGAACTGCCACTTCCACCCAGGGTCGAGACACGTACGATTGTAAATGTTATAGGCGCGCTGGAAAGCTTCTGAGAAGCCGAAGCCATCGATGGTCTGATATTTCCTGTTTACGTTGACCGTGATCCGATTTGCCTGGCGGGGTCCGATCGCACTCGCAATAGCGCAGAACGGCAGGACCGCCGCAGCAATGGTCGCGATGAGCATTTCAGTCGCTACGCAGCCACGCGCGGGTTGTCAGCATGGACAATACGAGCTCAATCGAAGCATTCAATAGCTCTTTTAATTCCATCAAAAACGGGATCTCTTCTGTTTTTTGTACCTCTCCATTCTCCCGTCGCACACACTCCCGCCTGGCCTGGCCCCTTGGCAGCCTTTCGCCTAAATCGTCAAGTAATCTGCGGTTCTGGGTATCCCTCTCCTTGCAATACGGCCAAGGCCTACTCCGCATCCTGGGTGCTGAGATCTAGCCTCGGCTATTTCCTATGTCATGGGACGGGGGCAAGGGGTTGAGGCTCCGCCGTCGGTACGACTGGTCTAGAACCGCAGATGCGGACCCGACAAACTCGCAGCTAACATCATCCCCCGACAGGAATAGTGAATTACGTACTTCGCTCCATCATAGATCTATCGAACCGAATCTTTTCTGGGATTTCTCGACGATCCCCCGTGGTCCGGGTTCGCAAGACGAGGTACCCAGCCGGCCGGCCGGCCGGCCGGAATCAAGCTTTGTGGGGGAAGCAGATCTCCCGTTTAGCCGGGGACGTCGCGGGTTACATCACGGCCCACGGCGACTACTTCAGGAAGGGGACGTCGTATCGGATGCGATGAGCGACCAGTCGCTTATTACAGGAGCTTGTCTCCAATTTGCGGCAGTTCTGTTAAAACCCCTTCCCGCCAGCTATTTCATCCACGCCTTGCCCTCCAGGGACACTATTTTCTTCCTTCACCTGCAGGTCTGCTTGTTCTAGCCCTGTATATATATTACATACGGAGCGCATCCAGCCGAAGCCTTGTGGATCTCGAAAGCTGGAAAGGGGAGCTCGATGCTCAGTTCCTTCTTCATTTGCAGGAGAGATACTCTAGCGTCAACGTTTCAAGGCCCCGCCGAAGTTATACCGGCTTCCGGTACTGCTTTGACGCACAGCCTCCCCTCTCCAATCCTCTTCTTGTGGTAACAACACCTACAGACTGATGGGGCCTACATAGTGGCCGCCATGGCTCCTGATATATACATTGCTGGTCGATTCTCCGCTCCTACCAGCAGTACCATAATTTAAGGCAATATGACGCTTATATTCCAGTGCTATACACAGACGAGGATGCCGTTCGGAACTTCTGGTGTGGCCCTACGTTATGACCTGACGTCAACGAATCGAGTTTCCTCTCGGCCATAACATCTTACGTGCTTCGTAGCGTGACCGGCGAGACGAGGTGAGAGGGTCTCCCCTACTATGAGGTATCACATACGGGTGTCAGGGGGCCGGGCATGACCTCCCGATTCTGGAAATCATTGTAACTCCTGAGTTGAAGCTGATCATCAGGATGTCGTATCCTACTTATGAGTGCTTTTGCCGTTCTTGACGAAGCGAGCTACAATATTGTGTGCCACGCTCTATTCGTACGCTTAGGGGCATCTGAAAATAGAAATCTTATTAAAGAGTCAGGGAACAAGGCGTAGAGACTGCCATATCTCGTGGCGCCAACACTGTATCCTGAGCTGTCGTAAAGCGGCCCTATGTTGGGGTTCTCAAACGGGACCTTCATTCACATCCTCGCTATAACTATATAGATCTGATGATGATGCATTGGGCAACCTCTGAACTCCGTCATCCGTAGTGTAATAACTCATTAAAAAAGCCAGTACCGGCTCTTTTTCTATCACACACATACAAGGCAAAGAGGCCTTGCCGAAATAGAAATGCGATTGGGCCCACCGCTCGACCAGATCAACCCATAAAAGAGTATAACGTCGAGCAAAGGAGCCGCCCTCTCAACGTCGCACCAGTATGAAAAGACCTCATTCACATGACGCTCACTTGACCTTTCCCATAATCGTCTCGGGGCCCCTAACGACCTCCATCTGCGCGGCCCGAGCTTTGATCCCATTGAGCATGCTCCTCTCAAAGTCGTCGCGGGCGCGGAGCACGGCCTCGACCCACGTGATCTGGAGGTCCCAGTAGAGGGACTTGAAGCCGGCGAAGACGTCGGGGATGTTCTCCTTGGGCTCCTGCAGCAGCTTGAGGAACCACTCGGTGACCCGCCAGGTCTGCTTAATCGAATCCGGGTTCGGCAGCGTGTTGAAGAACTCGAAGGCCGTCGAGATATCGTCGAAGACCTTGTCTGAGAAGGGGTCGCCGCGCCGCAGCTTGGCACCCCGGTTGCGCACGCTCATCAGGTACCGCACGAGCAGCTCGTCGGCGAAAATCTCCGTGAAGATCTCCACCAGCGAGTGGTGGAGCACCTGCTGGTAGTCGTTGACGTACTCCTCGAACGTCACGATCATCTGCCGCATCGCCGTCGTCTCGTACCACTTCGGCGTGAAGAACGTTGGCATGACGGACTTGAAGTCCACGGCGATAACAAGCTTGACGAACTTGTTGAGGCACCATGTGCTGAGATCGACATAGCCGTCGCGTAGCGTGTCGATTTCGGCCTCAGATCGCTCCATGTATTGCGGTATGACGAGTGGCTCGTACTTCTGCTTGAAGCTTGAGAGGTATCCCCACTTACCCTCCTCCTCGTTATCGTCTATGCAGGCCATCTGGTCGTTGGCAGTAGCAATCAGCCAGTCCTGCAGGGGTTGGAAACCCTCTAATTCTAGGACGGCGCCGGACTCGTATTTTTCCACTTCGTCTTCCAGCATCTTCTGCAACGACTGCTGCCGGTCACGCAATCGAAGGAACATGGCATCTATAACACCCTCTGCAACGTCCGTCCTCTGCGAGTTGCCCGCGGCATCTACCTGCTCCCGAAGCATTCGCCACATGTCTACCAAATGCTTGGTCCGGAAATACCCATACTCGTCTTGGTCCAGATTTGAGCCTTCCACATTGCGATCTACGAAATCGCGTCTCTCTTGGGTAAATATTCTCTCGATCCATTCGTCAAGGAATTTGATGATGAGTTGTCGGAAGTCCTTGACCAGCTCCTGCTCCCGGTTATCGATTACGTGGGGCTTGAGCTCGCTTTCGTCAAACCCAAGTCTCTTCATCTTTTTGTAGTATTTCTCTGGGTAGTTGACTATCTCCAACGTATGCGCAGAGCTCGATTCAGGATCCTCAATCAGCTCGATCAAGAAATCATGCATCAGCTGGTGATATATGTCGCCAAAGGTCTTGAGAATCTTCCATTTCTTAGGCATAAGAGGTACCATCCCTTGCTTGACCGCATTGAGGTCGTTGAAGAACCATCTCATTGACTTGTCCAGTCTTGTCGGATCTCCCAGGAACTCTTCCCTAACCTCAGCGAACTGACCTTTGGCGTTGATGGCAATTGCTTCCAAGAATTTTTTCTTGTATCCTCGAACCTTCTTGGCGCCATCGGTGATGCTTTGGAATCGGAAGGCCATCTCTCTATGATCCTTTAATGCCTCTTGTAGGGCCTCTACCCTCTGATCACTCTTCTCTTCGGCTTCGACAATAATCGCAAGACGAACGATGAGCCCAGTATTGTCTGCTACCACCAGATTGACGACATTGAGCGCAATAAGACCGACATGTTCATCGAACCACTCAATGGCGTCGTCCAACCGTGCGAAGTAATCCTCCAGTGTCGACTGCAGGCTCGGGTCCTCCGCTCGTTCTATCTGCTCCATCGCGTCATCTCGGATATTCCGCAGTTGCGTCAGCTCGTAGTGCACATTCAGTAGGTTCGGCATGGTCTCCTTGTCTTCCTCGTCCTCCTTCAACATATTCTCGACCCTGTTTAGGCGAGTATTAAACGTCTCTAGATTCTCGACCATGGCCTCGACGGCGCCAAAATTCCGGTGGGCCTGCGACACGAGATTGATGCTGGCAAAGTCCTTGATCATGTTCTGCGACTCGGAGCACAATTGGTCGATCTTCATCATCTCCTCCTTGATAGCTTGCACAGTCTTCTGGCCGTCGGTGAGGCCGTTCATTCCAGTCTGGGTGGTCTCTAGTTGCTCGCGCAGACCACCGCGTAGTTGGGAGTCAACAGCATTCTTCTTGCGCGTGAATTCCAGCTTCATCGCAGGTATCTTATCCAGGTCATCGGGGTGTCGCAGAAGCTCCGAGAGCTTCACCGGCGGCGTGTCCATGGCGGGGGATTTGGTAGTGCCTTCGCGGCCGTAATTCGATAAGTATCAGACCATCACGCGGGAGATGTTGTTTATGGACGCTGCACTACTCTCGAGTCGGGGCCGTAGTTGTGTCCTAGTTGCGCGGTTCGATAGTTTTGGTAGATGTTCATTCGAGGCCACCCAGAATTGGACGGGCTCCGAGGGACGTAGCAAGGGGTTACGTAAATATGCATTAATCAGAGTATGTTTCTCGAAGATTGCACTCCCCGCCTAGGAGCATATTGCTTCCTTGATATCATATCATAGGATAACAGTGCGACTACGAGTCTACCACTTCGAAGTCTGGACAGAAACGAGCCTCTTTTCTTAAAAAAAAAAAAATAAAATAAAATAAAATTTTCTTTTAAAAAAGCAGCTATCAATTGAAATTATTATATTCATTTAGTTAGAGGAAGCTGCGCCGAGGCATACGCCCCAAGCGGGTGTAAGTATTGTTGTGATCTTCAGTTATTCCTCCTTAGCCACCAGGCCTGTCCGCATCAATTGGCGGAAGCCCGGGCTGCCCAGTTACACCTTCCAAGGTAAGCCTATGCGGTCCGATGTAGGTCTGCACGCGCTCTCCAGCCACGTCGGGATCTACCCCTTCAATAGCATTGGCTTCGACGGTATAGGAGCTGGGGAATTCGTCTAGCTCAGTCCCGCCAGGGTCTAGATAGAGCATAACAGCTGAATCTTCGCTTCCCCATCTGGCCTTATGGTCTGCGAAAAGCTTGTTCCACTTTCCGTCGGAAATGAGTTGGAGGGTCCGGAACGGGAAGGCAGTGGTCAACAGTAATTCCACCTGCTGTCGACAAGGAATTGGTCCTCGCTGGCAACGGTGCTGCTGCAGTTCATCCCCTCCATTATGCTCCCCGGCTTCCGTAGTAGGGGTAGGGGAGTACCTGGATCGCCGGGTCACCGAAGCCGCCTCCCATTTTGGAAATGGTGCTTATTCTCCTCTTCTCGGCTGGAGCCCACTGGAGGTGAGGTCAGAAATCTCGAAATCCCAATACGCCTGGTTGTTGCACGGCTGGCGTTATGAGGCCTATTGCCGCCAGCGCCATGGCGAAAAATGGCTTCATATTCGCACGGGTTTCTGAGAGTGTTGAGACTATCGGTCAAAGATAGCAGGTTCGCGGTCGTATGTTTGGCAAGGGGTGTCGGGACATAGGATGGCATTGCTCCAGCGTTTACCACAATTAGCTAAACGCCTTCAAAGCATGGCCACCCACCTCTAGTATAGTCGTCAGCGATTTGAGCTATCATGTTAGATTACGGAGTCAGTATCAGCTTTCTTTCGCATGTGACGAACTGGAGAAATAGCCCCTTTTGGTTTTTTCCACAGGAGGCAAGCTGCTGTGTAGGCATCATCCAACCACTCCTGAAGAGCTTATCGTCACTCTCGAACGGTAAGGCAAACAAAAAAAACCAAAGCATGGCGCATCGCATAGGTTGGTGTAATTCTTGCCCCTCAACAAAATGTAACAGATTTCCTTCGATGTACGCATGGGGATTTCTAAAATCTTTTATGGAAACCCGTGGCGAGAAGCTAGATTCCATGATATGCAATGACATTTTTAGGCGCACACAGAAGAGCATAAAATTAGCTAGAGGATACTAGGGCTGGTTTCGTACAGAGTACGTGACTCGAGTCAGACATTGATCTTTAGGCTCTTTGGAGAAACGAGGAGAGAAAGATAGGGGCTACCTAGAGGCGTTCTCGAGAACTGGTACTAGTGCTCAACTTTCGATTTTATAATTTGATTTTTGTGTGCCGTTCCGAAATGTTCCATTTACGCACATAAAGCTTACGTTGAGGCTGGCTCTTTGACATTTTACTCCTGGGGATGCATGACGTTCATAGCATTTGGATAAAGGGTAATACAATGAGGAACTACCAATGAGAGCGCTTGCTTACAAATATGAAAATTATTCTCCTGGGAAGGAAAAAATATGCCAGCAATCGGAGTCCTCTCGCTATAGGACAATGGATTACTACGTCTCATCGTTGAAGACTGCTCAGAACCTGTGTATTTATCGTATTAAATCAGGTCAAACCAGACCGGACGAGTGCGTCTGCCTTAAAGTTCTCCCTTGACTAAGTGTGACAACAGACATGTCTGCACCATATCAGAGATATCTCCCTCGACGCGAAGCAACATGATCCTTCCATTCCGGGCATAGTGCCACATTCTGTGTTTCTCTTCCGTCGTGTCGACCCAGTGTCCTCATCGCCACGGCCCAACGCCCATCTCCGGCGGATCCACTTCATGAGAGGCGTTCGTCAATCTTCTTCATCAAGCCATGGGTGAACAGGGGGCAGTCCTCCACCAGCGTCTTGAACCCGTCGTATGCGGTGAGGTTCTCATAGATGCATCCTGAATAGTGTACTAGCATGGTGCACATCTTATCACCTTCGGCTGACTCCGAAAAGGAGTTAAAAGCGTAGGCTATGAGGGAAACTATATCACCGAGGCGGCTAGGATATGGAGTGAAGATTTTCAACGTCTCCCAAAGCTTGTGAAGTGCCAGCTTGCCTAGCTTAGGGACGTCGTATTTGTCAGCCATGACGTATAGTCGGGCGTGGGAGAGAAAGACCGGAGCGTAGTTCTCGTCATATTTTGTATTCTGCCGAGGCGGTGGCGAGTGCGACGGGCATGGATATGAGGAGCTAGATATGAATTCGGTTACCATTTGCCTCTTCTTTGATGGGTTGAGGCACTTTTCGCATTTGGGCCTGCGATTAGATGGAAAGGTGGGGTGACATTGTTGGCAATATGGTCGACGGATGAACGAGACGAGAGATTCTGCATCCTCTTCAAGCGCAATAGTAGCTGATTTTCCTGCACCCGCGGTAGCAGTAGCGCTTTTTCCCACGTTACCGTCTTCAGTCGTCGAAGCGTCGATGAGGGACGAGTCTGCGAAGATAACCGGTTGGGGATCCGTGTAGCTTCCTGAGTACGTCCACTGGATAAAAGGACAAGTGCGGCTTCATCCATATCATCCCATACAACTCGGCCCTCGATAGTTTCTTTCATCTATCCGTTTAAAAGACAGTCGAGAGGCTTGGACAAGCTTGACACAGCATAGTTGTGGACGAGGAATTCTTTCTTCTCGGGGCCAATGGTGAACTGGACGAGCTTGGATTCCAGAATACTATTTGCGACAAAATCAGTCCAAAGCACAATTAAAATATGACTTCTCAGATTTCCGAACCTTTGGAAGGGCGTAGCCATCTTGTCGGTTTTGGAGGCGACGTGACTGATGGGTGTTGCTTGGCTTCTAAGTGCTGCAACAGGTGAGAGGTGGAGGTAAATCCAAAAGGGAGGCAATGAGCTAAATCAAAGATGCCCAGATTTATCCCACCCTTTCATGTATAGCTCACCACAGGACAGGTGGATTAGGACTTTGAGGGGTCTAGTGGAAGCTGTACCCGTGGAGTCTACCAGGAATGCTTGTGACTTTTCTGACTGAGCACTTTATTCTTCGATAATCATTCGCACTAGCATTGCCTATCACACTTGGTAATAGAAACTTCTTCATTTATCTGGAAATTGTTGGGGAGTGGTTGCCCAAGGCAGCTTGATATGTATGAGACCCTTCCATCACACACTGAGGCATTTTCCTAACTCCTGATCAGAATGTGGTGTTACCCCTGTATATACATGTAAAACAACTGTAACAAAGAGAAAGCAATACCGAGGGTGGCTGTAGGTAGTCCCATAAAGGAGCTGAACTATTGGGGCTAAGACCGAGCTATCCATATCCAGATCAGCCAATCGTATCAACCGTTTTCTGTTGATTTGCAGCCATTCACATATATTCTGCCTTCAACATACCAAAGGTGCGTTGGCTGAAACGTTTGACTACTGAATTGACTCACGCGATACGATTTACGGATCTCAAACTGGATATGGGCTAGATTTCGCTAAGTCCGATAATATGGATGCATGAGGGTTGCCTGAGACTGCACATATTGAAACGCATGCACTAGAAAAGAAATAACTGGTTGTGCCTAGAGCGAATCCATCCGTGTAAAAGCTGTTGCTTTCACCTGATCCGTGATTGTTCCTGTGATAATCAAATAGACTTAATATCCTTTACGTTTACAAAGTTATCAGTACAGTAGCATGGCCTTAGAAGAGGTAGCCAGAGGCCCCTTTTTGAAGGATTTTGTAAGCGGTCGACCAACGATGACGTCCCCGTAGGCAGAAATGTGAGTTAAGTCGCAATGTTGCTTTATTACGGCATCTATTTTGTGCTGTAAGGGCCCTCACATCACATCCGAGCCTTGAATGTTGCTTGATGGCAGCCTGTCTACTCATTATCACACGATAGCGAACAAGCCGCGCTTGCTGGACGGTACCCGGATCTCACCGGGAGCCTAAATAGAACGGATCAACTGCTCGCCCACTGCGCACCCTGCCCGGTAAACACGCCTAGCATATGATTCATGGCCGTGGGGCTGGGGTTGAAACTGGTGCTCATCTTGGCGCCGGCGCTTCTATCTCACCTCGGCAAGCTTGACGTCTATCTGGGATCTCAGCTGCTCGATAGACGTAGCCGAGAAAGTCACCTTGATCGGGAGTTGACTTCTTCGTGACTTCAGCGTCCAAGCAAGATCAGTAGCATTAGCTTCATTACGGGCCTACAGATAGTCCGAGTATGCTTCGAGCTGGGTCGCTAGGGAAACGTGAGACATGGTGAGAAGACGAACGGAGTCAAAGGTGCCTGGTGGTAATTATACGCTCGTTGTGTCATCCACCTCTGTGTGCCCGCAGTACTCCTCCAGGATGGCGTGGGCATTACTGCCACCGAAAGCTACGGAAGACAGTCGTTAATTACAGGTGTTTCCGGTGTGGACCACACCCCTTTACTTTTCCAAACCCCTTTTTCCATCCTTTGCTTCATATTTGACTTGCCAATATCCTTACCGAAACTATTGGCACTGATGCGCCTAGGTACTCCTTTAGTGAGGTTTGGCCAGGCTCGCCGGCTTGTCGAGACATGCAAACCCTGGAAGAACGGCTGTATGGCTGAGTTTAGAGGGTCGAATAGGAGATTCGGGGCGATGAACCCATTCTGAATTATGCGGCAGCCTTTAAGAAGGTCTGCTAAACCCACCATGCCCCCCGTGTGACCAATGATGGTCTTGATGGACTCTACATGCAGGTAATCACCGTAACCCCGATGTTGCCGACCGAAATAGGCACTGATCGCGGCAGCCTCCTTTGGGGTCGTCTGCCTATGTGCCGGTCCTATGTACTTCGAAAAACTGGGGCCGGTCCTGAGGGTTGTTCTGTGGGTCGAGTCTACCTCTCCCAGAGGTTTGGCGAATAAGCGTTACTTAAGGTGGTGTTCGGGGCACTTCAACAACTGATATTTATGGCCTGTGCCAACCCTGTTAATCAGCAAGACGTTAACGAATTTGCTGATGCTGATTTTTCCATTATTTTGAGTTTCGCTTTAGTCGGCTAATTTTAACGAACGGGCTTCGGCTTTAATTAGCCCTATTGCTTCGTAATGTAACTAAATCGTTACCATTTTTTGATATGTATGGTATTAAATATAATATTAATATCTTTATTTAATGGAATATAACGTATTCGAAAAAAAATCGAAAATATGTTAATTAAAAAGAATTAATTTATTCGAAAAATAAAAGATATTAAAACACATTTGTAAAATAACTTAATTTCCTATATAAAATTAACGGTTAATACCAAAACCTTTTAGAATTCGAAATTTTCGCAAAAAAAAATTTTATTTTTAATATAATTATTATTTTATTAACGCAAATTATGGCAAAAAGCCTTTCGGGCTTATCAATTATTATTTATATTCGATAATATTATATTAAAATTATTAAGGTTTTTATTAATTCTGAATTTTTTTAAATAAATTAAAGGCTAAACTTAATCGAAAATAATAATTAATTATAAATGCGTTATTTGTAAATTTCGTATAAAGTAATAATATTTTTTAATTTATATTAAAAATAAAATAACGAAAAATTTAATATTCCGAATTATGAGATTAAGGAATACGATTATTAAATTATAAGTAATAAATTAAACGTATAAGAAATTTCCGTCATAAAAAAATAAATAAAAAATAAATATAATTATTTTCAAAAAAGGATTTAAATATGGCTTATGTTAAAAAAAACAAATAATTTCGATTAGGATAAAAAGTTTTAAATTTTTATAATTAAGCCCGAAATATAAGAAAATTATTTAAAAATTAATAATATTTCATATATTAAATTATATAATAATAATTAACTATTACTTAAATATATCCCGAAATAAGGGCTTTCCGATATAAAGCCTTAAAATACGTTAAGTTTTATAAAACCGTATTCGGGCTTTCCGTTAAAGCTAAAAACGAATAAGCTATTAGCTTTAAAAAGGATATTAATGCTATTATTTATTCCGTTTAAAAATATTATAAGTTTTTTTTTCGCAAAAATCGGTTATTAATAAGAAAAACGATAATTCCGTCGAAAAGGCCGAAAATACCTTTGCGTCGTAATAAGTACGCGTCCGTTTTCGTAAGCGCCTTATTAACGATTTAAAAACGTAATGTAAAAATAAAAAACCTAAAAAACATAATAATTCGTTAATAAAAAAGCTTTAAATAAATTATTGAAGGGATAATTCGCAGTAAAAAATAACTTAAGGTATAAGATTAAATATAAAGCAGGCTTTCGAAATTCTTAATAATATTTATATTAATTAATTTAACGATAATACGTTATTTCGTATTCTCCGAGCTTAAATACGTAATAACCGCCTTATTATCATATTTTTTAATTTAAATAATAATTTAAAGTTTTAATAACTTAAAAGCTTTAAAAAAACTGGAGATACGGGCGGCAGGAATTACGCGCGTAACGAAAAAAAGGTACTTTATAATAATAATAGAAATATTACGAATTTCTTAAGTATGGAAAATAACGGAAATAATAGAAATAATACGGATATAAAACTATAAAAATATTAAAAGTATTAAAGTTATAAAAGTGGTGAAAATGATAAAAGTAATAAAAATAATAAAGAAAATGGCGTAAAAAAGATTTTTTTTAAAATCAGTTTTTTCTTAGTTAATATATTCTATTATAATATAACATATAAGTTATCTGAATTTTAAAAATATTAAATCCCCATATAAAATAAATATATTTCGAATTTGGTAATTTTTAAATTATTATAACGAAAAAATTAAAAACTCTATTAAAAAACTTTTCGTACTTATTAATTAATTTATTATGCCTTAATATTAAGCCCTTTTTTTAATTAACTTATAATAATAATAACGTCTTTATTTCATTATTTTCGCCTTTAATCCTTTTTAAATTTCTAATATGTATTCTATATTTCTTTCGCAATTTTATTACGATATTTTATAATAAAGAAATATACGCCGCTTTGCCTTTTTACGTACATAAAGTTATTTATTTAATTTTTATCGTTAATATAAGTTTTTTTATTTAATTTTATAAGTTTATTAAGGTTGATTTCGTCATAATTTAATAAAAAAGTTAAAAAGATTAACCGTAACGTAAATACTTTTTAATATAATGTTAACACGTAAATAAAATTCCTTTTTAAAAATTTTAAAAATATTTTTTTATTTGTCAAAAACTTTTTCAATAACATTTTATAACTGTATATATTTTAAATTATACAGTTTTTCCGACGTACGTAACTTTATTTTGGTTTATATTTATTTTCGAAAGTAATATCGTATTCTGTAATACGGAATAAAGATTTGCCTGCCGGTAATATATCCAGTATCGCTAAGTAGATATTTATCCTTAGGGATAATAAGGTTATTACGATTAACCGTATTATTAAAAATTTTGCCGTTATTTGCAAAATCTATTTAACTTATTAATACGTAAATAAACTTTTTATCGAAATCATAAACGGTTAAAATATTTGTTAATAATTTCCTTTTACGGTTTTTCTATACTTTTTATTTAAAGGTATTATTTTTAATTTTAATCTTAAAATAAAAGCCGTCGAACGTTTTTATTACGTTAGCAAATTATAAAAAGAATTTCCCGTTATTTACGATTTTTCGATAAAAATAAATATTAACGGATTTAATAATAAAATAGATTAATATTATAAAGGTATTTAAAATTTTATAAAACGAACGATAAATAATAATATTATTTTTTATAAAACAATCTGCCGCGAATTTGTTACAGGAACAGGGGTTCCTGTCTTAAGGAGGCCAACCTTTAAGGCCTAGCGTAGAACCGCCACGGCTAAACTCCGGAAGGGAGTTCTTGGCCCAGACGATATGATCTAGGAGATCTGATGGATTAATCAGATCACATAAATTACATAAATCCACGATACACTTACTTTAGGAATTAGGATATATAATAAATCGGTCTTTTATATAAATAATACCTACTTAGTTTCGCTCCTTAATTATTAATTTAAGCTTTTAATCCAAAAGCAATTATACCATTTTTTAATTAAAAAAAATTCTTAAACCTTTTTAACGAATAAATCATTAAATTATTTTTCGCCTTATTATTACTTACAAATTAAAACCTTTTTCGGATATTGCTTATATCTCCAAATAAATATATAATAAGTTCGTTATATTTTAATAATTCCTTAATTAATAACTAACGAATAATTTAAGGCCTAATTAAATATAAGTTTTCTTAAATTTAATAAAAACGATATTATAGGATAACGTTTAAAAAATAAATAATATATTTAATCCCCGTTATTAATTAATAAAGGATTAATAATTAGATTAAACAATTTACCCCTTATTAAAAAAGTTCTTTAACTAATTAATAATATGGCACCCCTTATTATTAGATCTCAGGGAAAACCATTTTTGTAACCCAGATAACAACTTACCCCGGCCCTTAAGGACACCATCGAGGTCCAGGGAAAAAAGTTAGAGGAGAAGGTAATTAAAAAAAGGGCTAAGGAAAAATATGAGGCCGAAGTCCTAAAGGAAAAAAAAAAGAACTTATTATAGAAAAAAAATTAGACCTCCTGGCACAAAAAATCAAAAGCCTAAAAGAAAAAAATATTCAGCTCGCCAAAAGAAAAAAACCGGCCTTCCCTTAGTTCGGTTCCGCCAGAAAACGAAATTAAGGAAATAGGTTTCGACCATTTTCGGAACAAATATTAAAAAGAATTTCGACTTTGCCATTATTTGGTGCGAATTAAATCCGTAAAAAAACCATTTCACCTCCTAGCTATTAAGGAATACCAGATATCAAAAATTACAAACTAATTTCCCCTAAACCTTATAATAAATTTACGGATATAAAAGAATTTCTGGTGCAAATTAAATTTTACCTTAAGTTCTATAAAAATTCTTTAACGAAAAATTATTAAAAGGTAATAGTTATCTTTTAATTACTTATTAAAAAAGTTTTCCTGTAATTTGAACTTATTATGAAAAATTACTTACAAAATTATTTTAACGAATTTTCGGATATAACCAATTACATTTTTAGCAAATATAAATATTTCGAAAAAAAATAAAAACCTTATTTAGAAATTTAAATAAAAAATAACATATAATTAAATAACTTTATTTTCTCCGTTAAACCAAATTAACGTCTAAATATATAACCAAATTTAACCGTTTAACAATTATTTTAAATCTGTCAAAAAATGCGTTATTTTATTTTTATTATAACGGCTTAAAATCGTAAGTTAAAAATAAGATATACATAAAACCTAAAATAAAATCTTTTACAAAATATACCGACAAGGTTATTATTGCCGATCGCCGTACTTTTAATCGGTATTTCGAAAAAAAGGGAACTGGCAGACGAAATAGCGACAAAAATATCAGTAACCGAATTAAAAAAGATAAAGGCAAGCCTTAAAAAAAAGCAAATACCGTTTCGAAAAAGCCCAAAAAAAAACAAATTTAAAGTAAAATATTTTAACTGTAACAAAAAAAGGTACTTTAAAAGCAAATATTACTCTCTTACAAAAAGGAATTCCAAAAAATTGTTTAATTTTAAAAAAAAGTTAAAATAATTAAACAGGAAATAAATAATAAGGTAAAAAAAAAGGAAAAAAAATTAACTCGATTTCCTTCTAACCAGATTTTATTATTGCTATAACTATTTAAATCCAAAACGATATCCCAAAATACGAAAATTATTTTATCTACCAGAACTTTAAGATTAAAACCTATAAAGACCACCTAGGATAAACGGCTTCTAAGATAACCATGGCGTTAAAATATTATTATTATTTCGAACCGTCTTAATATAAAATGCACGACGAAAACGGTTAATTTCAACCCGACGTTAATAACTATAAACAATTATCCCCGGAACTTTATAAATTCCCAAAATATTCGGTACATGCCGAAAACCCCAAATCGAACCCTTACGATCTGCTGTATTTTACCATTTATTACCGCAATAACTATCTCGCTTATCTTAAAGCAAAAAAAGATAACAACTTTTGGCCTGGATAAAACGAAAAAATATTTACCGAGCCTGATAATAAATGCAGGTACATAAAAACTCCCCGATAGCCAAAATACCTTAGGTTTTGTTATTTACATCTTAATTTAAAACAGAATTAAAAGGCCATATTGTAACGAACCTGTCATACATCCACCTGGAGGTATGAGCAGTATCCGAAAAGGGTCTTGATTTGCAGGTAACAATAAGGCGAAAAATAATTCAATATGTTCGTTAAAAAGATTTTAAGGTATTTTTCTCTTAATTAAAAAATAGTACAATTACCTCTGGCTAAAAGCTTAGATTAATAGCTAAGGAGCAAAAAACTAAGTAAATGGCTATTTATATAAAAGATCCAAACCTTATATATCTTTCTTATCTTTTATGTTTCTTATGGTTTCTGGGGATCTCGAGAAACCATGGTGTCTGTCCACGAATCTCCTAATATCTTTGGAGATTGACAGAGACCCGAGGTTTATCCGATGGAAGGTGGAGATCCCGAGCGTCTCCAACTTCCTGGGCCTCCTTTGGGCCTAGTGGAGTCCCTTCTGAACGTAACACATATCGTAAGAATACTTATATTACGCCTTAACGTTTTGTATTTAATACGAGCTCCTAAATATGGGAATACCTTTTTCGAAAGTATACCTTTCCGACTTTATGATTTAAAAGGTATAAAACCAAAGGATAAATTAAAAAAAAAATAATTATTTTCGGATGCCAGTTAAGCAGAAAAAAATAATATAAATATATAAATAACTATTATACCAAGTATGCGACTAAAAAAGCTCGAAAATAAAAACGCCTCCTTATAAATAAATTACGTTAATCAAAAAAACGATAAAGGTTTTCGAAGGTAAAATATTAAAAAACCTTATTATATAAAACCTTATACAAAGCAACCAAAAAATACGTAATTAAATTAAAATTCTTTTTTGATATAAAAGCAAAACGTTTAAAGTTATAATCGACTTAAAAGCCGAAAAATTTTTTATTTTTCCTATAATTGCAGAAAAATATTAGATTTCTTAAAAATATAAATTAAAGATTTATAAGTTACGTATAATAAACGAAAACCTATTTACGTATAAAAACGGCCGAATTTTTCGAAAAATTAAAAAATTCCCAGTATAAATTTAAAGATATTAAAAACGGATTTCGCTGGATATTGCCGATATTTCCGGATACGATATTATTTTGGAAATGCCATAATTCAGATTTAATAATTTACGTATTAACTAAAAGCATTAAACATTTTTATAAAAAAATAAATTACTTAAAAAAACTATTAATAAATTTATTATATAATTAAGGAAGTACAAATTATAAATCAAATTTCCACAGTATTACCTAAGTATCGACGATTTAAAAAATTATTTAAGGATAAAAAAAATTACGAATTACTATTATATGGTTAATAGGATTATAAGATATCTATCAAAAAAATATTATCCTAAACTTCATAAAATTTACCACATAAACCTTAATAAATTAAAAGCTTTATAAAAAATATTTAATTTAACTTAAAAAAAGAATATATTTAACTTTTTGATTTTTTCGTTAAATACCCCGTCCTTATAATACCAAAAACTAAAAATAAAAAATAAAAAATTAATAAAAACGGAAATTTGGTTTTCAAAAAAATAATCGATTACAAATAATTAAATAATATTATAATTAAAAATGGATATCCTTTAACTCTTATAAGTACGTTAAAAGAAAACGTTAATAAAGCAAAATAATTTACCGTATTCGACCTCCGGAACGGTTATTACCGTATTAAAATGGCCAAAAAAGAAAAATGAAAAACGGCGTTTAGAACAATATATGGATTTTACAAATACCGAATAATACCTATAGGACTTATTAATACCCCTACCAATTTCCAACGCCTAGTTATAATTACGCTTAAAAAATTTCTGGATAAGTTTATATTCGTCTATCTCGACGATATCCTCATCTACTTCGAAACTTTGGAAAAGCACAAAAAACAAATCGTCCAAGTACTCTAAATATTAAACAAAGCGAATATCCGAGTTAACCCAGTTAAAAATATATGGCATACGCAGAAACTAGATTTTCTAGGATACATTTGTACCTCCGGCCAAATTCAGATTTAACGCTTTAAGATAAAAACAATTAAAAACTGGTTTATCCCTAATAAGACGACCGTTATAAACATCCGGCAAATCTTAAGATTTACGGATTACGTATACAATCTAATTAAGGGATACGAAAATATAATTAAACCGTTAACGAAACTTACTATTAAAAAATATATAAGAAAAAAGTTTAAATTCCCAAAAAATACGAAAAAAATATTTCAGATTTTAAAAAATATAATTACCAGCGGACCTATAATAAAATTACTTAATGCCAATAAAAAAACGCCTAAAAATAAATATTTCAAAATACGCATTAAATACCGTCCTAAAATAATTAAAAAATAACGGCAAATAATACCTAATAGCATATTATTTAAAAGTATTCAAAAATACAAAATTTAAATATTTAATTTACGAGAAAAAATTATTGGCAATCGTTAACGCTTTTAAAGAATAAGAACCTTTCCTTAACGGAACGAAAAAACCCTTTAATATTTACTTTAATTACAAAAACCTTACTCGATTCATAAAAACGCAAAAACTAAACAAAAAATATAAGACTTAAATAATTTTCCTATTAAGATTTAATTTTAAAATATATTACATTAAAGGAAAAAAATATTTAGGCGGATATTCTTAGTCGCAAAGGCGATTACGATTCCAAAATTCCCAAAAGAAATATGCAAATATTATAATACAATCAGAATAAAATAATACAATTATGCAAAATCTTAAAAAAGCTATTTCCCGAATTTTTGATACGGTTCCGAAATTTCTATAACAAGGAAGAATAAAAAAAGGTTTAATAACTAAAAGGACAATTAAAAAACCAATTACTGTACTATAACAAAATTTTTATTCCAAAGGATTAATAAAAACAATTTATTAAAAAGTTTTATAAAAATTTATTGCACGAATATCAAGAAATTTTTAAAATTATTAAACGGTTACAAAAAAAGTATAATTTCCCTAAGCTACGCCGTATAGTTAAAACAATTATTAAAAACTACAATATTTGCAATAAGGCTAAGGCAGCACGCCATAAGCCTTACGGACTATTGCAACCTACTAATATTTCTAATAAAACATGGAATACTATAACTTGGAACTTTATTATTAGCCTTTTTCCATTTAAGGACTTAATTACTGGAGTCGAATATGACGGAATTTGGGTAATAATCGACAGACTTACCAAGTATAGGTACTTTTTATCTTTCAAAAGGAACGTAACGGCAAAACAGTTAATTTACGCCTTTATTAAATATTATCTGAATAAATATGGAATACCAGAAAAAATCATTTCCGATAAAGATACGCTTTTTACTTTAAAATTTAATATTAATTTTTTTAAGTAAATTAACGTAAAACTTAAGTTCTTAATAATTTATTATCCCTAAATAAATAACTAAACCGAAAAACTAAACTAAATTTTGGAATAATATTTCCGAAATTATGTTAATTATTAATAAAATAATTAGGTAAACTTTTTACCAGTAGTACAAATCGCTTATAATATATTTATTAACGAAAATATAAGCGTATTTCCTTATACAGTTATATACGGGCATAAAGCAAAAACAAAAAAACCTAAATAACCGCTTAACAAAGTACCAAAAATTATTACAATTACTTTAAAAGCAAAAATATTAATTACAAAAATCAAGACGATCTAAGTTCGTTTTTAAAAGAAATTATAATTCCTTTAATAACGAATAATTTAATATTATAACCAACAAAAATTAAAAAAATAATTTTAACGAAAGAAAATAAAGTTTACTTATTACGCCAAAAACAAAACGCAATTTTAAATATTTTACAAATCAAAATAAAAAAACCCAGTAATAAGCTTAATTTCAAAAAACTTGGCCCATTCAAAATTGAAAAAATTATTTCCAAAATTAATTATTAATTATCGCTACCCAAAAATATAAAAATACATTCCGTTTTTTATATTTTTTTTGCTAAAACTAGCACTTAAAAACGCCCCGTTAAAAACAAATCTGGAATTCGAAAAAAATTCTGATAAATACGAAATCGAATAAATATTAGATTTTAAAATAATTAAAAATAAAATCCAATATTTAATTAAATAGGAAAAATACTTACATAAAGAAAATACTTAGGAACTACTTAACCATTTAACGAATACAATAAACTTAATTAAGATGTTTTACTGCCAAAATCCTAACTAACCGTTTCTAGTATAACTAAGGTTGCAAACGATAACGGTCCCTTACTTAAATCCAACCCTGCGGCGTTCCAATCGAAAAAAATAAATATTTCCGTAATAATATCTATTTCGGAAACAAACTGTACCTGCTTTATTTCTATACGTTACTGCTTTTCCTCCAATTTTTTCTATTCCTTTAATTAATTTATTTTATAATTTTCTTTCAAAATAACAAAAGTTTTTTTTTGCAAAATATCTTGTTAAAAACGCAAACGTTTTAATCGACCCAAAAGTTTTATTAACTTATCCTCCATTTCGCGCTATTTTTTTTATAAGCGTTTACGCTTTTCCCTGATTTTCATTAGGGAATTTATGTTTAATATGTTATAAGCTGAACGTTGGCGATAGGTATAATAATTATAACTTGGAATATTTACTACGTAAAAGCAATCGAATTCCCCAAAACGAATATAATTTGAATAGGCAATAACTTTGGAGCCAAATTTCTCGTTAAAATTCGCACGGTTATCGCGCGTTTCGCGTTAATTTAATCGAGGTTTTTTTTTCTTTTTAAATACGGCCTGTTATAATAAAATTAACTAAAACTTTTTCAACTTTTTCTAATAAAATAAAGCGGCAAACCTACGGTTTTTATCTTTAGGATAAAGATTCTTAAAAAAGGGAAATAATATTATAGGAACAGGAGTTCCTATTTTAAAAAGGCCAACCTTTAAGGCCTAACGTAAAACTGCTACGACTAAATTCCGGAAAAAAGTTCTTAGCCCAGACGATATAATTTAGAAGATCTGATAAATTAATCAAATCATATAAATCACATAGATCCACGATATATTCATTTTAGGAATTAGGATATATAATAAATCGGTTTTTCGTATAAATAACACTTACTTAGTTTCGCTCCTTAACTATTAATCTAAGCTTTTAATCCAGAGGTAATTATATTGTTCTCTAATTAAAAGAAAAGTCCTTAAACCTCTTTGACGAACAAACCACTGAATTATTCCTCGCCCTATTATTACCTGCAAATCAAGACCCTTTTCGGATACTGCTCATACCTCCAGGTGGATATATGACAGGTTCGTTAAAGAATTAAACGGAAAAACCTTAAGCTATAATATAAAAAAAAATTATCATTTTTTCGTTTATCGAAATCCGTAACGTTTTTAAGCCCGTATTTGTTAATAATTAATTACATAACGCATAATATACATTTTTCTTTATTTTTATAATTTTTTAAAAGTAATTATTAATTAAATATAATATTTTAAATATATATATAACGCTTATTAAATTATTAATATATACTTTTATACGGCGTTAAAAATTAAAATTAATAATTACGAAAATAATAACGAAAATAATTAGTTATTTCCGTTAAAAACGGCGTGTTTTTCGCGTTTTCCGTATTATTACCATAATTTTTAATTATAAAAAACGTTAAATTCTATTACGAAATTACAAAATAATAATTACGGAAATTTAAATTTATGGCGTTATTAAGATATATAATTAAAAGGATAACTTAAAACTAAAGTAAGGTTTTTAACGTAATTTATACGTTATTTATTAGCAACTTTAATACCTTAAAGGTTATTAAAGTTAAAATAAAGGAAAATCAATATATTAATTAAATATGATTCGTTTAAGCCCGCCAAAAAATCAGTAATTTTCAGTAGAAAAAAAGTGGGAATGCTAATATTGATGGATACGAACGGATTGCTGAAGATAATGTTGATTCCCTATAAATACGGGTTGTTGAAGTGCCCCGAACACGCCCTAAGCTTCCGAACGGGGAATCGTCAGGCCGTTTGAGCGGTTATTTGGGTTGGCACCAGTGTTGCGGGTGAGGCATTCGATGTGGTCGCCATTAGCAATGGGTCACTCAGCCTTTTTTTTTACCATAACTGCCGCCGTTCCTTCACCGCGGACATAACTATCTACATCTGCATCCAACATATGTGACCGGCCGGTAGAGAAAGTATGTTTATGCTGTTTTCTGGGATAAAAACCTCTTGTCCGAGGATTATCTGGCTGCCATACGCTACCGTGGTACGCAACTAGTCCGCCCGTAAAACTTGGATGCCCTAGTACACCGCAATAACGCTGGGACGAACAAGCCGTATCGATAGTCATTTTCAGGCAAAACGTCCGCATTTTACAGCATGAGATCGTTATACTTGATGCCTATGATGATTACGTAAACGGCCGTATCAGATTTACGCAGCGATTCTATCGTCTGTCCGCCCGCTTCAAGAGTTTCGTACACAGTTTCCAACAGCAGACACTGCTACCGATCTATGGAATTCGCCTCATAAGGACTGGCATTAAAAAGGGGCGCGTCGAACGCGCCCAAGTCATGCTGCATCAAACATGCCGCTGGATATTGGCGGTGCCATGATGGCTGCCGTCAGGATAATAGAAGCTCCTGGTACTAACTCGATCAGGGGGAATATCCTGGCACCCATCGCGGGGGTTCTCAAACACTTCCATAATGCCGAAGGCACATCCGCGCCCTCAGGAAGCCGCTGCTGCTGCCCACGATAGCGATCGGCTCTGGTAGTTGGGAGGAAGCCATTGCACATGGTATACGACCCGGAGACCTACACAGCTCCCATTTTTCGCCGTACTGGTGGTAATACTCAGGGGGTTGTGACTTCCTTAGGTGGAAACGGGGAAAACATCGGCAGACGGGCCTATCAATTCGGCACCGTGGGATGGATAGGCACGCCTAGGTGATCGTATCCGAATTTCTCTCGTTCTATTCCGGGTATCGCCACTGTTAGGCACTTTCGGGCATGCCGGAACTCCGACCCTTTCCCATAAACTCATTCTCGTCAGCTACACGGTCTAGGCACCCGTGACGGATCGTATCACAACGTTACCTCACGCCCCATATCTGTAGTTCCGGAGAGAGATATGCCCGTATGTAACTCGAAGCCAGACGCGGTCTCATGGGTGAGAGCGGAGAGGGTAACGGAAGACCGGGCTGTACACGGCGACTACAATCAGCAGGCAGCCAGGAGCAGAGCGGCTAGTTAGCGCTTTCTATCATTCTGTGCTCCCCTTACAGAGCACACGTATCGTACGTCTGTAAGGAAGGGTACAGTTGCCAGTGCGGATACACGGCAATACCCTTCCTGAAAGGAATGCTAGGGGCCTTTATAAAGGCAGCCTCGGGGCGATATGGTCAGCCCTAGGGGTGGTCAGCATCATGTATGCTACATCACCGCCAACAGAAAGGATCACCGAAGTTCCGCCTTTTCTCAGTTATCAACAGATATCGTGCACGAACCACCGCTGATCTCCCGTCCAGCTAAGTGGGCATTCACGTAACTCTGACTAGCTCTGATTAGCTACGCTTCTTGGCGTTGCAGAGCCGCATGCCGATCGCACGCTAATCACCCTACGCTTTCGGAAAGGTACAAAGATAGCTATCTCTTCAGAAAATGCTGCGTTCCAGTGGTGCGTGCACAATATTCGCAGATAACCGAAGAAAAGGCAGTACATACTCATGAGTGGAACACGCCTTGGGGTTGGTTCCGTCCGACCTCCACCAGCCGCGTTCAAAAGCTTCTTTGCCACACTATACCTCCTTTTAGTACACTAAGTAGGTAATGATGACTGGAAGAGGTACTCTAGCCCCTAGGTAGACTTTATGAAAGACCTGTTGGAAGGGCCCCTTTTGAGAGCCCTATTGGAAGTGCTGACCCGACCTTTATTGCAGGCCCTAACCGAACCTGATTTGGCCCCTATTGGACCCTTATTCCAGGACCTGTTGAAGGGACGTGTTGGAGGACTTGACCTGGCCTTCGTGGAACCCCTATTCCGGGACTGACTCGTTAAGGGACCTGCTAAAGGCTGGCATTCAATTCTGTAAGTGGCTTTGCAGCATTGAAGGCAGAAGTCCCCCAACTGATATTGCTACCCACTTAGTTTTTGCGTAGGGATCTGAGGGATATGACCCGGTGGAGGTTGGGCGTTGGTTTTTTGCATTAACAACGTCTGGGTTTTAGTTAGTCCCGGCGTATTCTCCGGCCTGTCAGGGAGGCAGGGAAGTTCCTTGATGGATATAGAGAAGGATCTAGGCCCCTATCGCCCCTACATTCTACATTATCTGTGGAGTCGTGGCTTTGGGTATCAATATGTACCTCAGATAATCCCTTTTCTATTTTCTCGATCATTATGGAGATCAAACACTGCCTACCTATTCAACAAGCCGGGTTTGTATGACCTTCGTGATCTTTTGATTTGACACGAACTTATAAAGATCAACTGCGTAGGCTTTTTATACACACGTGCTTAGGGATATATAGCGAATAATGAAAAGCCGAGGCGCTCATTCTAGTACGCATTGATAAGCTATTCCAGATCGAACAACACCGCAGCATTATGCCGACACCTTTGCGCCAGGCATCTATAATCGTACAGTGCACCGCGATTAACACGACGGCCCAGTGCCCTCGCTGTCACCCGACATGGTTCCAGTAAAGACGGCCGCCGTAACCGACAACCATGTTGATATGAAGTTGCTCAACTACAGCGCCGCCGCCGGAGTCATCGTCGGGCATGACTTCGCGGGGACGGTGGTGGCGCTGGGAGCGGATGCACAGGCGGTAGGCGTCTGGCGGTCAGCGACCGCCTCATAGGCCTCTTACACGGCATGAACTAGGGTTTGCAATGGGTACCCACGGACTACCCACGAACTAACCACCCACGGATACCCGTGGTAGGAAATTTTAGCGTGGGTGGGTGGGTAGTGCAAACCCTAGCATGAACAGTCTACGGCCCGGCGTGGGAATGTTTGCCGAATACGTCGGCGCGTACGCCGATCTTGTGTTAAAAATTCCCGACGGTATAAGCTGGAAAAGGCAGCCAGCCTAGGCGTCGGTATCGCGACTGCGGCTTTGGCGCTCTTTGGCGAGCTCGGGCGTACCCATGCCGGCTGAACCAGTAAAGACCCCGGAGCGAGCCAAGCCCGAGGAGGCCTTGGATCGATTTGTGCTGGTAGCAGAGGGGCAGTACAGGCAGCGGCACACGAGCTACCAACTGTTAAAGCTGTATATACTTCTTTTGGTCACCACACGACTTTTACGACAACCCCGATACTATAATGCAGGATAATTGGGCTGAGTCAAAATTGGTAACTGCAATGCCGGTTTCCGTCCTATCGCTACATGCTCGCCCTCCAGCTCCAACCTGGTTCTCTCCTTCGGCGTTGACAAGGTCTTTGATTACCATAGTCCGACCTGCGCAGCCGATATCCGCGCGTGTACGCGCAACAAGCTAGTAATGACCCTCGACTGCATCACCCAGGCCGATACTACCCAACTATGCTACGCTGCTATAGGCCGCGCGCTGGCGGCCGCTACGTCGCTCTGGAACCCTTCCGGGGGGCGTGACTCAAACCCGACCCTTGACGATCAAGCCGTCCTGGATCTTGGAATTGACCATCTTCGGTCGAGGTGGTCCTGGAGTTTGCTGCTGTTCAACCCTCTTGGATCGCGGCTTCATTAGCACGCATTCTGTCATGTGCATGTCTGGCGGGTCGGAAGGTGTCATGCAGGGGGTCGAGACGCTGCAACATCAGGGTATTTCTGGTTACAAACTGGTTTATTCAGCGCCATGAGGTCGCGTAGTCATGGTCAATATCTTTCGTGACAACCGCATATTGGGTTAGTAGAGAGATCTGATTCGCAATTACCTGTATAAGTTGAATGGAATAGGCATGTACAGTGCAGGGACTACCCAAAACAGCTTCATGACAGGGGTTGGGGAATGGCTTGTACTTCACACATCCCTCCCTGCTCCTGCTCCCATTCGCCAAGGACGTTATAAGGGCGCTGATGAGCCGAGCCAACCGGGTATAATACTGGCTCTCTGTTGGGCCGCATCCCCCATCCCTTGTTTATGTTGGCTGCGGTTACGGCAGCGAGAGAAGGCAAAGCTTCTCCCCCCATCTGCCTCCTCGTTTTGCATCCACCCTCTCAACTTCGCCTTGGCTCAACTGTTAGCATCCACTTTCAAGAATCAATCATCACCAGTCATCTTCAACCCGTCGCTTTCAGCTAGTCAAAGTACATTTCCCACTGCTTTTTTGCGTTCTTGTCGCATCTGATATACCCATGGGGCAAGCTCAGAGTTTGTCGACGCAAATCGAAATTGCGGCACCACCAGAAACCGTTCGATCTGTGGTATGTCCCCTATCTTCAGCTCTGGTCCAAAGGTTCCAAACTAGAACTTGTCACAGTTAGGCTGATCGCGAGAAAAGGTTGCATAGAGTGTGGAAAGTGATAATTGTCTGACTAGAATTGAGCTCCAAGGAGCGGTAGCTAGGAAGCTATCTATATACTATGGGAGCGCCGGAATAAGGTTCTTCCGGATGCTGTAAAGCTTAATAACTAACATAAATACCCTTATTCTATAATATACCCCTTAGATAAAAGGGACTTGCTTTTTTAAATCTGTTTATCATAGTTTTTGTAATTTTTAAATAATTGTAATAATAATACAAAATAATATAATTAATTAATTTAATTAATAAAAAGGTGAGTTATACGTATATTAGGCACGTAAGGGAAAAATTATTATTATGTTGTTTTTTTTTATTATTATTACGGTAATAAATAATAAAATAATAGGGTTTACGTTTTGCCTATTTACTTTTCTATTATTTTCGTATATTAAAATCTTTTTTTTCGGTTCGTATAATAATTTCGTAAATATTTTAGGCTAAAAGAAATAATCCCAATATTTACGGGTATAATGCAAATTATTATTATTATTATTATTATTATTATTATTATTATTATTATTATTATTATTATTATTATTATTATTATTATTATTATTATTATTATTA
>QJNS01000242.1:0-116213 GCA_004154925.1 Monosporascus cannonballus
CGCCGCCCCCCCCCCCCCCCCCCCCCCCCCCCCCCCCCCCCCCCCCCGCCCGGGTGGCAGACTGGCTATTATATCCTTTGCAACGCCTTTGGATGGTTCTTTTTCTTCTCTGTGGCATTACGCTACACACTATACCATGAGTGCTGGGGAGGCTCAATCTGATTTCAAGGAGTGCAAAGCTATCGAAATTGCATGGACAGCAAGGAGATGGATGGAACATCCTTGTTTGTACCTGAGCTTGGTCCCGAGGAACGGGCACGTTTGTACATACGCTTGGATGGGGCAGGGGAGTAGACGATCTATGCTCGAAGAGAGAGCCGGGTCGACGATTACCTCCCGACGAGAGAATGTCCAGGCGATAAGGAGACGGTGGAGAGATGGAAGTTAATACGGCCGTACGGCAATAAAGTTCCCTTTGTGCAGATTTCTGTCCTGCCATTTGGAAGTGAGACGGATTGTCTAAAACTCCAGATCGAGTTCCGAAAGGGGATGGATATGCTCGCACGTGTGGACTGGCAAATGGACTTTGAATCGGCGACACTGGTACAATGCATATAGATACTCGCAGGCAATCGGAGGCTAGGGCATCCGTACGGGCCGAATCGAATTGCCACCAAAAGCATCCCAAGATCACGGCTCTGGGCTTTCTCACCCTTGTCCCGCCAAGTTGGGTGCTCGATCTGTCCACATGTAGGTACATGGAAGCTTCGAGTATCCGGGCGGCAGGTGACAAGCAGCTACTTTTATACTGTAGGCTAACCTGTGCGATCGTCGTACCTCTGGCAATGCATAGAAAACTCGTATGTGGATGATGAGAAGCCTAGAAGCGCGAGGTTGAGCTGTCAATAAGTGGTTGGTGGCTGAATCCGGGATGACGTCCCCTGCCCCACTTCGTCACGAGATGTGGATGTCATCGCCGTGACCAAGGAGGGTTAACAACAGATAAAGGGGGGGATCGTCAGGAATTAATAATTGTAGGCCCAGAATCACATCTTGTCAACATGTGATTCAATAGCTGCTATTCAAGGTGCCAACAGCCGCTAACATATGTAGCAGCATAGCTCGGGTACCCGAGTACTTATCGGCCGTTATCAAGACCAGAAAGAGCATGTCAGCGTCCCCCTATCTATCTACACACACGAAAAAAAAAAAAAAAAAAAAAAAAAAAAAACAGAAATAGGTCGACCGTCCAATTGCTCCTCCCCCTAGTGTGTCATCGTCCGTGGCGGAGCCATCACACAGCGGATCGTGACGCACAGCTACAGGCCCAGCCAGTATACCAGGGAGCCATAGCAAAAACTCGGGAGTCGAGGCAAAGACAAAGATGCTAGACGAGGACTTCAACACCAAAATGGCCGACCTGGCCAAGATCCAGCAGGAGGCCAACGACGCGCACGCCCGCGCCATACAGAGCATGGCCGCCGACCTCAGCGACATGTGCGGCAGGTTCGAGAGGGAGATGCGCGCCGAACGGGCGACTACGGACGGTCACAGTGACGACTCCGGAACACCGGGGACGACGGTGCGTGGTCAGGCGGATGGGGGGGTGGGGAAGATGGAGAGGAGGAAGGGTCCCAGGAAGGGTCCCAGGGATGTTGTTGGGTCCGGGTCGCAGGCCGTGTGAGGTGTGCATGGTTTGAGTCGGCGTGGTTCAAGTTGGTCTGTGCGTATGCCTGGCTAGATAGGGCTAAAGGGCTGGCGAAGGAATCAGGGGAGCGGAGGGATGGCGCCCGGGTAATATCGAGCGGCCTGCGGAGCGTTCAACAGTTGATTGATGTCGTATGATGTATAACGGGCTTCGTAACGATGGATATTGTAGTATAGTGAAATATATGGCTATACGGACGTGCGAACCTCTCGTACAGATGGAATCGAACACCCTGTCTCCGTATCACTCAACAGGGCGAGTCGAGTCGCTAGCACCAGAGCCAAGTGCTGGCTACCTATTATGCATGCTCACGAAGATTAGGAAAGCAGGTGTGAATTAGCCCGAGGTAAAAAATACCTGAAGATATTATCCTCAGAATAGGGGGTCATAGTCGCTAGGACTGGTGACGTTTGTGGAGAAACGGGCTGGCCCAGAGATCTTTGGAGTGGTGGCGACCATGGCAGAAAAGAGCCAGCGCAGCAATTATGCCACCACTGTCGATGTAGACTTCGCTAGTTATCCAGGCAGAATTTCAGCGCTTAACTAACCGTAAAGCGAGGACCGTTTCGCTTCTATGCCAAGTCGGTTTCCACTCGTGCGACCACCAGGTAGAACGAGCACATGCAGCCTCCCTGAAACTGGCCTGCCCAGAGCCCCTATTACTGGAAGACCCCCGAGAGGGAATAAACTACTAGTTACGTACTTGCCTTCTAACGCCCGAATTATTTCAGGGAGAGCGAGTATACCGGGAGTAACCTGGAGTCATTAGCGGGGGTTATATATAGAGTTCGGAACTGGGTATTTCAACTGTTATTGCGAGTACTGATGCTAACCACAAGGGCTTGAAGAGTATTGGGGGGCGTGACTTGTACGATACGACCATCTCCGCAGCTCACTCGCTAGCAAATTTAGAAATGCATAACTCAGAAAAGCATTTCAAGCTATGCCCCTCCTCCATATCTTCGGCCGTTATCGCAATGTGCCTCTGATCCGTAAGAGGCTAAACAGCAGTGGTCGCATACGTTAGGCAGTAAGGGGCGATAAACAAGTCCCAGGTGCGTCGGACTGTCCCCATATTGAAGCAAAACATCATGAAACCTACTACTTGCTTGGAGACGGATATAAGCCAATTCGGTGAGTGTGAGACCTTTCCCAGAAGGGCCTGTCCCCTTGATAATCCCCGCATACTCTTCAGACACAACTTTCTGTTTTAAGATATGCTCTATTGCGGTCTAGGATGTTAGAAGATATTTTGAGTACTAATGAAGGAGATGCAGTTCTCTGAATTTAGGGAGGTGTCTGGTATTCATCTTATTCGACCGTGGCTAATAGGAGCCGAGTGTTATATGATAAACTGATGTTCTAACTGGGCTAATGAAACCTGACTGCCGCTGTGCAGTGTTTTAAACAGACTAATATATAAAATTGCCCCTGCAGTGTCTATACCTAAATGACCACCTTTACCTAAGTCCATATATCCTTCCCGCACTCACTCTGTATATCGCTGAGCGACATGGTAGAGTGGACCGACGACAACGCCTCGCCGGTGTCTATGCCGTCGTTACTTGTTTCGCTGCCGCGGTGGCTTCCAACATCGCCCTCTTCTATCATTTCCTTCTTTAACGTCGCTCTACTCGTATTCTTCCCAGTCACCATGTTCTTCTTAACAGGCGTCTGCGTGTCCTCTACCTCGTCATCCTCCCACCTCGCATCTTCCCACATCCTCTGCAGAATATCTCGCTTCTGGTCATCCCTCACTTCCACATCGAACTCGAAAGGCTTGGGCTTGGCGATGAGCAGCGGCGTGTTGTCGTTCCAGTGGACTGGGACCTCGGTGCCGTCGGGCCGTCTCTTCTTGCGGATGTTGAACGCCCACGCCAGGCCGCCCATTACGAGGAATAGATCCTGATCGACGATCGGGACGCCCTGGCACGTGCGCCGGCCGAACCCGAACTGGCTGAACCCGTTCAGGTTCGGGTAAATCGTCAGCGGCTCCTTGTAGGTCGGGTACTTGGGGTTTAGCCAGCGGTCCGGGTTGAAGGTCTCGGGGTCGGGATACGTTTCTTCGTTCCGCGTCATGCCCCTATACCAGGCGAGATAATATCAGAAACTCATGGCGCTAGATATATCCTTTGGGGACGGAGCACGCTTATACCCACCATTCTAGGGCGTGAATCGTGGCACCGGCGGGAATGAAGTAACCCTCGTAGACGTCATCCTTCTCAAGGGCGTGCGGAATTCCTAACAAGGGGATTGCCTATTAGCAAGCAGGCCATGCCCACGCACACAAAAGAACAAAGGTCGTTGCCATAGCGGTATCCCGGATCCACTGCATTTCCGGGCACGCATGTCGTGTTATCGATACGATGCATGATGCAAGGTTGCTTACCCGTCGGGACAGGGGGTCTCCACCGAATGACCTCCTTGACAACGGCACGCAGCATGTGGAGCTTCTCGCGGTCCTCCCACTGGGGACACCGGCCGTCGTCGCAGACGCGGTCGATCTCGTCCTGCAGCTTCTTCAGCCACTCCGGATAGTGGAGCATGGCGAGGATGAAGCTTTGGATGGGGGCGCCGATGGTGAGGGCGCCGGCGATGGCCATCTGGCCGACGACGTACGTCGCCTCGGCCTCGCTGCCCCACTTCGCCGCGTCGGCCGGGCTCTTGGCCAGGGTGGCGATGTACGTCCGCACGAAGCTGGGCTTGGCGCTGCCCTCTTCGAGCCGGTCGTGGACGTAGCGGACGTTGCCCTTGAACAGCGCCGCCTCGCGCGCGTGGCGCGCGTTCTCCTTGCGCTGCCAGGGGCTCAGGAATGCCGGCAGGTGCGCTAGCCAGGGGATGACGTTGGGCAGGGCGCCGGCGGGCGAGATGGTCTCGAGCAGGCCCATCGTCGTCTCGCGGAGTACGGCCGCCGGGTAGGGGCTGCCCCAGGACAGCCGCGAGATGGTGCGCGTCGTGAACTGCTCGACGGCCTCGCGGTACTGGGACGGGTTGCGGGACAGGAGGTACAGGAACCGGTCGCGCTCTGCGGTCGGGTACTTGTGCAGTGCCGCGTTCGCCGACACGGCCATCAGCTGGGTCGCGAGCTTGCGCTGGCGCTTCCACGTGTCTGGTTGTCCGGATAGGTCAGCTAAACTGCGCTCTCATGGATCCCTCCGTGGTGCTCTACTGGCGTTCAAATAGCACTCATTGCCTACCGGTGCGGCCCTGCAGGGCGAGGTAGTCGCCGCTCGTTCGGTTGTCTGGAAGGTTGGGTATGACTGGCCTGTCCGAGTAGATGGGCGCTCGTCGCGAGAGGAGCTCATGTGCGATCTTCTCGGACGATATCCAGATGTGAACATCGCCGAACATCTCCATCTGGTAGATTGGCCCATACTCCTTGTTCCATTCGTAGAACTTCAACCATGACTGTTCCGGTATGTCGTGGACACGACCTACAATCGGATAGCCTGCGTCTTGGTCAGTCTGGAGACTGGAGAGGCGAAAATGGACCACCCGGCTCACACTTTGGTCCAGGCAAGCGGCGTGCTCCCGCGGGGATTCTCCTACGATAACTGATTTCTTTCCGGAGGTGCAAGGCGAATAACACTAGGGAAAGGAGGACTATGGCTGGTACTAGGGCCATTGCTCAAACCGTCAGCGTGGCAGACAAACACACATTGAAGGCGAAAGGAGGTGTGAATAGGCTCAGGTTTAGAGCGGTGTCGGGGTATCGCGACCTGAGTCTAGAGCTAGGGCAGAGAGGGTGTGAATAGCTATGGCCTCTTTTAAAGGCAAGCCATCACTTTTAAAGTGCAAATTACCACCTCCGAAACCGCCCCAAGAGAAACGCCTACGATTTGTTCCAGATAAGATCGAGTTGGATAGTGAAGGAAGCTGGAGCGCAACGTGCCGGTTTGCCGCCAGTATCCTTTTGATATCCAACTGGCGGACATCGCCAGTTGAAGCCCATCCCGAGGGGGCCTAGGCGACGGAGAACATATCAGAGAATATAGGGGTTGAGTTCTGCCTAGCTCGGGGCTTCCATGCTCCCCAGTCATCGAGGTCGCGGATACGTAACAGCATTGGCTAGAAGACGCCACCGTCGCAGCCAAGTCATGCATGCGGCAGGAAACTCCAAGAGTGAAACATAAGCGCGGTGCCTACCGTAGATCAATCATGATGTGAGAAATAGAGTCAACTCGATAGAAGGTTACACGTAGTAGGTGGTCGCGATAATTTCGAGACATCCTGGTCATATATGGGGGCCCAACAGACTGGTAAGCTTGTCTGTGGCTGAGGGGTGCTTCCGCCGATCCTTGGCATAACGCTGGGATGTGGAAGCTCGCATCCGGCTCCTACAGGATGTTGACGAGGGCTCTATATGAGACATCGCCACCTAGTTCCTTTTCGATCTAAATCGTTTCCAAGGCTGCGGCTAAGCTCGGAAATGACCTAAGCCTTACTTTATGCACGACAATCAAGGCTTCAGCAGACGGATCCAAGGGATAAAATACGTACGGAGATATTAGAAACTTACGCATATCATTACCAGCCGCTCTCTCCTATGCAACATTCGGCGAGGTTGCGGGCCTACCGATGGCCGAAGCAAGGGCCTGTCTGCCTAGGCCACGGGGTCTTGAGGCACATTTTTAACTCCGGCTCTAAAAAGATGCTGTCCGTGGAGGCGGATGATGGTCACTAAAGTCTGCAGGGTTCGGTGGTGGTAGAGTTGGACGTCCGAGGGGGTTGGCGTACGGCAGCCAATAAGGCCGAGCGCGGACTGCCGATATATGGTGTGCTTGGTGTAACGTCGGGAAAAGTTCGAAATGCACCCCCTCCACAGCTGACATACCAGCATGTCTAATTGATGACTGCAGGAGGCCAGGCCGCGCGATGAACTGGTTGCTTGTGGGATGTTTTTCATCCGTGCAGTATGCCGCCATTTCCGAGTTGCATCAACACGACCCCTACTCTGACCCCCCTTTCATCAATTACGTAAGACGGTCCCGAGGTAGATATTTCAACAACTTGGCAATCTCGAAGAATCTTTGGAATTTTGAATACCGGCACTGTTAACGCAGGGTGTTTGATGACTGGTAGCCTGGGGTTAAGGAGGGCCGAATGGGCGAGGGCAGCGCTGGACGGGAAAATCACAATGTAAGGCTGGCGCCATGGCGTCCGCTTTGCTTTCTGCTTCCGGCTTCTCGACGAATGGGCAATGGGGACATGGATACTGGGGCTTAGGAGTTAATGTCTTATCTAAATAGAAGCAGGAAGAGTCCGGCTTGAACTGACCTCATGTCCTAAGACGTATGCACTAGAGCCTCCTACCAAGATGCATGATGAGCACCGATAATGAGAGGTACCCTTCGATGCTCTTGATAATTCAAGGATGTGTCTCAAATACGTCAGAACTAGGCGTCATGGTCGCGAGCCCTCTCTATTCTCAACCGTTATCGAAATACAGCTATTTTTGATCGATTTAGACACCGCATATCTCGCTCGCAAGTGACCACAATGCCATGTATGCCAGCTCTTCCTCAAATGTCTAATACCACGTCTGCCTGTCGGAATGGGTATTTTATAGTGCTGACTGAGCAAGCATGAAGATTGTTACTCCCAGACGGCAACTGAAATAGCCGCATTCCAACCTCACATTCTGTAAAATACCATTAGCTCTCGTGTTCATAGGATAGGTACCCGGGAACGGAAGACTGTGCATAACATACCTCTCCACAGGGGTCAAGCCAAGGAGTCGCATGCCGTTGTTCAGCACAAGTCTGGCGGTGTCGTAGAGCGCCATGCGGGCCCTCATGAGGCCGGGCTCGGAGCCGACAATCTTGAGGTGGTCGTAGCTCGAGCTGAGGACGTGCGTCATCTTGAACAGGTAGGTCAGGATCGTGGTGGGCTCCAGGGTCTTCAGGGTGTTCTGGACTACGTCGGGCCACTGAGCGAGGACCCGGACGAGGTCCGTCGCGTGCTGCTCCGTCAGCAGCGACAGGTCCGCACCCGCGATTTCCTCGTCGCTGAGCTGCGCCTTGCGGGTGATCGAGCACAACCGTGCGTGGGCGTACTGGAGATAGGGACCCGTGTCGCCCTCAAACGAGCACATGGCATCCATGTCGAACTTGTAGTTGTTGATCCTATTTCACTGTTAGTGCTCGCCTGAATAGGAAGAGGATAGTATAGAACCGGGTCTAGCACTCACCTCTTTCCGGTCATGTCCTGGACCATCACGGCACTTATGCCGACAGTATCAGCTACGGCATCTGGGTTCTCGACTTGCTTGTACTTTTCCTCATTCTTCCGCATGAGATCGTGCATGAAGTCGCCCACGTCCCGGAGGATGTCGTCCAGGAACTTCACAGTTCCCCTGCGAGTGCTCATGCCCAGAACAAGTCCAAAGTTAACATGCTGGCACTTCTCGGCCAAATCTTTGTGGCCCATCAGCTCAACGATCTTGAAGAACTGCTTGACGTGAAGATCTTGCTGAGACGCGATGACCTGTCAATAGTGTTGTCAGTACCGCTATTTGGTCGTCTAGGGGTAGACATGGGGCCTCCTGAGCTGAAGATCCATATGCCGAGTACTTCGACCGACGCTATATCCGGCAATAGACACCCAAGAATAACCGAAAAGAGGTAAGGCAGGGTGAAAAACAACTCCGAAGGCTGCTTACGTAGATCATCTTATCGAATTTATACCTCTCTGCCCGATTTAGCAGTTCGCTGATATCCCGGGTCAGATAGAGGGCCGTCCCGTCCTTCTTCCGGACGACAGGCTTCTCGAGAGCCTTGCCCGCCTTGCCCGGCACATGCTTGGCAAAGTTGATTATGAGGGCACCATCCGATTCCTCAGCGATGCCCTTCTCCAGCAACGTGGCGGTGACCTCTTTCATAGCATCCTCCGAGACCTGGCTCTCGCCCGAGTATTCATCGAATTCGATGTTTAGGCGCCTGTACGTCTCCTTGTACTTGGTGATGCTGAGGGCTCGGAACTTCTGCCACCGGTCGATGGCAGCCTGGTCGCGCTCGGTCATTTGCTTGAAATACCGACGAGCCTGCTCGTCCAGCCCCTCATCCTTTAGCTTTTGCGCCTCTTCAGTCTTTCCTTCGCTCTGCAACTTTTCCACCTGTTGCTTCTCGACCGAGACATCTTCGTTGATTTTGACGTAGACGTGGAAAAGGTGGTTGATGGGGTCCTTCTCGAGCTCCTCATCGCTGCCGTACTTGTCAAAACCCAGCGACAAGAGGCCATACTGCTTTCCCCAGTCGCCAAGGTAGTTGATTCGCTTGACATCCCATCCGGAACCCTCGTAGAGCTTAGCGAGGAAACCTCCGATGATGGTACTTCGCAAGTGGCCGGCGTGGAATGGCTTCGCGATGTTCGGACTGGAGAACTCAACCACTATCCGCTTCTGTCCCTTTGACGGGTCCGAGGGGTCCTTGAGACCATTCGCCTTGTTCTTGCCGTACTCCGGACCCAGCTTCCGGGCTAAGGGTATCAGGGCCTTGGCCAGGGGGCCGGGCTTGAAGAAGATGGGCATGAATCCGCCAGTGACGACGGGCTTTTCAACAAGAGGCGACCCAGGCCACTTTTCTAACCATTGTTCCCCCAGCTCTTGTGGCTTTCCCTTGACTCGCAAAGCCGGAATGGGCAGCATCATATCACCGTGAGCTAATGATTGGGTCCATTGGAGAGCTCCGTAGATGATCTTGGCATCCACGCCCGTTATCTGGTGTAATATCGTGGTGAGCTGTCACATGGGAGAGTAAGTATCCGTCTCATTGGGCAAAAGGTTATAACTTATGGTGGTTGCTTGCATGTGACCGGTAGATATCGACCGGGTTGATTTCTGGATAGCAGTTGGGATACTTGTCCAGAGGCGGCAGCTGGGCCAGCTGCTCGGAGATGCCATCGACGGCTTTATCGGCGGCCATGCTCGCGAATTGAGTGTAGGCCAAAGTCCTCGGGCTGTTCTGAGGCAGAAGCGGTAGTTGCGCTCGTCGTCGCAGACAGCCAGGTCCGAAGTGGGATGAGTATCGGTATTGGTGGGGTACTGTGACACTTGGAAGAAACGACTTATGAAGAAGACGAAGTGAAGAAGAAGAAGAAAGCGATAGGGAGCGGGTAACGGAAGGGGTCATGAATTTGGCGAGGAATAAAGATGCTACCAACCGTCAACGTCCCATAACCTTCATTTTTTAATTTTATTTTGAGTCACAAGTTCCCTTTAGATGCGCTCTTCTTTGCAACCCCTCGGTGGGAATTCTCATCGATTATTGGTCCCACAGCATAGGGACTAAGGCCATGCATTGTGCGGGTGGAACCCTTTAACCCCGCCATCCATCGGTCATAGGATTCTCCGGTTACCGCTAGCCCGGTGCTCAAGACGGGCCCGAATCTCTTGTCCGGTTAGCGCGTTGTACCTACAGTTGTAGGGCACCTCACCCTAGCTAGCTTCATATAGCATATACTACCGAGTACATCGTGGACCACCTTGCCTTATGCACAAAAGGCACCTTTTCACGAATGAGGATTATGATCCAAATTAAGATATCAGTATCACACACAGTTTGCTGCCTTCTTGAGATGTCGGTTTATATGCGTTTTCGGAGTCTCTATCCAAGACCTAGACCATGGTCTCTCTTCTTGGCCCATTGAGGCAGTGAATAAACACCATTCCGTATCACCTACCACCACCGACATAACTAACCGTCGTCTTAGACATTCTTTCCGGGTAGCCGCTTGCCCCAGAACATGCTGACTGGCTGCCTCTTGGCCTTGGCTAGTCACATATACACCCCCGGCATGATTAGCGGGAAGGCATAAACACCTCCTAGTCCAGGAATCCGGTCGGGGGTGAACCGGACTTGTAAGTGCCACGGTTGGCCTGTAGTGACGTGACCGGATAGAGATATTCACCACGTGGGCCTTTAAAGCACTCCATCCTCGGTGTTGCAGCCCTATGTCCACTGCCGGCCAATGTAAAGGGTTGAGCCGAAAACTCTGAGGCATGGCGGATACACCTTAAATCCTCAAGGAGCAGACATGGTCAAGTAAACGGGCCGAGGTGTAGGGCGGCACCCGTCGTTGGTAAGCGGTGCTTCTGAAAAGCGCTGTCGCTTTTTCTTCCTGGAAGCTCTGTATCAAGGTACTTGCTAGTTTGGTATGTTTCGGATCTGAGCATGTTTGTGAATATCGCGAATGGATCTGTATGGGCGCATTGATATTTGACGCCGATATAACGACATGGGGCTCTATTCATCTAGCTCGCAACATGGCGGATGCGTCATTCAAAAACAGTACTCTTCGACGTGCAAATGAATGCCCTGGGCGCCCGTTCCCTTGTGCACGCCGCGCTCATCGCTCAGCTTCGCGATGGAGGTGCGCACTTTCGCTACCAGGGACTGGCCACCACAGACGACGACGCCCGTCTCGCCTCCCGTCTCCTCGACGGCCTTCCTAATAAAAGCCGCGACATCAGGGCGTGTCGCCGAGTGGTGGATATGGTGATCCTCGCTTGCGCTAGAGTGGTGCTTGCGGGGTGCAAAGCCGCCCGAACACATGGCCGGCGCATTCTCGGTGTCGCTGAGGCCTTTCTCCCTCACATTTTTGCAGCAGGTTACCTTCTTCTCGTCGATGCCCGAAGTAGAAGACCACGGTGACGGGGAAGTCGAAGCAGATGCTGTCACGGTCTCGAGCTGGCCGGTACCCGTCACGGCGATGTGGACCACGAGCTCGATGCCGACGGCCGCTGCCACGTCTAACGCCTCGTGGAGACGGGCGTGGTAGAACCCGACCTCCTCACCCTGTCGCGCCGCCAACAGAAAATCGATTCGCTTGGTGCATTTCGTCAAGCTAGACTGCAGTACGCTCTCCAAGATAGGGAGGGTGAACGATGTGCCGGTCGATGCTGAAATGAGAACTAGCGTCTCGAAGATGTCCCATCGGGGCGGCCGTCCGTACGGCCCAGATACGAATGCAGTCAGCGTCTCTTTTTTTCCCAACGCCTCCATTTCTCGCGCGAACTTGTTGAGTCGTCTAGAGAAACCGGAATGCGAACGGACAACTAGCTGAATACTGTTGCAAATGCATGTCTCGGGCATCTGGTGTGGACTTGCAATGGTGTAAGGGTGCGTCTCAAAGATTCCAACACGCGGCAGCCACAAGTACAAGTGTTGACCGCCACTCCATCTGAAATGGACGTTCTTGATGGTTAAGATCGTCGTCGTTTCACCGAGCGTGCTCAGTTGGGTCTGATGACCCAGCCTTTGGCCTCCCTTGCAACGAGAGCTGTTGGGGTTAAACTTGACATTCTGCCAGACCAGCAGGCCAAGGCGGGAAATGCGGTCAAAGCAGAGTGCCGCGATGGCGAACCAGATATTGTATCTTGCGTAATCAGGAATGTGGACATAGACGACCCACAAGAAGAAGACGGCTGCTAGGACATGCTGGACGACGAAAACCTCATAAGCCATAGACCGGAATGGCTTAAAGGAAGTGACGACCATCCAGAGGAGTATGGCCCATCCTCCTAGTCCGTATTTGATGACAGGCATCATTTCGAGCTGTTCTTGCACAAAGTCGGCGATGACCCACTGCCTCCAGAAGTGGAACCCATGGACCGTGGTGGTGACGAACATAGTTCGGGCTACCCATCGGTGAAGCCAGTTCAACCTCTCGTAGCTCGTCCCGGAGATCCACCCGATGATGTTCGTCTTGGAGGACAACAGATACAGAAGAGGTACCTGGGTGGTGGCGATCCAGGCGTTTCGAAATCCGATCCTCTCCCAGAAAAGCGCATCTTTGTGGATGGCGTTATGGACCATCATGTAGGTAATGACGGCCCAGTAGACAAGGAGGACGAGAACCCGGCCCATGGGAGGCGGCGTCATCCAGGACAAGTATCGAGTCGGGACGTAGAACTGAGGATAGCTGATCTCCCTCCCCACCGCCGTCAGGGTGGCCCATACTTGCACATACCGGTTAGTAGGTTTCGTGGGGAACTGCACGGAGCTGGTCCTAGACGTGCGTAATCTGGGCGCAAGCTGTCAGTCGCAAGCACGCCAAGCACGCAAGAGTCGCGGCGTGGGTTGGCGCACCTCAGCCAGTTCTGAGCAAGGTCAATCCAGCGTATCACCAGAAGCAAGGCTAGAACTCCAGCAATGAGACACCAGTACACCTGGGCGAGCTTCTTATTAGTTGACTGGAAGGAATTGGACGGCATAGACATGCCGCCCATCCCGCTCGAACCATGGTGGTGGTCCATGGTTGCGGCTAGGGGGTTTTCTGGCTCCGGCTGTACGATGCAGGATCGCGAGGGCGGTTCTGATGCGACTGTCACAAGAAGGTCCCCGTTGAAGTAAAGGGTTTTGCTCGACTGCCCTTGGTTGGTGAATGGAGATCTCCCCCGCCACGAAGATTTCGCCGTATATGTAAGGCGATGACGACGGGAAGCGATGCCACACCGGCGTGGGCTATCGGCTACACACTTCCCACCTCAACTGGATTCGAGATGCGGTCGGTTCGATCAATGGTGATAGGGAATAGTGCTTATTGTAGAGTCAAGCCATACAGGTGAAGGGACGACGCAGTCCCTAGTAAGAGGCGGAACTCGGATCGCCGGCAGCTAACAAAGCTGGATTTTCACCCGTCAACGAATCTTCGACTCTTCTTATTATTGTGAGTATGGTTTGGTAGGGAGGTGCAAGGTTATCTTCGGCGGGAATATTCTACAAAGGTACTTCGTACATAGTAATGTGGAAACTTGCTCACACCAGAGCCTCAGGGCTGCGATTTTCAGCCAGGGTCACCCAACATAGGTACAGTGCCCAGCATACAAGGGCACAGGGTGCCTCAAGCTAACCACATCATACTAATCCAGGGACGCTCAGAGTTGCACCTAGACATGTCCTCTATTACCTGAGCCTTACCAGACCGTTGGTGACATACAATCTCTGTGTATCTCTCCAATGTACAACTCGAATGCGATGCTGACTTTCAGAGTCTTACGATATATACATATTTTATGTGCTTAATGCAGGATGAGCATTGAACCTTGCCGTTCCCCGCGAATGAGCGCTAGTACCGAGCGTTAGTACCGGCCACAACTTGCTCAAATAGCCTCAATTGGCAATCCATCGTCCACTAACATCGACTGGCCGCTTGCTTCTAATGCGGGTCGGTCGGGGCAGTACAGGGGTCCCATGTGCGGATCCGAGACCCCACCGCCGGCGGCGGCGATATGGCTGAGGCTGACACTGACACTGAATGTGATGCCGGAAGAGAGAGGAGAAAAGTCAGGTTAACACAAGAGAATATTTGGTTTTGGTGAAGGAGTTTTTGGAAACACATCAAAGATGGGATGGAAGATATGGGCACGACAGTTTGCTCGTCTCACCTCTCACCACCATATATATGTAGGTAGGCATGTACAACGTCCCCACGTCGAAACGAGCAAGTTTCTATTCCAGCCGACTAGGTGCTCTCACCAACCCCCGCAAGGACCCGATCATAAGGTTCGGTGAGATGTATATAACATACACAGGTACCTGGGTGGTAGGTATACCGTGCACCGGGGTGTATAATCTTCCTGGGTAGAGGTTGTGTAAATTGATAAATCCCATTTCTTCCTGCCGAACCGTCTTGTAGACCCTCCTTATCAATCCCCTCTCAAATGTTGTGGCCCAGCCTCTGTCACATCTAATCCACCCGGTGCTCTTTCTATTGGTCGGGCGACTCATCTCCTCTCTCCAATACATCGCCTGCCTAGGAATACATACACACCAGCCGATATCATGGCTCGCCTTACATCATTGTCATCCTTCCTAGCGACCACCCTCGCCCTCGCGTGCGGCATTCGGGCGCACTTCACGTTGAGTTATCCTACGCCGCTGGGCGCCATCGAAGACCAGAGCACCGGGCCCTGCGGCGGCTACACCCCCGACCTCTCCACCGTCGAGACGACCGACTTTCATGTCGGCGGGGACGCCATCGCCGTCAGCACGGGACACGCCCAGAACAACTGGCTGTACCGCATCACCGCCGACGACGACCTCGCCAGCGCCAACTGGACCCAGGTGTACCCGATCGTGATCCAGACCGGCCTGAACGCGTACTGCCAGCCCTCCGTCACCATCCCGGAGGAGTTCGAGGGCCGGAAGGCCATCCTCAGCGTTGTGGGACATGCGTCGGATGGATTATTGTACCAGGTGCGTATTAGCAGCGAGGGACGGCTGTGGAGGAGTGAGTGGGCGAGGAGGAAGTGGCGTGCAATAATACTAACCTACGATCACCTTCCCAGTGCGCCGCCGTCCAGTTCGTCTCCGGAGAGGGCAGCCGCCCCGAAGCCTGCACCAACAGCACCGGCGTCGACGCGTCATTCGACAACGATGCCGAGCTGGCCTCCTTAGTGGGCGACAGCCAATCCGAGGAGAGCGACTCCCCATCCTCGCCCACGGAAACGCCCGGCGGCGCCGCGTCATCGACGTATGGCTCGCTGCAAGGTCTCGGCTGCTTGGTTACGGTCACGGCAATGGTGTTGCTTGGAGCCGGTACCATGATCTGAATGAGCCGCTCGGTCGCATTTGTTAGTTGGAATTCTTCATACTATTGGCTGCCAAGAAGTTGGGACCGTGATGTTGTGTAAGGGGACGGAGTATATATCCGAGAGACGGACCTTCCGGTCCCAAACATAACCACATACATAGAACCGAAACAATACGAAGCCGAGGTACCCAAAGCAGCGCAAAGAATAAAAAAAGCAATATCGCCTATGAGTACCTACTGGATTCTGCACCACTGGAGCTGATTCGATCAACTAGCGAGCAAAGCCTGATCTGGACCTGACGACCTGACTTTTAAGCCCACCGATGTAGTCAGATGCGACGTTCCAGAAGTTTAGAACGGGGTACGTAGGCGACCGAAACATGGCGCTACTGTCAAGAGGTTTCATTTTGCCAAAGTAAGTATGCAAGCGGCAAGGCAGCCGGAACTGCGTCCAGTATTTTTCATGTTCCTGCGCAAGAACATCTGCCTGGTATGACGGCGTCCGGCTTACCAAGCACACATCGAATCATCTCTCGGGATATCCCTCATCACCGCTAGGCATCAAAGTTACATTACGGGCGATACGGGCGATGCACGGGATCCGGTTGCTCTCGTAATGTCTGCCTGGTTTGGTGTGTTTGAGAGTCACAAGCCCCGGCCACAAAGCTGACCATCCATGTGACCTGTTCCCTCGGTTGCGAGGGAATTTCCTGTACCAAGAGTCAGGAATGTGTCGCTAATTCGTTGAGGGAGTTGCTTTTAGTCTCGTGGAGGAGAATGAGGAATGGGCCGCTCTAACAGCTGGCAGACCCGGATGCCATCTCGGCCTCGCATGCTCAGTGTCAGTAAATTGTATCTTCGCCATGGCGAAGAATACTCTGCCTACTAATGGTAGAGGTGTTCGCTGATCCGTTATCGTCATATGGTAGGGTGCGGATGTGCTCGTGGAGGGCTTTGGTTATGAAATAAACCTACAAGACCAACCCTTGGACGTGATGTTGTCACGTATCGAGGCACGCAATGTGATATATTCTTATTGAAGCAGTGTAGCCCTAACCGAATCAGCTCCCGACCAAGGCGGTCAATGAAGGCCTTGGGGTATCAGTCATCTCATAACTCGCTCGCTACGCTGTCCTATATAGCGGCTCGAGTGCACCTTATCCCAGTACCCGCTAGTAGGCAATATCCAAAATAGCTGACATAGTGGGATTCGTGGATATCATGAAATACTAATAGTGGTGGTTGGAGTTCGTTTGTCCCAAACCTGCTCGACTGTTCTTGGTTTCGTAAGAGCCTCCGTCGTTCTACCTCGAGCCCACCCCGATCTCTGTTCCTGGAAGATGAACCTTCTCCATGTCAGCCGCGAGGAATCTCACATCCTCATCATAGCGCTCATCCCGCCCCATAGTCGCTGATGTCGTCGCTGACGGCGATAGCGGCTTCCGCCATCCTGGGGCGCGACCGCCCATCGACCGTTTTAGCTGCGGAACTCCCTCCTCCTCTTCCGCCTCGTCATCATCATAGCCCACCAGCGACTCCAACTCCGAAAAGCTCTCGGCGTCGATGTTGCCAGTGTCCTCGGCGCCCCCCCTCCTGCCCATATCCCTTAGCGAGATGAGGGCTTCGCCGCCGGGCAGCCTGACATCCGTCGCCTCGAGCGTCTCAGCGATGTCCCGCAGCAGCACGTCCATCGGGCAGATGTAAGCGACCTGCTTACGTTCGCTCCAGGCGAGGACGTGTCCGGCGAGTCGGCCATTGCGGCGGTCGATGACCCATGCCCCCGAATCGCCCGGGATACCGAGCGGGAGGCTTTTGGTCGACGAGCCACCAGGCGGCGCAGTTTCCTGTGGTTGGATACTGGCGCCTGATGATGGTGTTGCGGCGGAGAAGATGGAGGCACTGCCGCTCACCTGGTAGGTGTGGCTTGGCGAAGCGCGGCCGTAGATCTTCACGGAAGTTAGCGCCGGGAGGATGCGCCCGGTCTGTAAGCCGCTGGTGCGCGCGCTGCATTGTACTTCCATCCCCGGTAAAGACGTCGCCAGTGCCACTGTTGTCGGGTGTAGATCACCTATCGGGGAACTGGACGGGGTGCCGCGGGCCCGAGCGCGGGGTACGAGGTTGTCTCCCGGCTGGCGGTCGTCTTGGAACTCGAACAGAGCCCAGTCGATCTCGTGTACGAGGCCACCTTCATGACGCCGCCGGATACCAGATGACGCAAAGACTTCTCCTAGGCTGTATGTATCCAGATGGTCCTGGAGGCTAATCAGCAACAATGCAGGGAAGACACCTCGGTGAAGCGAGTAAGGAGTCAATTAAGTATCCTGCGTCAACTTCGTACCTCGTCCATAGTATCCTCCGAAGGGTAGAACCCCTCTTCCACATCGTCAAGCGCTGGTTGAGTGACTACGTATCCGTCGCCGCAGCCCGGTTCAATTCCCGGGATGTCACCCGGCTCTCCATACTCTTCGAACTCATCTTCATCCACTTCCTCCTCGTCATCGCTTGTAAGATCCGTAACAGAGAACTCCGATCCAGAATCGGAAAATTCGCAGGCGAAATCGTCGCCGCCGCTTTCTGTTGAGGTGTCCTCGTCTTGTAGATAAGTCATGCCTTGAGTCGCTGCACTGCTTGTCGGAGGATGTGCCATCGCTCTCCGAGCCTTATCAGATGGTTCACTCGGCCCGCCACTTGGAGGAGTTGTATTATCTGGATCGTCCAGCATATGATGAACTGTCATACCATATGGCTTGTCATCAACTAGGATGAGACCACCAAAGCTTACTGGAGGAAGGTGTTTATCACCGATCCACGCCCCGATGCTCGCCCCGTTCCGGGGTCGCTCCTGAAAATCGGGATTGATGAGTGCGGGTTCGTCCGGTTCCATATCGGCCTCGCTCCCACTATCAAACTCGTCTGCGTCACCCGACTTCCGAGTCCCGCCCATGCTTCTTCGCGGCCCCTTCCTCGAGCGAAGGACAGAACCCCGACAGACCTTTAGCGCAAACCCAGTCGTACCATCAAAGAGAACACCCAACCTCTTCTTCAAGATCGCGCGCACCTTATTGACCGAGGTACAGACGACAAGCACGGTTGGCGTAACTTGTTGTGGGGATTCGCCAATTGACTCGAGCGAGATCTCGACCGACTCGGGGTGCTTTCGATAAAACTGCTTGAGCGCCATGTTTATCTGGGGCATCAGCATGCTGTTCCACTGTTCAATGGCTTCCTCCGGGAGAGGAACCTGGGGATAGAGACGAAGCTTCGGAGAACGCTCCTTTGTTAGACGCTTCTTCTCATCTTCGTTCCTAGACGCTATTACATGTTAGTATAACCGCTTCGGGAACAACAGGCACTAAAGATCGGATGTGTACCTTCTCTGAGCTTCTTGACATCCGTCCAAGCAGATGGTGTCGCTTCAATTGATATGGGTGGCTTTTCCTTGGGCATCGTCACGGTTGGAGTTTTATAGTCCGGATTTGGGACCGAACTGGTAGAGCCCCTAATTTTCTGTTTGTCAACAGATGGCCGGTTCAATGACTCTTCACTGAGACGCTCATCAAGTCCGCTCACGCCATCCAAGATGCAACAGGCTTCTAGGTAACGGCTTGCTCTGATTTGGACTTGACTTAGGATCGCGTCGCTCGCACCGGGCCGGGCCAGTTCTTGGTCGACGGCATTCCAGCAGGCCCGAACCGCTTTCATGTATGGCGTGCCGCATTGGATTGCTAGCTGTTCTAGGACAGATTCGGGTATACTGGGAGATGCTAAGTTGGGCACCAAATTATCGAGCTTAGTCCACAGCCCGATAGAGACGAGCAGCATGGCTAGGGAGTAGAGATCCAGTGTCTTCATGTCATATTTGGAAGCAAGTGGGGATTGTGAGGTTGTCCGAGGGTCGAGTGGATGTCGATACAGCGACAAGGCGGGAGATGATGACGAGTCCGGAGTGAATGAGTCGGGGAAGAGGTCAAACGACGATATAAGGGGTCTCCGGATGTCTACATCACCGTCGAGGCGGCCAGATTCATTTCCATTAGGAGCAGAACAAAAAGAGATTGCTGTATCAAGGAGGTTTCCGTGCGTTATGCCTCTAGCATGCATATCGAAGATGGTGTTTGCTAAGTTATGCGCAAGTCGGAATTTGGCTTCCAGTCTCGGCTCAAAGTCCGGCCTGTTGAGCAGCTCGGCCAGGGTGCAGAGATTATTGAGAGGCGCATGGGTAAACTCCTCAAACGACACCGGATTAAAAGTCGGAGGAAGCTGGTATACCAACGCAAGCCTTGAGTTCTCCATATCCTCATAGTAACCCAAGAGTAGCGGCAGTCCTATCCACGCACCCGGGGATCTCTGCGAATCGGTCTGCAACCCCGTGCTCAACCTTTCGAACCGGGACATAGACGGCATGATTCCAGTCATAGAATATATCTGGTCGAACTGCGCATATTCCAGAAGAAGAGGAGACCATGTCTGACGCCCTGGTTGACGGGTCAGCTCGGAATAAGCTTGTTTGCCCATAAAGACGATATGTTGTGGCCGGCTGGGCGATGTTGGAGTCGAAGAATGGTCAGCCTGTTCCGTATCCAGAGCTGTAAGAGTCGAAGGATTGATGACTTGGGGTGCTCGTATCCTGGTGGACTCAAAGGCCCGAAGGTCTTCAATCGAGGTCGTAGACTTGGGCAACCCAGCCTGTGCAGCTCTGGACGACCTGGCTGCCTCCGATCGAGTGCGTGTCAGGTCACAGAGCGTATCGATGGAAGCAGTCAGGTCACGGACCAGATCCTCAAATCGACCCTTATCCCACACGATGAGCGGCTTCTTTCGATCGCCGGTGGCCTTTTCAGGGGCCTTGTCGCCGCCCGGAACGTCTCTCTTAGAGGCAAGCCAAAGAGGCTCTGCCTCGGCGAGGATGTCTTTGATAGTAGCCATAATGCTGCCGACGAGGTCGCTCAAGCCGGCTTTCGATAGTGATTCGTCTATCTCGGCAGTCTGGTCCGAGTCGGACCATTCCAATCCCCAGCTCACCAGCCGGTCCTTCTGTATGCGAAGCTTGCGATGCAAGGCTTTGATCTCAGGATCATCGGCGCTCTGAACCGGCTCTTTAACAAAGTCGGATGACTTTTTGGTGTCATTGTAAAGCCGACTGAGTCTGCGCTGGAAGGGCAGCTGAAAGCCACCTTGGGGTAGAAAGGATTCCATGTCTGTAGACTTCGGCCAGCGTCTGGCCTGTCCAGAATGTGATGGATAAAGTCCTTGTGGCTTCGTCTAGGCCGTAGCGCAGATGCTTAAGAGAGAAGGGAATCAAAGGCCAGACCTAGATTGGTAATATATATGCACAGACAGTTATATAGCAAGAGCAAAAATTCATAAAAGCTGCGACCCTTTTTTTCAACGCCTTGTGCTCATATGGCCAAGGGCTGAGTTCACATAAGATGGCGTCGATAGTCACTGTGAGTCGCAAAAGGCTTCTACCCGCTTCTGAGAGTCTGGGAGGGATGGTTATGTCGACATAGGTTCGAGTTTGATATTTGGACGCTCAAAGTACACTTGGACAAGACTTGAACTCGTTGCTGCTCTCTCTGGTGATACAGCTTTTCATAAAGAATACAGCTGCCTTCAGACTGGACAATCTTGATGCCTATGATGGACCCACCATCCGTGGGTAGATACCAAGAATAGCCAATGAGGAGGAATGCTGGTGGGTGGACAAGAAAATGTTCGGCCGAAAGCGTAGGTACGCCCTCCCTGTCCTTAGACTTTTCCTAAGAAAAGGCTTAAGTACGTGCATGTACTGAAGGTAGGATCTCACGAAGATGCAAACAAGAGATATGGACTTGAAATTTGACGAAAATGCTGTTGCCTGGACGATGCTTGACACGGCAAACTGGTCTGCCTGTGTGAAGTTTGTAGTTGATCGACCCCGGAGCGAACTAGAGCCCTAATAAGTTAGATCTGTATGTGAATCATATAGAGCCAGTAAGATCTTGGGTCGGGCCTTGGCGGCTGCCTACCTCAAGATACCTAGGTACCTTCAGCCAAGAGGGACCAGAGGCACAGTGAGTGAAGATTGTGTCAAGCATGCCTTTCTGTATTCCCGTTCCCTGCCGGCTGTAGCTCGCTATGATTGGCGCCAGAGCACCACGGGGGCAACGAAACTCCAAACCACTCAGCTTCTTGTTCTACTCTAATACAGTGTAGGCACACGGTAGAGATAACATACCATTCCCACGGGCGGATATATCTATCCCCGCTATTTCCTTCTATCAGGGGCATACATCTATGTGCTGTCACCAACCAGTTCTCTGGGAAGAAAAATCGGGTCCTTCCCCAGAGTCGCTTCAATTCCTTAAAAGGTGACTTGGCTGACTGTTTGGGCTATCATAACCTCTCAAGTCATCCTCATATCCCTCATATACATCGTCAATGTAGCCCAGTCACCTACGTAGCTGTCTTGAATCGGAGACGTCGTGCCTGCCTCCTTTTTGCCTTGTGACAGCTGTTCAGTGCTTCTTCATTGTCAATAATAACAGCTCTTTCTATCGCATCGATATGTTTGTATAGAACTTAAACTGGATATATTGCCCGAGATAGAGCATTGACTCGGCATTCGATTGACAATAGTCACCGACGTATGCGATTTTCTTGATATGCCTTTTTGCTGGCAACTTTCGAGTACTAGTCAGGCACATATTTCATAAAAAAACAAGGATCAGAAGCAATTACTATATAAAGCACGGGCTGCCCCGAAAACCAGTCGGCGACAAGAGCATCGACTTTGAGACAACTCATTAAGACTAGACATGGAGTACTGACTTTGTGGCTTTCATATCTACTCTCTACCCATAATAATGTATCGGAGCAAGATATCTACCCTGCGTTCTCAGAGACGAAGCAGCCGAATCTCTATGCCCTCTGGTAGGATTCTCCCAGCTTTTCGATCGTCTCTTCTGCCATGGCTATAATGGCTATAAACGAGTACGGACACCGTACAGTCGTCTCCTTCCGGTATACCGTAGATGGTATCACTCTCAACGTCCCGGATAGCGAACGGTGCTATCTATTCCATGTGAGCTACTCGTGCGGACATCACCACATGGACATACCTGTCAAACAGCGAGAGCACTGGGGACCTTGCGTATGGCCTGCCTGCCTGAGGAAGAAAGTGCGTTACGTTCTTACTGAGAAGTGTAAAGACTGTGCCGCTGAGCACGGACAACAACCTCCAAGATGGGTGCAAGAAGTACGAGGGTGGGAGGGAAGGATGGCTACCGAGCTGTCTAGATGAACGAGCAATGATAATAGGTGGACGAACGGTTAGAATTACTTCACTTGTAAGTGCATATATACAATGTCATGGGCATTACCTGACCATAACTCTAGGGGGGCGTGAGGAGTGACGTGCCTAAAAAGGTGTCATGACCTAGGTCATGTCGTGGTAGAAGGCGAAGCGTATCACCACTGGATGATTCAGGGGAGAGCGATTACCAACAAGAATGACACATAACTGACAACAATTGACTTGATCAGCGTCTTAAAACCGGCCTCCTGGAGGGGCGTAAGCCATCTTGGTGTAGCATATTTCCCCATTTCCAAACGCCTACACTAACGGGTTTGCGCAAAATGGCGGTACCGCCAACAGCAACAGTGCCTGCGAACAGCCATAGTGCTTTCCAGTCAGTACCACCGACGCCTGCACCCGCCGTGTCGTCAAGTGGGTTGCCCACGGCTACCAGTGGACAGCTACGCATTGCAGCTTCTCAGGCAGAGAACGTCGCTCTAGCCCAACAACTTGCCAACCACCAACAGTACCTCTGCTATCAGCTACCGCACTATTACCAATGCGGGCACCGTGTAGGATCGACAAGCCTCCTGGTAGGCCGGAAACACATCAACATGCTGGGATACGGCACCCCATGCGATGCTGACTGCGCCGTGGACTACTCGAGACGCGTAATAGACCCGAAGCGGTGCCCCTGGTGCGAGCCCCTCGAGGAGTGTCTCGCCGTTACGATGAAGCACTCGTGCGGACATCTGGCCGGCGTCCTGGCGTTGGGCGGCCAAACTCATAACAGACGCCTCGGGCTTCAGACGTCCTGCGATGCCTGGTGTTGTATTTTACAGGTCGACCAGGACGTCGGCGGCGCCTGCAAAGCGTGCACCTGGGGTCATTGCTGTATGGTCTGGGAGAAGTGCCAGTGCGGACATCGCGGGGGTATTATAGCCCATCACGTCGTGGGGCCGCATCATATTCTAGAATTGGGAAGTAGTCTTGTGCCCTGTGTCGCTCGCTGTAAGTTCAGACACAAGGAGAGGGAGGTCGGAAGAATGTGTCCTCGGTGCAGGCCGATGCATATGCAGGAGAACCGTCTCGACCGGCCGGCCTGGTAAGGGGATTCAACTTGCAATGGCAGAAATGTACCTGAAGATGCAACATAGGGGCGTGTCCTAGCGATCATCTTGACTATTGGAACTGAACATCTGACAGGAGTGCTTGATCGTATATTTATACGTATATATGTGGTTGCCACTGGATAGGAACAGAAAGAGTTATGAAGGACTAGCTAGTTCCCAAGCCATGCCCCTAACTCGCAAACTGAATCCCACTTTCACCATACCGTAACTATGAACCTTGACGGTACCTGGACGTCATCCATTCAAACCCGGTTAAAGAACACCGAGTCATAGGTAGCACCAGGAGCCTCGATCGAGGGGAACGATGCACGCCAGTTGGCGGATCAAGCACCCACCTTCTGCCGTACTATGTCAACACGTCGCTTTCGAAATTTCGACCCCCAAGAATTTTTCGTTCGGGTGAACCTCGCTGCCTACTGTCCGCATGCCTAATTCCGCCGTCGGATCTTGTTTGTACTCGGGGAGTGGTGGCGGTGCGGGGGTGGTACTGCAGTCCGCCATGACGACGTGTTCCTGCGAGAATCCGCGATGGCGATGACCCGCCAGCAGATTTATTGGTCACCCTACCAGTATAGCCAGCCTCAGCCGTCACACAGCCCCATGCAGCCTCGCACAGCGCGCACCCTTAGAGTTTATGTTCCCCTTGCCCACTGGTCGAGTGGCAAGTTTCGTCAAGAACGAGCTGACCAATCACTGTGTGCCGACCCCGTTCCTGAAAATCAAAACCCAACCCCCCTCTTCGTACTCCATCTGCAGCTAGCCGTATCTCGGCACTGCCATGCCATTTTGACTGAAGTGGCCATCCACCACCCCGGAGCTGCGCCTGGGTCTGCGACTGAAAATGGCCGACACCCGACGCGCTGATGTGGCGGGTTGACTTTCGAACGGCAAAGTGGTTCCGAAGCCTCGAACGCCGATTGGTCCTACCAGGGTGAGTACACCATGGCCGGCTACGGGCGCCTGCAGCGATCCGCTAGGGATGGAGGGGGCAGGCAGAGTGACGGGCTGCCTACCGAATTGGCTACCAGTACAAGAAAGCGTCTACACCGATAGGCCCCCCGGTGAGGCGGTAGCCGCGCTGCGGGTTGCGCTGGACCGCATTACACACGTACCTGCAGCTCCAGAGAGAACGCAATAAATTAATATGTGCGAAGCCGAGGGGTGAGGCGCCGCAGTTGCCCTTAATTGTTCGATGTTTGTTCTGGGTATCTTGATGCAAGTCTCGACCGCGCGTCAGATCGCACACAGTAGCCGTGGTGCGCACAACCTGTATAATGCTGAGGGAGATTATAGCCTGGAAAGTTATAAAGCAGCTTGGGCTATGAAATGTTCCGTCGAACGTCGATTGGAGTGTGGTCGACGCGCACTTGCTGTGTTGTTCGATCGGCACCATTTACTTGATATGATTGACATTGCCGGCCCTCTATGAGCTGGTAACACCGGCTATGGCCCCTCAAACTCAAGCAGCCGAAACCCGAACCCAGACAGTCACCCGGGAAGGCCGGGTTTTCGTCACGACCTGGTCACTCGGGAACGGCCCCGGGACGACGGCAAGCCCCGCCACTGCCGATACACCACCGCCGGCGGCACAAAGTTGGGGTAGTAAGAATGTCGGGCCCATCCTCAGTGCCGTGGTGGTAGTTGCAATGCTACTTTTTGCACTATGGATCTGTTGCAGACGAGGCGGGTCGTCCCGAGCTCTCCGTCGCCTTCGCTTGCTGAGACATCCCTGCTGACTCTGCTCATACCTGCTTAGGTGGTAACAACTCAGGGTCACGCCGCCACCGAAAGCGGTCTTCACCCTCGACCGGGACCAGATACCCAAGCGGCAGCGTTGATTCGAGTCGTTCGAGCGCAACTTCACAGAGTATGGGTAGCGCGGAATCCCAAGCCTCAAGCGAGCCCGGCTCGGTGAATGTTAACGACCATGGGAACCCAAGCCTAAACCAAACAGCAACCCCGGGTCCGGACGTGCCTCCGCCTGTAGCAGGTGGCGGCTGGGGCCCGCCGAGTGGAGTGCCCATGGGATTTCCGCCTGCGCACGATAGGCCGGCGCCGCCACCAATGGCGGGTCGCGGAGGACAAAATCCCATGATGGGGCGTGGCTGGCCACCACTAGGACGGGGTGGCTTGCCCTTTGGCCGCGGCGGTCCCCCGCCCATGGGGGGATCATGAGTCGGGACTGGTTGACCTATTGGCTTGACAGGCGAGAACGGCCGGAGTGCAAGCAAGGGTGATATCACGATCATGTTAGACGTAGGGCGACCCATTACCATCGAGGTGTTGTGAGACCGTAGAGAGGTGGATGACTTTGACAGCTGCGAATTGCGAGACACATCGGAGTTGCAGAACATAAGCCCTTTCGAAAAATGTAAGAAAAGTTAGACGTCGCCGTTGGGCTGAGAATGCACGATCTATTCTATCAAATTAACACAAGTTACACAGAATCGTTCACCATCGTGCGGTGCATCCTCCTTAGGCCGAGGGTTAATTCTACCCTCAGGAGTGGCCGCATCGACTCCCAACACCAGACTTGGATTTACACATACCTACCATTCGGAACACGACACGCCATAACTCAGTTTACTGTACCGGCTTGTCCAGGCCTAGATATATTACAAATTAAGCTAACCTCCTGCTGCCCCTCCAGCCTCCGGCGCCCTTACCGTTGACCGCGCCGCCAAAGTTATGCAACCTCTCGCCGATCAGATAAGCTTCGTCCCTGATTCTAACCTTCCAGCCGTCGAAGACGCGCATGACCCTGCGCGTGGCTAGGAGGGCGAGCAGGAAGAGTGCGGATATAGGGTATGCCATTCTGAACAGGAGGACACTGGCCTCTCGCATATGTAGCTGATCGTCATTCAGGATTCCGCCGAATGTTCCCAGCAGCCCGTGGTGGAGGGCCATCCTCGCCATAAGCGGAGGAATCAGGATGAGCACCGAGCTCGCCGCGAGACCGGGGACCACGAATGCCCGCGTAAGGACCCCGATGTCGGGGTTTGCCCAGCCGCCCCGAAGAACCGCGCGTACGGCCTGGGCAGGTCTCCCACCACGTTGCACCAGCACGCGCGTCCCGAGTTTCAGGTATAGGATCCCTAGGGTCCAGGATTGAATGACCCGGATCGTGTGACCATCTCTCAAACCATCAAGGCGCGCCGAGGCATAGACTTCGGGAGAGGACGAAGACATAGGGGCAAAGGAGCGGGAGGGATGCATGTACGTATGTAACGGAATCAAGATGTAAAGCTCCATCAGTAGCGTGGCGAGCACCGGGAAGACCACGATTAGGAACGTGTATGTGTACGTGAGACGGATCGCCTGTCCAGTGAGGAGCTTGACGTGTTGGACCGCATCTTGGCCCAGCATCGAGGCGGCTGTAGATGACATTCGCTCGCGGACCTTAGCAAGTATGGAACGCAAATGGAAGAGGAAGTAGGCCAGCGAGCCGAGGATATAGATGCCTATGCTGAACGCGTATATGTCGTTGGTGCGTATATACTCGGGTATAAGGAGCTTGAACACGCGCCTCCCAAAAACCAGGGGCACGATAGTAAATCCGACCCCTGTGGCGGCGGCAAAGAGCCATATGGACGTTATGAACAGGGAGACGCGAAGAGGGAACAATGGGGGTACGTATACGAACTGATACTTATCGCTGGCGTAGACGTCGCCGTCGCCCCTGCCATCAAGCCTGACGTCCTGCTCCGTAACCGTCAGGAAGACCGGCTGGCCCTTGGGGATCTTAACCTGGTCAGAGGCGGGGGAGCGGACAAAGCGTCCATCCTCTAGGAGCTGACCCGAATCGACCAGCTTCATTTTCTTTACGTTGAGCGCGATCATCTCGTCGCTTGGAATATGAGCGGCAGGTCTTGCCTTGCCGCCTCCGAAAGGACGACGCCAAGTCATAGGAGCGACATCGCCTTCCTCGTTGACCTCGAGGAAGAACCTGCGCCACCGGGGAAGCTCATTGAACTCCGAGTCTGGAGCCAGCATGAGTCTACCCTCCTCATCAACCCGTCTCTCGCCAAAGAGGAACCAAGTGAGACGCAAGGCTCTGGCGCATTTGCGGAACCACCAGGTGTACATGGCATGAAGGCCGTCACTGGGCCGGAAGAACTTGACCGCGAGCGGCATGAGGAAATTGTAGAAGAGGAGATCGATGGGGAATTCCAAAACAGGCTCGTTTGACGAGTAGTGTATAGGAAGGACATTGGGCAGGGCCAAGGATAGGCCCCAGACGACACCGCCCAGGCAGACGACGACAAGCGCGCCGTAGATGAGACCCGAAAACATTATTTTGCGGAGCTGCGTCGTGACGTTGCGCTCAAGAACATCCCGAACCGGGTGGAACTCGGGATCATCGGGGTCACGGATGAAGTCTGAAATCGCGAGTTAGTATCCTACTACACATCAGGCCTGCTGCCTGCCGGGGTTGTGCTTACATAGAACGCCCCTCCGCATGATCTTGCGGCACATGGACACAAAGAGCGCGAAGTGGAACATATAGCCCGTGCCGACAAACCAGTGGACGAATATAGATGTCAGCGGGAAGTTGTAGGTGAAGTATAGCCGAGACTTGAAATCCGCGTTCTCGAAGAGCGGGAGCAGTGCGAAGTCGAGAAGTAAGCCGCAGTATAGCGGAAAGACAAGCATCTCGATACTGATGATTAGGATGACTTTCATGACACCGCTAGCTTGGTTTAGGGCATCGATGACAGATGCCTCCCATTCTTGGGCAGTCGGTGTCGTCGAGAAAGGTCGGCCCCTGCCGAGGTACAGGCTGGCAGTAATGAACAGAGAGACGTAGCCGGCTAGGACAGCCCAGATTCTGTCCTTGGCATTCCAATAGGCAAGGCCGGGATTGACGGCCGAGGAAGGTTCGGGCGGGTCGACATTAATCATCCAGGATCCGGGGTGCGCAAGTGCGGCGGGAACAGCCTTCAGGGTTTCCCACACAGCAGGCCAGGCGTCGGCCGTAAAGGCTCTGGCCGTCAACAATTTGCTGGCATAGTCTCCGCTAAAGATATACGTGAAGACGCCGGCGAAACTCGAAAATAAGTAGCTGATCTCAGCCTTTACGAAGACGAGAGCTTCGTGGCTGATGGCCGAGAAGTTGCGCATCTCGTTCGCTGATATCAGGGGCATCTCGGACATAAAGCCATCCTTGATCCTGGTGAAGGCGCTTGACACAATGTGCGCAGCCTCGGCCCTTGCGGCATTGAGGACGTGGCGTCCTTGATCAAGCCGTAAGAGTTGCCTGAAAACTTCGAGGAGATTTAACACGAAGGTGAAGGCATAGCCCATGGTTAGCAAAACAACATCTTGCGCAAACTTGAAGAAACTGAAAGCGATCCGGGCAAGGCGAGACGGATTCGCGATGACCCAAATAGTGATCCGCCCGATATTGTACGGGAGAAAGATGCCGAGAAAGATGGAGAAAGAGACAAGAAAGGCACAGAAGATGGCATTCTGGAACAGGCCAGCTAGCGGGCCGCGCATGCCGATGAGTTCCATGACGCCTTCAAAATCTTCCGCATCTTCGATGGCTTCCGGGTCGAGTCCAGCAGCCACAGCAGCTTCGACGATGTCGGGGCCTAGTCCGGCGTCATCGGCCTCGTCGTCGTCCCCCTCACCACCACCATCCATGAATGGAGCATCCTGATTGTCGCCAAAGATGTCAACAGCTTCTTCGTCAGATTCAGGCTCATCAAGCTGGTCCGTATTGACATCACCCCACATGAAGTCAGCCACACGGTTGACTATTCCCCCGGCAGGTTGTCGTGCAGGTGGGTTAGCGTGAGCGGCCTCCAGGGGTGGATCAACATGGACCTCAGTAGAGGCATTGTCCATGTCATCCAAGCTGACCGGCTCAGACGAACCGATATCCTCGACCGGCCCTCCATGTCCAACACCTGAACTGGCTTCCGGCACCGTCGATTCACCATCAATTTGCCTCGTAAGAGCATTGGAAGCAACATCTTCTGTGCGGTTATTCTGAGAAGCTCCGGTGGAGGTGGGGAGCTGTGACAGGGATGCCACTGTAGGGGTACTGGATGCATAGGAGTCGGCAACGGGGTTAGATCCCGGGGTCGCCTGGTCTGATTGTAGTGATCCTCCAACCCGATCATCAGGGGTGGGGGGTAAGTTGGAGAATGACCAGTTGTTGTTGGCTAAGGCGTTGAGAGCCTGGCTTCGCTGAGGCCCATCGGAAATAGACCGAGGTCGGCTCTTCGGGGCCAACATATCTTGCGCTCGATGTCCTCTAGGAAATCCTGGTCGCCACGGTTCGTTTCCCGTAGAAGGGTTGTCCCCCCGCGTCCAGCAACTGTCTTCCTGTCCCGAAGTGCCGTCGGACCTGCGAGTCGGATTCAGCTCTGCCGTTTGTTTCCCTTTGGTACTAGAAGTCTCAACTCCCTCATTCTGATCCTCAACGTCAGGCACCGTCCAGCTTGACGTCTCGCTGATGTCTTCGTCCGGCATCCCTGTAGTGTCGCTTGATTGAGTGGCGTGTAAAGGCCCAAGAGGCCGATTGTTCTCCGTGGGCACAGGACCACCGTCATTCCCAGCGTTATTGTCTAACGACTCGGATTGCTTTCCATGGGCTGGCATTGATTGAGTGATGCGCACCCAATGCCGCAAGCGTTCCTCGAGGCCTTGGTCGCGTATTATCTGAATGATCCTGTCCCGGTCACCTTCGGCCTCTCGGTAAATGCGTAAGTACTGCGTCACCGTGCTTGTACCATCCGTCGGGGCATCTCTCATTGCTCCCGCAAGTGCCTTGACGTAGTCCTCATCCTCCAGCCGGCCCGACAGGAGCTCGTCGTATTGGCTCGATTGTCCCGCGTCGGACTGCGCGGTTAGCCGAGGAGAACGAGAGGGACCATGATCAGGGCGCCTGACGTCGTGCGCGTTCTGCCGGGTCGCCCTTCGGCGCAAACCCGCAATGGGCCTCTGTCTCTGCTGTGTATCTTGAAGAGGTAAGGCAGCCAGCCTGCGCGCCCGCGCATCGGGTTCCGCTTCATCCCCCTCGCGCGCGAGTTCCTCGTTACTGCTATCGTCATCCTCTTCATCGTCCGAACCCGGACCTCGCAAATCTGGATCCTCAGGGCCAGCAGGATGGTCCACGTTCTGGCGATCGGCTTCAGCTGCGAAAGCAGCGCGCATGTTAATCTCGGGCTGCTGTTGGACCACATAGTCCCTCACCAAGATGATGAGAATAAAGACCACGATGACCAATACAGTGATAAGCTGTCCCTCGAGAACGGCGATAATGGTCCTGTTGACTGTCGGGTGGCGCGTGATAGAGTTCAGCGCCGAGACCTCGCTTAGCAGCGACCCATGCGGATTGGGGACAGCGGAGACGGTGATCTTATCAACGTTGGTCAGATTCAGACTGTCCAATGTCTCCTGAGCTGATCTGTCTGTCAGCACAGGGGTGCCCATGGAGATGCCTAACAGGGATGCCAGCCAAGACTGGGCGGGCGTAGCGTTGAGTGGCTTGGTGATGGCCTTCAACAGGTTGACCATGGTTATCTGGTCCACGACTCCGCCTAGGGATGCGGCGGTGGTTGTTGCGGCCAGCAGCGGGGTGGACGGACATGTCGTGGTGCCGGTAACGGAGAGGGATATCACATCGCCTACACGCATCGAGCTGGGGTCGTGGGCGTTGAAAGGCGACGAAGGGACGGGGCCAAAGCTCTCCTCACTCAGCCAGAACAGAAAGGACCAGACGGAGCGCATGAGATAAGGAAGCCATCCCAGCCAGACACTAGCGACGAGAAAGGCCCTCAACCAGACGAGGAGATTTCGAAATAGATACTTGGCCATGTGGCTTACGAAGACGAGGAAGGGTAGCCGGTGTGGCATGTCGGGAGAGTAGAGCTTGGTGAAGCGGAACGGGGTTTTGCACAGCTCGCAGTGCTTCTTCTGAGAGTGGGACAGCCATTCCATCAGGCAGTCCTGGTGGACGAACTTGATGCTGCCACTGCATTTGCAGGGATAGAACAGCGGTTCGTCAGGTGTGCCCTCACCGCGGCATATTCGACAGGTGTCGGGATCGACGGAGGGATCATTGGATCTAACCTGTTCGGCGGCCTTCTCGCTAGCGTTTGTGCTTATATTGCTTAAGTCTCTTATATTGTCCAAGTCTTCGGCGATGGGTGTGGGCGTGTCGGGACGGCGGGTCCTCGTGTCGCGAGGATTGGGTGGCAGCGCCGCCATTTTGGTGATCGCGTGTATGCGTATATGCACTTCAGTATTTACAGGTCGTGATGAGACACAATACCGAAAGGGTGGCAATGGGAAGAGGGTCGATGGGTCTCAGAATGGCCCGGAGGGCAGATGGGCTATGGCCGGGACCATGGGATTGATTACAGCCAGCATCGAAGTCAAGGAATCCGAGGCACTTCCGATCCAATCCACGATGTCCGCCGACCTATTCCTTGGATCCTTGTGATCAAGCCGTTGAGTTTCCAGGGAGGCTCTTCGCACCTCACGTAAGGCGTCGGTCGTTGTCGCCGTCGTAGTCAATGGGGAAATCTCTAGAGCGCCCTTTGTGTTATCAGCATAGGAAGATAACGGTCCACGAAGAACAGGGTATGAATTTTTTTTCAAAGGTCATATACTTAATGGGTAGGTAGGCAGAGGAATGATAGATGGGCTTCCCTAGGATCACGACTTACTTCATTTTATGTAAGGGCTAAACGAGAGGTTTAGGAGGAAGTCGAAGTTCGGACCCAAGTGTAAGGAGTGGGGCGGATAGCCGATAAGATATGCTTAACTAGATGCACCTAGTGAAGGCACTTGTGCATATAGTACCGCAGGGACCAGACGAGCGATTGCCCGCGCCGGGGCTTTATTGTTATGTGCCTATAAGGGTCTGGCATATCCAGAATCTGGGGGTGTCATTATGAACTCAAGCGTATTCGTACATGCATGTTGCAAGCTATTATCTCTGTACTGATGCGATTGCTATCTCGTCGTCATATATTCCGGGCCCAGAATTCCCTAAGCTTTAAGCTCAAGGGAGATACCTTATTATGACCTCGGAAAGTCCGCATTTCCGAGACATGCATGAGAACTTCTTGTTCTCTGGGTCCTGGAAATTCATTAAGCGCATTCAACTGCTGGAGATTCCAATCTGGGCGCTTGGGAGTTGCAGCCCCGAATGTTTGGTGCCCACATCAATAGTCGAAGTGATGCCCCCGCCCCCGGCTTATACTGTACAGTTGTTGCCATGTTTCGTGTATGTACACTTAAACCTTATAATACTCATGGGTGATACGTTAAGTATTCGTGATAAGGAAAGCTCTCTAGAGTACGTTGCCGTGAACAAAATATGATACTGGGCACTGAATGCTTTACTCGGGTGGACGTGATAGCTAATGGTCGGTCACGGAGTCACAAATTCGGCAGAAAGAGAAACCCGAAAGGGGTACAGAGATATCCGGCCCAAGGAAGGTAGAACATCCCTAACTTGTCACCTTCGGGGCTTGAAAAACACAATCCGCTTTTGTCCTAGGAATAGTAAATGAGCGAGCTTTCTTTGGGTCGGATCGAACACATCCATGTGCCATTCTGGCGCCCTGTTGGGTTCTCCAAGTATACACTCTCTTTTGAATCCCCCTAACAAGTATCGATCACCGCCCCGGCGCCGCAAGGAGAGCCAACCAACCACCATTGATAAACCATTGGAATGACGTCTAACTAGGAAGCAACAGCACGCTAGCAATGCGGCGGCTGAAGGTATAATATTGTGCGATGGTAACGTCATGGGTGACCTGGAAGGTATGTATACGACGTAGGTCTTCAAAGCTGAGGAAAGTCGCTAAGCAATGTAAACGCCGCATGACTCAGGCGAGGAAGGGCCTGGGAAGATTACGTATCTTCCTAACTTACGTACCGTACATACTATATACTACTGAGGGTTCACTCTATAGGAACAACATGTAACGGCGAAATGTCTTATCTGGTCGTTCTCACCTGGTTCGGTATTGTTCGAATTCATCGTACCTGAGCATCTGGGTATGAATATAAAACAGCCGACTTATCTAGTAGCTGCTGCGATATACTTGATGGTTATTCTTTACAAGAGGGCACCGTCTGGATAAAGGCCACGCATCAGGTAAGCCCAAGCCGGGAGATCAAATGGAGGGGTTTTCAATATAAAAGTTTACATATGTACCGGATACCTTCGTATGCACTAGGCAGGTAGGTAGTAATGGTAGACAATAGGCCTAAGCGTCTGTCTCAAATGTGAGGCGCTCCACATACGTCATACACGAAGCTTCCGCTGCGAGACCTTGCTCTGCCTGGCAGGCACATAGATTTATAGGCGAATTGCACAGGTGGCATCCTTCAAGTTTTATCGGTGACAATATCCTCGCTTATAGCTCTCCGCAATATCGTGGCACATTTTATAGTAATTGCTAGCTGATATGAAACAGGGGGGTAAAGTGAAGAAATGGGCAAGGTAGTGGAGGGCTCCATGGCAACTGCGTGCCTACATATATATGTAGGAGGATAGGCATGATAAATATACATATACATATCTCTATATATAGAGAGAGGGAGGAAGAGAGAGGTGTATATACATTATGTACAATGCATATAGGCGAGTATGGAGCAGCGCATGCGGGCAATACATATGCGCAGTGTGAGATTTGATAGGTGGTGAATGGCGCGACTCGAATCAACTGAACTTCCCCTGCGTCATCAACGACCGGAGTTAGCGAGCTACGGTATCTATCTAGGTAGTTCCGGGCCTCCCTAACAGCACACAAGCGCATCTTTGCTCCATGTTTCCAAGCATGTGATTGGGAAAGTTGGAACTGCGACGAGACCCCCAGCTGAGCTTCAATTTTGAGACAGCGCCTTCTCCGTACGTGTACCCTTAATACATACAATGCGGCATGTAGAAGATTTTAGAAGTACAGTAGCGCTGAATCCCCACTGTAGGGCCCATGCCCATATTCCCTGTTTTATGCCCGCAACACTTTCGATGCTCGACGTCAAGCCGGCTCTTCTCCCACAACCTTCGTCTTCCTCCTTGTCAAACTTCACAAAGCTCACCTCGCAACACCGACGGCGATCGCCATTACGACCAACGACGTAGCCTCTCTTCATTCACCCGCTTTCACCCCGACCGTCTAAGCTGCTGGATTTAGCTGTATGCGGCGGGCGCCGCTCCTGGAAGCCTGCTTACGTATAGGGAAATAGTTAGTATTTACACACATCTACCTCGAGCCGCGCAGGAATACCTCTTGGTCGGCTTGGGTAGGATAACCATCTCGGAGACTGCCTTCAAGAATCCCCGTCTGTTGTCTCGTGGTTTTGTTCTGTTTCTTGTTCTTCTGTTCTTAGCAAACGCCCGTTACAGGCATACCTCATCTACCATCGTTTACTTATCACCAGTTGAATCCTTAGCCACGATTCGACCCCGTTATTGTTTCTTATCCGAGGTGACAACCGCAGCAACCTGCTCAGTTTCTCCCCATATTTAAAGCATCTACTCGATAACTGAGCTACTCTTGGATGCGAAGACAGCCAACACTCCTGGCGTACTCAACACATCCTCCTCCCTCAGAATGGCTGTCGCTAGGCCGGGCGAAGCCAAATCAAACGGCCATAACAATGGCCACACAAACGGATCCCTCAAGAGGGCTCCCGAGTCCGTCGAGGCCGCAAACGGTCTTGGTTCTGCCATTTCTAGGGGGGCAACCAAGAAGCAGACTGGTTCAGGGTTCTTCGTCAGAAGCTTCCACGTGGCAGCGAGGTAAGTTATGCATCATCTCCTCTAGTCTGGCTAGAATCTACCCTCCTATGAAATGAGACATCATGCTTACGAAAGTGCATCTTGCTCGCTTTATAGGCTATTGACATGGTACTCTATCCTCACTATCCTATTCCGTTGTCCATCTTCTCTCGATGCCTGTACCGAGTCGTCTCCTGCCATCTGTAAGCCATATTTCCAGCTCAAGCAGACCGTTTCCCCCCATCTGGGCCCATACTATGATGCATACGCCGCGCCCTATGTTGATATGGCCAAGCCTTATTATGAGATCTTTGACCGCGCCATCGTTACTCCGGGACGCACGTATGCCGTCAAATATGGCGGACCGAAGCTCACCCAGGCCCAAGCCTACGGTCAGGCGCAGTGGGAGAAACAGGTGCAGCCTCAAGTCGCGAAGCTCCAGACTCTGGCCAGGCACCGGTACAACCGGACCATTTCGCCTTACGTCGCCAAGGCATCTGTCGCCCTAGGACCCTATTTCGATATCGCCAAGGCCAACGCCTTCCAGGCATATCATGAGCTGCTTCTCCCCACCTATTCCTTTGTTCAGCCATATATTCTTCATAGTTACGACGCCGTTTACGGCTTCACCAAGGACACTGTGGTCCCCTCGGTGATCTGGGCCGGGAATAAGACATACCTCTTTCTCGACTCCACCATCTGGCCTCGTCTACGCAATGTCTATACCGCCACTGTCGAACCCCAGCTCGTGCGCATTGGGGAACGACTGGGCCGATACAACCGAAGGAAAACTAGGCCGACCGCCGAAGACACTAAGGTGTAAGTTTTCCTTCCCTCCCACTTCACCACAATCCGCTAATGCTCACATCACAGTGCCGCCCTGAAGTCGACCTTTGCCAAACCTTCGTCCTCGGCTGCCTCCTCGACCTCGGCACCCTCTGTAACCGCCGCCAAAACTAGCACGCAGGTTGATTCGACGTCCACTGCAACCAACGATGCGATGGAACCGCAGGAAACGGTAGGCGAAGTCAAGGTGGATGTGAAGAAGCAGTCCAGGACGCCAGAGGAGGTGCGTGAACTCGCCGCCAAGACCGTCGCCGAGGATCTGGAGCTCTGGAAGGGCAAATTTGCCCAGGTCGCGGAGGAGGGCGCAAACGGGATCGAGGAACAGGTCGACGAGATCTCCACGCGCATGATCGAGCGCCAGAGCGTCATGGGCAGGTCTCTAGTGACCCAGCTCGATGAGACCGTAAAGTCGGAACTCTCGCGACTAAGGCGGATCATTCTCTCTATCCTCGAGAAGGGCAGCGACGACACCGGCAAGATCGAGGATGAAGTTGCCACAGCTGTCCGAGCTGCCGGGTTAAAGATCAAGAATAAGGCCCAGGACGTGCGCGCCTGGAGGCAGAACTACGAGCAGAAGACCGAGATTGCCGTCACCAAGGCCGCCCAGGAGCACTTTGCCATAATAGAGGAGACCCGAGACCTCGCCCTACAGAAGATCGGCATGAAGTGGGCTTGGATGGACGGCGTCACCTATAAAGATTGGAAGAAGTTTCACGACCTGCGAGCCCAATTCAATGAGTGGACCGACGACCTCAAGCGCCTAATCACGACGCACCCGGGCCTCGTCGCCGCCCAGAAACTCGGCGCCGATATCGAGGACCACGCCATGAGCATCGCGCAAGAGGCCGCCGAGGAGCTAGGAAGGTTGAAGAAGGTCGCATCCTGGAAGGCCGTCGCGCGGGATTATAGTGAAGACTTCGACACGGATACAATGAAGCTGGCCGCCGAGGCCGCGCAACAGAAGATCGCAGGGGCCGCTAAGAAGGTCGCCGTAAACGTCGAGGATGTCGCCGGCCCGGTTGTTGGGGGAGTTGGGTCAGCAAGCGAGGGAGTGCGAGAGGGTATCTCGCGCGTCATTTCCCCGGGAGCTAAGGATACCGCCATCGACTCCCTTTCCGAAACCGACTCTGAGGCTTCAGCAGTCCCGCCCATGGAGAGCCTCACAGCTGAGCCTGTCGAGAGCGCCAGTGACCTGTCATCTTCGTCTATAATTAGTTCATCCGTCTCATCCTCGTCTCCGTCCAGTGCTGACATCGATACTGAGACCAGCGATCCCGAGCCCGTCGAACCCCTTCCAACATCTGAGCATCTGGACGGACCTGAGCAGATCCAGGAGACCATGGTTAAGCCTCCGGATGGGCAAAAGCCAATGGAGGACGCGGACACTAAGCCCGACAGTACCGCCGGGGTTAAACCCGCGCTCTTCGGAGCTGCCGCACAAGCCGTCCCTAGCCGTCAGCCAATCCTAGACGATGACATCATCGAATCTGCATCGAGCTCCCTCTCGAGCGCTGCCTCGGTAGTCCGGTCGGATTTTCCAGGCGGTATCACGTCCGCTGCCCAGTCCGCCTACACGGTGGCCCTTGCCAAGGCCGCGGAACAGTACTCCAGCGCCATGAGCGCCGTCGAGGTCCAGATCTCCGGTGAACCTAAACCAGCGCATGAGGAGCTGTTCAGCTCTGTCTCCGATGCGTATTTCGGCGCTATTGCCGCAGCCAATTCGCGACTCTCTGAAGCCTCAGCTGCCGCGTCGCGGTCTATCTACGGCACCCCCACCATGAAGTGGATCCCAAACAGCATGCCCGTGCCGACTAACATCCCGTCCGTCGACTGGGAGAGGGTACATTCTATTGCCCAGCACAACTGGCAGGATTCCGTCAACTGGGCTGGCCAGCAGTACTTGTCTGCAAAGAACGCCATCGGTGACCAGTATGAAACTGCCAAGGTGGCTATCGGTGCTGCCGAGCCCACGCCCAGTACGCAGCTCGAGAATGTGGAACGGAGGGCCCAGAAGCTGCTCGATCAGGCCAAACATAACTATTATGCCGGGCTCGGGATGGCTCATGCGAGGTACTCGGACTTCCTTTCCGCGGCCTCGACGGCGGCGAGCTCGCTTACAGCGTCCCCCACGCCAACCGACCTCAAAGGCTCTGCCTCCTCGGCTGCTTCCGTTGCCAGTGAATCCATGTCCTCGGTCGCGTCGGTCGCTAGCGAGGCGGCTGGATCCGCTGCCTCTTACGCTTCTGATGCTGCCGAGTCGGTAGTAGATTCAGTTACGGGCGCGGCATCCGACGCTAGTGACAAGGTTGCGGAGAACTGGGAATATCTTATCGCTCAAGTCAGTTCGCAGGTGTATGGCGCGCCGACGCCCACCCCTTGGTATGTGGATTTTTTTTTCTTCAATATTGTCTTCTTTTGTAGGCTATATATTGTCTCAGTCTTCCGTTCCCGTTTGCCTTCGAGCGTAGGCCATGTGAGCATTACTAACCGAATCTCAATAGGTACCAGAACCTTTATGAGGCAGCCAGCGGCTACGCCGAGGAAGCCGGCGATGCAGTCCAGGACCACGCTTCTGCAGCCGGCGACTATGCATCATCAGCGGCGGATGCGGCAGCTGATCAATACTCTGCCGTCACTTCTGCCGCCGGTGATTACGCGGGGTCCGCAGGCGACGCTGCTTCCTCAAAGTATTCGGTTGTCAGCTCCCTCGTCTCCGAACTCATTGTCAGCAAAGAACCTACCTTCACCGAGTCTGTGTACTCGCGTCTGGCCGGAGCTCTTGCTTCCGGTTCGTCGTCAGCCTCGAGTTTTGCTAGTGCAGCTTCCGAAACAGTCGCCAGCGCCGCAAGTGAGGCAACCGATGCGGCAGAATCTGTGATTGACCGAGCCAAGGATGAACTTTGAACGCACTTCACTGTCGCGTTCCACCGGTGCATTTTTCCACACCCCCATTTCAATGACACCATCTAGCATGCAAGCAAGCCTATTGCGATTTAATGGCTATGGTTGATGGTGGCAAAACCCCCCATGGAGCTCTGCCCGGAAGATCAACAGCGCCTACTCTGAAAACAGGAGAACTAATCAATGTATAGCAATCGATATGGTTTTTTACTCACTTTCCTTCGCTCTTTTGGACGACTGATGGCCATCAGCATATACCCAGTTTCTTTTCTTCCACTTTTCTTTCTTGGCGCTCGGAACTAGAACCAGGGTGATAGTTTCCTCTCAGACAATTATCTATGCCGGAGGTGCTTTCTTTGGATGACCCGCCCTTCGAGGAGTGGTAATCGAGCAATATTTGGGAATGATTCCGTGATGTCGATGGCGTGAGGTGTGACTCGATTACCCGTGGTCCTTGCGGGTGGGCTATGGGGAATGACAAAAAGGGTTATGGTCCAGCGAAGCAGATGGATTCTTCGTTGAGTGGAGCAGGCCAAGGTCTAAGTTGTCCAGCGGGTTCCAGCAAATGCAACGTCATACGTGATGCATTCGATGGACCCCGGGGACGTATGAATACCATGTATATGTCGGACACGAGACGACCTAGTATGCAGACACAATTAAGGAGTATACACCAACCCGCCCTATGGCCGGTAAGGGTCGTAGAACCTATTCACGCAAAGCTAGCAACAACTAACAAGGATCCAGGGTCCCTTCTGTAGACGAGTGAAGACGCAGATGCCTAGGCGCCTCCCATATATTGAGACGCAGCGGGCTAACGTCGACAACACAACGCGAATCCACCCGAACGATACCAAGGCCGAGTGTCATCCGGTACGCCTAAACGCAAACGCTCACTGAGACATGCGAATACAAACCAGAATAAAGGTAATATTGAATGCCCGTCGCCCCCAGCCACAACTCCGTCCTACAATGTAAAGCGGAAAGCAGGGTGATGATCGCCCATGTTCTCCACCTCGTCTCCGGCCAACCTCCCGTCGCGGACCCTACCCTCGCGAAGCCGGTTCTCACGCCGCAGCAGCACCCACAACGCCGTCGCCGCGAGACCACCGATCCACGTCATGACGAGCGCGACGGCGTACCCAGTCTTGTAGGCCGGGCTCTCGTGCTCGATGAAGATGTTCGAAGCCACGACGCCTGCAAGATTGCCGATGGTGACCTGGATGCCAGATCCGAACGCCCGCTTCCAGTGCCCCGAGAGGTTGTTGGACAGCCATGCGAGCGCCAAGGGCGTGCTGATGTAGCCTCCGAGCGCGGCGAGGAAGATGGCGGCGTACTTGGCCTCGGAGGACGGGTACGCGCTGGGCTGGGGGGAAGCGGATTGGGAGAGCAGGACGCCGTATCCGAAGGTCGAGATTACCACCCCCACCATGACGAACCCGTACCGGTGCCGCACTCGGTCCGAGGCCCAGGCCGCTGCAAGCATGCCCACGGCGCACACCGCGTACACGGGGATCGTGTGCACCTGCGCCGACTGGGCCGTCCAGCCGAACTCCTTGAGGATCGTTGGCATGAAAAACGTAGTCGAGTACCCAGTGATGCCGACGCCCATCTACTCAGTTTCGAAATCGCCATTAGCCAGTATTCATAATCTCGGTTCCTCACGGCGAACCAAAGCAAGCGCGAAGGACGAGAGAAGCCTGGTGATGAACAGTAGCGCACTCACATAAATCAGAGAACCCAGCCAGATCTTCCAGTCGCGCAGAATCAACTTGTAGGCGTAAGCGTTCAGGGTGTCCATACGTGCGATATCGGCGCCGTCGTCGGTGAGCCGCTTCTTCAGGAACGCGATCTCGTGGGCATTCAGGAACTGGCACTGCTCCGGCCAGTCGACGATTAGGAACGCCGCGCACCACGAGACAGTTGCGGTCACTGCCCCTTCGATGATGAAAATCCATCGCCAGGCGGCGAGGCCCGCGAGCCCCCCCATGTGCGCGATCGCGTATGCGAGGAGCTATTATTAGAGGAGATCAGTGGTACTATTCGTGAGTAGTGGGGTAGTCAACGGGGCTAAAAAGACTTACTCCGCCGAAAGCACCGCCGACAAGGGTGGAGCAGAAGAAGAAGCTCATGCGCGTCTGGAACTCGTGCCGCTTGTAGTACATGGAAGTCAGATAGACGATGCCCGGCATGACACCAGCCTCGAAGACACCCAACAGGAACCGCAGCGCCACGAGAGCCTCATAGCTGTGGACGAAGCCCATGCACATGTTGATGATGCCCCAGAAGAACATGAGGCCGCCAAGGTACAGCCTTGTTGGAGATGTTGGTTAGCACTGGCAGCATGTGTGCAACGAACCGGAAAGTAAGGGATGGGCGGGTGGCTCGTGACGTGGCATGGGTCACTCACGATGGTCTCACGTTGCGGATGATCATGTTGCTCGGGATCTCGAGCAAGATGTAGGGGATGAAGTAGACCTGACAATGGCTCGAGTCAGTAGCGTTACGAAGAGAGAGGGTTTGAAACATCTCACAAAGAGGGCAATGTTGAATCGGTTCCCGGATAGGTCGAGATCATCGGTCAGACCCTGGATCCTCGCGTTGCTAATGTTGATGCGGTCGAGGAACGACAGCATGTACACGACGAACAGGACCGGGAAGACGGTGAAGTCGATCTTGCGGACGAGGCGCTTCTCGGCCTCAGCATCGCTGTCGGTCAAGCTATTGGTGGAACAAGCAGTCGTCGACAGCGGCGAGGAGGCCGCCGTCTCCTGCTTCAGCTGCGCGGAGTTAGCGGCAGGAGGAAGGTCGTGAGACGCACGACCGGCTTCCGCGTCAAGGATTTTCTCAGACATGGTTGATCAGTGCAGGTAAACACGGGGTTGCGATGATGTGGCAGTGAGGAAGGGAAGTAAAAGATCTGCGTGACGTGATAGCCTGTCGGAGGTTATGCGAGGAGGGTTGCAGTGCAGTGGATTGTAGTGCTGTCAAAGCAGTTTGGGGAAATTATCGAGTGCAAATCTAAGACACGAAACACGCGTCTACGGTAATTAAAAAATGGAAGTCACGTCTTAGCGGTGTGTGTAAGAAGACGAGAATGTAAAGATGGACAGGCAGAAAATGTAGGGCTGCTCAAGGCATCAAACTGGAGGTGGAATGGAAGCTGCTTCATTCTACATTCACCGGTAGCAAACAACACGTAGATATTGCTTCGACTCTTACCCTTAATCTTGGTCTGTGCATCGTCCGAGATTTCCTACACCTGACCAAATATCTTCTAAGTATTTCACATTCCAGACCACAAGGGTCAACCATCATGTCCACCTCTAATCCTCCTTCCTAGCACTTTCTAGGCCTTATAACTCCTACCTCCATTAAGGACGCATGTTTGGGACCGGGTTCTCTCGAGACGAGAAAGATTGTTCCCAATATCACATAAGAATAAGGGGTGGTAGACAGCAAAGCAGCTAAGGTGACCTCCTATACTTACCACGACGCACACATAGTGAGTCAAACTTAGCAAAATCAAAAGCTTGATGCAGTCAAGGGTAACCTACGTAATAGTGAGACATGTGACTTCAACCTTTGAGCGGCAAGCTTACATATCCCTTGCAGTCGCGGTGCATGACATGTCTCGGCGAGACTATGGCGCATCTGAGCATCTCAAATTCGGAATCCCGTGAAACAAGTTCTCCGCCGTCAGCAGAGCCGATGTTGCTCCCTTCACCTGTATTAAAGCTTAGTACGCCAATTAAAGTAATGGTTGTGTCACGAGCTTATTTCAAGTAGAATGCTTCCCTTCCCTTGAAAACGTCAACTGCTTGGTTCGATGGCGATCTCGGACCTTGGTATTAGTATGCTGACTATGATAGATGATTAAGTGAATACTGCGCTGCAGCAGATGAACTAGAGCCCCCATGTAATTATACGGCATCATGAGAACAGATATGAAAAAGGAATCAGGTCAGGAGGCTCTAACCCCAACAGCCCAAACAGGATCACTTGCAAAGTTCCCGCACGGCCGCGCCTGGCAAGAAATTTCATATCCGGCTGGCTTCACACCGCCTGCATGTCAACTCATTTTCAAGCGAACCATCCACATAAATGTGGGTGTTCCCTCACAGTAAAGTCGTGCGTGCGGTCTTCGCAGGGAGCTTTGGGCTCCCAGATCAGCAAATCGAAAGCCGAAGGCCCGGCCCAGTTGCCCATAACACTCCCAATGGGATAATAATGTCCCTCATTTTGAGAGATCTCTTCGCAGATATACGGGTTCACAAAGCTGCCTCCCGCGCTAGAGACGAGCGGTTCGGGATCCGGCGAACCGTTCCGTCACAACAGCTAAGGCCATTGCTACCGCCGAAGAAAACCTCGTTCCCATTGTCGGTGAATGCGCATATCGTGAACATACTTGTTCTAGGAGCACGGTAGTAGCCGTGACAAGCGAGAGTGAAGTTGTTCGCACCCACCTCGATACTTCCATTGCTATCGCGGACCCAGCCAACAGAATACCGGAACGCGTCGCCACCAGGGGGTGGTAGACCTTAGGAAATACGCCCCATTCCATGCTGTCCTGAGGGAAGTATGTGATGTTCGTCGGGGGATGACTTCAGAGGAGTAAGGCCTTCTGTGATATAATACGAAGAGGGCACATTTCCGCTGGGATAGCCACAAATAGTGTTCACGAAATAACCGATGTGTCACAGAAAGGGGGCCCCCTGTTGCAAGGATCTCTCGGAAGACCGTTATTTCTTTCCGGAGCTTTAGAGCCTTATATCAGTAGATCGCCCATTTTAAATAGGATTACCATTTTCTATCTTCTTTATCGTTGATATAGATATAGCCTTAAGTATTATGCAGCTGCTCCCTAATAAGTGTGATGCAGCATCAAAACCTTCAACGCTACAACTGGGCTTAACTAAGCACAGACAGGTTCCTTCGAAGGGCGACCGGGCGGGTTTCCGGCGTCGGCAAGGGTTTTTCAACGACGACCGTAGCAAGTCCCATACAGGGGATGATGGTGGTTGAAGTGATAGAGTGTCCGGTCTAGGGATGTTACAGTCGTGGTTTCGGTAGGGCGGCAGCACGCGGCTTCTTACGTCAGAAATACCCCAAGGGAAAGACCCAAGTACAGAATGTGTAGCATCATAGATGACTCTAAGGACAGGTCTAAGGGCTGGTCGTCTGCCCGATCAGCTAATGACAGTCAAACTCCGGAGTAAATCAACAGCAACCATGGATAAAATATATATACGAAGCAAAAGCGACTGACCCCTCCGGCCCGGATGCAGCAATCTCACTATCAGGGTGTCCACGATACGTAAATGATTAGCATCTCCTTAATCCAGCGGGCGCATACTGGTTCAAATCGTGAAGGAGTCATGATGCAAGCCATCTTGCCGGCTCGGTTTGAGTGTATTTGTTGACGGGAAAGATAAAGGCCTGGGGGTTTCCGTCCACGGCTAGTGAAGCGACATCACCATCGTATTCAGCTAGTAACATTCGGAGAAATGATCACTTTGAGAGGAGCCCAAGCACATAGCGGGCTATCCCCATGACCCGTAGGATCTATTTAGTGGATTTTAGTGACGATTCGAGCCTGTTCCGCAAGTAGGGGCCGGCATGCTATCCCTTGGACCATGAAGACGCCAATCAATCTTGGCAGATCCCTTATTCCCAGAAGGGAGATAAAAACGGTGTATGAGTTCGCCATGTTAGAGGTATTATAGCGCTACAGACCCAGCTTCTCATTGCCACCGTTCAAGCAGTGTCGTAATCGCCCTGAGCAACCTCTGTTCCGTCACCTTCAAACGGATGTCTTGCAGACTTGGATGGTGCGTCCTGATACGGTCAAGCCTGCACGGTTGATTAGCTTGTGTATAAGGTAGGACTAAACTGACTTGAGTAGATAGCATGTTTGATGGCGCTATGGCTATCTCCCGTACCGGTGATTTGAAACCAGGACGATAAAAACAAAACATGCTGATTTTCAAGCACTACCGAAACACATCACTGACATGTTTTCGCTTCGTCGGCCAGCTGGAGTTCGCCGTCTAGGTTGAGGCTATTCTATCCACATTTGGTCTTCGGCAACCTATAAGTACCTAGGTATGGAAGCTGTGTTTCTAACGCCTATTATAGTGCGAGACACGTATTAACACTGACGGGATACTGCTCCTGCTTTGTGCACGTGACCACGGAGGACCTCAGGTGTGCGCAGGCCTTAGCTTCTAAAGAACCGCCAAGAGCGTGGTGTTTGAATATAATGATAATGAGAGATTCCGGCTAGGAAGCCAGAGATAATGAACTTACCGTACCCGGCAAGCCATAAGCGATGGCATGTCAAGCAATCGCGGGAAGCCGCACATGAATACGCATAGTGTGGTTGTTGTGACACAAATCGCTCGCTGTGCCTGGGTTGGACGCATGGAGGAAAAGCAATGAACTCAAAATTTCTGTTTGGTGAACCTGAGACACAATGACCTTATACTCCGCGTGATATTCCCCGCCGTATGTTCAGACTTGAATAAAATGCCAATCCCAGGAGATCGTAGATCGGGCCGTGTTTCTCATAAGGCATTCAAGCGTTAATATCCTCATCCACCGAGGGCGTTCTAGCTCTATACTCCATGAGAAGAGGGAGACCCGGTCCCTTGTCTTCTTTTTACACCCGAGATTGTTCTTGAGACTCGCGTATGTCCAGACCAACTCCCTTGCAAGCGTTATTGCGGGTAACGGGTTGCCACCCGCAAACCGTTGAACCGACTTCGGCTAAGAGTTCGTCAGTCGCTTAGAGATTATATATCGCTTGCTGAATGTATGCCCACTAGACGAGCTCATATGGAGTCAGGTTGATAAAAGGATAGTGTAGGTTATATCCTCAGAGCTAGCTTTCCGCAAGTTCTAGTCAGCATCAGTCATTCTAAACTTTGAAATATAAAAGGACTAGAAATCCCTGTTCTCTCCCGCATCTCACAATAGCTGACATCGCAGAGAAAGAGCCTTTTATTGTTGTCTTCCCTTCCGTCGATTTAGGCATCTATTCTTGTTACCACTTGCACCCCAGCTCCAATGGAACCAAATTCGGCACTTTTCTCTACAGGGAGCAACCCACCCAATGCTAGCAATGCTTACATGATACACACCCCGGTTGGTGTCTTCTTCGCCATCTGTCCGGTGATTGTATGGATCAGACTATGGTCCCGAAGACGGAAAAGCGGGAAACCGGGTGTGGATGACTTCATCATCCTAGCGGCGCTGGTGGGGAAAAACCTCCGTCATTGCGGCAAGCTGCGCAACAGATCCCCATGCTAATATTCACTAGGCATTTTCCTTGGCATCAGGGGCTCTCATGATAACGGCATGCTGCAACGGATATGGTCGACATTGGCGCGACTTGACACCCTCTGAAAAATACGAAGCCATGAAGGTTCGTGCCGCGCTCTGAAATCTCCTATTCGCCTCGAGGGCTAATGAACGGCCCTCTAGTATTTCTATTTATGCCAGATTACCTACAAGGCCAGTATCAATCTGACCAAAACTTCGATCTTGTTGCTTTATCTTCGGATCTTTACTCGCGTCAAATGGTTCCGATGGGGCTGCATCTTTGTCATGACCTGCGTCGCTATGTTCTGCGTTGCCACGATTACGGCGACTATTTTCCAATGTAGCCCCATCGAGAAGGCTTTCAACCAGACGATTACGGGTCATTGCATTAACAATGGTCACTTCTGGTACGCAAACGCTAGCTTCAACATCTCCACAGACTTGATAATCCTCATCATTCCTATGCCCCTCATTTACGGGCTGCAAATTCCGCGCGTACAGAAAGCTGGCCTGGCCATCGTCTTCGCCTTAGGTATCTTGTAAGTCGATCTGGTTTTCATATGAATCTTGCGAAGCTTACACTGGCTAGTGTCGTAATTACGTCCTGTCTCCGCACCACGACTATCAACACCCAGGCCAGGACCACCGACAAAACATTTGATATCGCCTCGACGATGTGGACCATCATTGAGATGAACGTGGCGATCATATGCGCCTGCCTTCCGCAGATTAGACCACTACTGGTCAAACTCTTCCCGAAGCTCACGCAAGCTTATCGTAGTTCACGTGAACGCGACAACGGAAGTACGCAGGATAACAGCATCGCAGGACCTTCAAACCAAGGTGATACAAGATGGACATGCATAGTTGGCAAGGATCGGGTCATCCTCTAGAATCCAAGCGAAATGAAGCGGAGGTTTGTATGAAACTCTTATACGTCTACTTAGGCGATTCATCATGCTGTTAGGAGTGAGGACAGGCGGGTAACTAGACACACCCCCGTCTCTGGGTATATAGGCCTATGTAGTCCACAAGCCTCCATCGCCGTCACTTGTTATGGAGCTTAAAGTATTCAACATCGTGCATTTATTTTGGACTCGACCCGATGATATTCGACTCGCCTAGTGACCCTCCTTTCTCAGCCTACTTGCGAGATTCTAATTCTAGTAAAGGCAGTTCGAATGCTTTGAAAGTGTGTAGGAACATATAGGAGCCTTTAGCTACTGAGAGCATAACAACATAAAAGCCCTCATAAACGGTATCGGGGACTCTCCGTGAACACCCGCTACAAACTGCGTGGGGGAAGGCTACAGTCGCTTTTTCCTATCCTCGAAAATGATGAAGACATATATCAAGGCCCTACGACGAGAATGCTTAGCAACTGTATGCAAATTCCCGCCCACGACGCGCGAGACAAATTCTATGACTCATTGTCGCAGTTGATGTGTCGGAACGGAAGTGATCGTGTCCATGTTCCGGAGTCGATCCTGATCGACGCTCTTCGCGGCCGTATTCGCGGGGCTATTCGCGCGGCTCGCATTCCTGCTAGAAAGGCGGCTTTGTGCCCGGTGACTGGCGTTATACGAGCTGTGTCGCGACGTACCACCGTATCGTATTGGAGGTCGTGTCGTAACGGACGTCCGAGTCTGGTGGTTCGACACACTAAGTCTGTGGCCCTCGAATTCCGTAGCTCCTGTCCTATGAGACCCTGACATCACACACAGAAGCATATAACTAAAGAAGAAGTGTATTAAAGGTTGCCTGACCTCTAGAAGGTCCTAGCTAGAAAGTGAGGGTAGCGAACTCTCCTTTTATACACGTAAATACAACTGTAGCTAAGAGGAAAAGATACCGGGGGTGCATAAAGTAGCCTCGTTTCAGTAGGTGATCAAACTAAGCCAAGGCTTAGCTGTTTGATCGACTTCAGCTGGGTCTGACATGTCCGCAGGCTCTGGGCGAATGGGGACTGTTTCCGCAAGATAGGACCCTTCCAGTAGATGGCGTAGACGGCTATGATGAGTATGAAGGAGATGGAAAATAAGATTGTTGAAGCATACTCTAGATTCTTCCCCGTCTCCACGCCGAGGTTGGCGTAGAAGGGGTGGCAGGCACGGTCAGGACGCCAGCGAGGAAATCACGAGCCCAGCCGTTGCCACCAGTTGCAGAAGCAGAGTACAGGACTGTCGTGGAATAGGGGTATCTGTGTTACTCATCAAGCTCCACATCACCCCGGAAAAACCTTGTTCCGGCGCGCTCACAGTACATAAAGAGCTTCCTAGCTACAGCTCTCCAAAATTTAATTTTAATTAGATAATTATCACTTTTTATATTTTATATTACTATTTTTCGTGATTAACATATTTTATAATAATTATAAACCTAATACTCTAATTACGCAAAATAATTACGATTAAATTAATGGTAATTTTTTATATTATTTTATTAATTTTTAATATATCGGATAAGTTTATTTCCAAAGATATAGTATTTAAAAATCGTTTTAATTATTTTTATCCCTTTTCTCTTTATATTTTAACGGTTTTTTGCGATATTTAAAATTGTATCGATTTCGATATATTTAACGTATATAATTATGCGAATTTTTGAAAATTTGGTTTATTCGAAAAATACATTATATAAGTTAACTCTTAGGTAAACAAAAAATAACATATCAAAACTTTGGCTAATTCGCAAAATTCTCGCGTAAATTCTATTTAATACGGGTTTTCTTTTCAAAAGACTTTAAAATTATTTGTTAAAATCTTAAAAATAAATTCGACAAAGTTTTAGGCGCTATATGAAAGATATTCGAGAAAATTATAGAAAACTTTTAAAACTAATTTTAAATGTATTAAAATATAAAGATGAATTAATATAACGATAAAAAACCGGACTTTTAAACACGTTTAAATTATTCTAATTCTTTAAAAAATTATAATTTAAATTTTATTTTCAAAAATTAGAAATTTAATTCGTTTTTTTCTCGCTAAATATTACTAAAACCATACGTAAACTCTATCGCAAAATTTAATACCTAACCGAAATAAATTATATAAAACTTAATTACTAATATAAAATCTAGTGTACAACTTATACCAAAATAAACGCGTATAATTTTTGAGAAATTAAAGGACCGCTTAGGGTATGTGACGAGCTTAGGGTTTAACCAACTATTAAACCTTAGTTATACGGGTTTATGTTGGCAGGAATATCGTAAGAATCTGAACAATAAATACAGTAATCGTATTACGTCTCGTAATACCAAGAGTGCCTTAGGTAATAATATTATATTGCAAATTAAAGCTATTTAAACTATGGAAATAACGAAGGTATATATTTTATTTTTGCTTACTGGCTTACCACCAACGAATTAGTAATCCGGTTTATTGGCTTACTACCAATAAGTTGGTAATCCGGCTTATTAGCTTACTACTAATAAATTAGTAATCTATTACATAACCTGCCTTATTACGCAGTTATTATTAGGTTATAACAAACCGTTTCTGAAAACCGTAGCTTATTAGGTTATAATACGATTTTTTTTTTTTTTTTTTTTTTTTACAAATTTTGCTTTTAAGATTTCCTTTTTTTTGGTAAGCCCTTTTATATCCATTTAATATATCTTCCGGTATATTTAAACGTCGTTTTTACAAATCTAAATAACGACTTACCCTGGTTAATTTAATTAAATTCGAAAATTTTAACGTAATATCTTATTCTTTTTGTTTTATTCGGCAGCTTAATTACTAAATAATAAACGGGGTTTTTCGTTATAAAAATATATTCGTTAAAGCCGTTCATATAACGGGACACAAATCTCTATTTCCATAATTAACCGTTATATTACGAAGTCGAAAAAATTTAAAAAAAACTAACGGCCGAAAAATCTTTATCCGAAACTTTTGAGCGTTTTTTCGTATACGTCGTTAACGCCAGCATCATTAATCCTAGGGTGCAAAATTTGTTAATTATGCCCTTTAATCCCTAAATAATTCCAACAATTTTGCGCAATTAAAGTCAAAATTTATAATTAAGGTTTAAGCTTTAAATAAAATAAACGTTATTAATTAGAATACGGTAAATCAAGAACTTCCTTTTTTGGATCTTATAGATTAAAATGCTATTATTCCGGTAATTCCGTCGTTATTAATAAAAGTTTTTTAATAGAAGTTAAGCGCCAATAAAGTTCTTAGCGGGTTCCTAAATATTTTCGGAATCCGGATATTTGTTCCATTTAATCAAATATTAGGCAAATTTATTCTTTTTTCGTATATCAAATATTTTTTCCATTTCGTATACTTATTTATCCTTGATGTCCATATCGTTTTATATAGTATATACCTTAATTATATCTGCTATGAATTCGAATAAAAATATAAAAAATTAAATAAAATTTAACTTTTGGTAAAAGTTATAACTAGTAATTATTTTTTGAATTTTTCTTAGTAATTTTGTATAGACCAATATATTTAAAATCAAATTTTTTGTTAAATTATTTTATCTAAATATTTTTGGTAACGAAAAAAACCATTTTCCCTTTTTCGAAAATTAATTTCTTTAATGTTTTTTAATTATAATATTTCCTTATTTAATTTCGTACGAATTCTAATTCTGATTTTATTTCTTAGTATAATTATCGTAATTATTTTGATATAAAAATTATCTTAATATTAATTAAACCGTTATCGCATATTTTTTTATATATTCTTAAAATCAAACTAAAATTTATATTCGTTAGAATTATCTTAATATTTTCGTAATAATTAATATTATAAGTTAATTCCGTAATTAATACTTTTTTAACCTAATTCTTTTATTCGTAATTAATATAATATCGTAAGTAAATTTTTAAAATTTAATTTATTTGTTCCGTTTATTTATCCGTTTAAGATCTAAATACGTTCGATAACTTATATTTCAGGCCGATTTATTTTATTAAGCTTTACCAAAATTTAAATACAATTATTAATCCTTTATTTAAAATAATTTCCATTAATAATCTGTATATGCTAAATATATATGTAAAAAAATATATGTTTTTTGCTTGGCGTTTATATCCTTATAATATAGTAAAAAATAAGAAATTTCGTGAATCGATCGACGATTACGAAAATATTATCGTAATATATTCCTGTAATTGGATTTTTTAATATAAAAAACTGAATAATAAAAATAAAAATAATTAAATATTATAATCGTTCTATAATTAATAATAGCTGTAACTTTCCGTATATTTTATATCGTCGTATTTTTGTTTTAACGTAAATATTATATTACCGTATAAATTTTTATACTGTTAATTTTATTTTAAAAAAAATGTACGTTAAAGTTTTTTCAAGGTTTTGTAAATCTTTGAATATCCGTATAACTAATATTCGTATATTTCTTGTATTAAATATTTTTGGTATTTTTTTAAAACTTGTATTTTAATTTTTTTAATCTTTTAAAAAATTATTATTATTTTATTAAATTTTCTGGTATATATCGTAATATATTGCTCGAATTATCGCAGTTTGTCGTAAACTTAAATATCCTTCTATAATAATATCAAAAATTATATGGCTAATTTTAACCAATTTGTTGTCGAGATTTAACCTTTTACTTAAAACATTTACTTTGTTATTTTCTAAGCTTTTCCTATAAATCATAACGAAATTGAAATTCGCTAATTTTTTTATATATTTTAATTATTGTTTTTTAAACTCCTTAATTATAATAAATCGGATAAAAGTTTGATATTCTGTATAAACCTTAATCTAATATAAACTTCCCTTTAAAAATGTTTAAACTTTCGAAATGCCATAATAATCACTATAAATTCATTATTTGAAATACCGTAATTAAATTTATCTTTTTTTAACTTCTACGAAAAAAATATAATAGGATATAATTTGCCTTAATTATTTCGCTATCCGATTACTATACCTAATACGTAATCCGAAATATCGGTTTTTAGCTTAACGGGGCGATTTAAATCGTAAATAATTAATATTAGCTCGCTAATAATTATATCTTTAATATCTCGAAATACCTTTTCTGTATTTAACATCCATTTAAAGTCTTTTTTTCGTAACATTTATTTAAAATATAACGATTCTGCTAAAATTTTAAATAAATTTCCTATAGTAATTGGCGAATCCGAAGAATGCCTATATTTCCTTAACCGTTGTTAACGTTTGCCATTTCGTAACTGTAACAATTTTTTTAGGGTTTATCCTAATATATCCTAGGATAATAATATATCCCAGATATTCCATTTCCTGCTTATGGAACTAATTTTTTTTTGCATTAATAAATAATCTTACGTCCTATAAAACTTAAAAACCTTATAAATATATTTTGCGTATGTTTTTTTTATTTTTTTAAAAAATAAGGATATTATCGAGATAATATACGACAAAAATATCGAGATATTTTCGTAGCATATAATTTACTATTCGTTAGAAAATTACTGGTACGTTCGTAAATCTTATTAATATAATTAAATACTTAAATAATCCGTATTTCGTTTTAAAGGTTATTTTTTATTCGTATCCTTTTTTAATTCTGATAAAGTTATATTTATCTTTATAATTAAATATTATAAATTACTTAGCTCCATAAAATTAATCTTTTATTTCCGTAATTAAGGGTAATAATATTCGATTTTTAACCGTAATATCATTTAGTTATCGGTAATTAATTATAAATCGTAATATTTTATTTTTCTTAAATACGAAAAATATCGGGTAACCTGTTAATAATTTCGAAAATTAAATCGATCCTTTTTGTAACCGATTTTTTAGGTATTTTCTGAAAATACGTAATTCGTTTCCGTTAAAAGTATAAATAAAATAAAATTTCGTCGAAAATCTTTTTTTAAAAATTATCTTGTAATTTTATTCGCTATATTTTAATAATTTCGTATTAAACTCCTTTCTGAAAAATTACCTATATTTATTATATTATAATAATATCTTAGTTAGATATTTTAGCTTTTAAAGTTATTATTCTTATTATTTTAAATCGTTATTTAATTACCTTAATTTTGCTTTAATAATAATAACGATACGTTGTATTTTTTTAATGCTTATTTTCTTTTTTAAATTTTATCCTTTTAGGTAATAAGGTTTTTATTGCATCTTTATGCTTATATTCGTCGGTATTATCAATTAAATATTAAGATCTTAATTTTTCTTTTTTTTGTTTATTAACAAAAAATAAAACGAACTTTACCTAGCCAGTTTTACCGTTAATCAAAATTCCGTATTAACGTATCCATAATAATTCTAAAATTATATTGTAATTTTTAAGTAAAACGATATCGAAATTAACTGTTTAATAGTATCTTTAAACAAAAATCCGAGATAATTAATTTCGCATATTATTTTTCTGTTATCGTAAGCAAATTCCTACCTTTTCGCATTCGTCGTTTTATAAAGTTCTAACTTATATTTCCATAATAATCTAAGTTTATTAACTATATTTAATACAATATAATTTCCGCCTAAAGCTCCGCAATCCATTATTACGATATATTAATACGTTTTAATTCGTATATCTAAAGTAATAAGATTATGAATGTTTTTTATTATCGCGTTTAAAACTTTTCGTAAAATCTTTTTTTAATTTTTCTCAATGTTGTTATCCTACGGCTTTTTTATAGGTAACCTTTTTCTTTTAATTTCTATTCGAATTTATCGAATTTTGCTTATATTTTTTTCTTTAACGCATTAAGTTGTTAAATTCGTCGTTATTGCCGATATATTAGTTTTTCGAATTATATTAGTTATTTTTAACTTTATTGCAATTTCTTTCCTTATCGAATAAATTATTTTTCATGTTTACGATTATATCTTATTATACGTGGTTTTAATTATTATTTTAAAGGTTTCTTGTAAATTAACGTATTTCTTCTTTAATAACTTTTTTTAAGGATTTATAATAAATACTAACTGAAAATAAAAATCCGTAATAATTTTCTGGTAGTACTTTTTTAACGAACGTTAAATTAACTCCTTTTCTGTTTAATAATTATATTATTTATAATAACAAAAGGGCTTTTCTTAGGGGCATTATTTTTTTCGAACCAGTTTTCTTTTTCGGCCAGTCACTAGATATTTTCTGGAATTATGGGTCGAAAATATCGATACCATTATTTATTATTCTTATTATTTCTGGTACGGTTTAAAAAATGGAATTCTTTATAATACATCCGAATAATTCGTTTATCAATATACTATTTTCATTTTTCGTAATCGAGATATTCTCGTCGTCGATAATATATAGCATACATTTTACCGTATCGATTATGGGTTCCGGGACAGAATTTTGTATTTAATCTTAATATTCGCATAATTATCCTTATAATATTTCTTATTATGTTCGCAATATTTGTTAAACCAGCTTTCTGGCATTTCGTATTCCTTTTTGGACTTTTTGCTATAAGGGACCTGGCATATATTTAAGCTAAATTATGTTAATAAATTTACCTCCATTTTTTTTAATTCTTTTTAGATTATCCCTCAGATACTGGCTTCCAGTTATCTTAACGGGACTTCTTAAATACCTTATACCATAATACCTTATATCTTATTTTATTGCAATTATAATACTTAATTTAACTTTAATCTTTTTTATAAATAACTCCTAATTCCATAAATCCTGGTTTCGTACCATAAGAAATATTACTATATCGAAAAATATTAACATTAATTATATATCGGGGTTTGTTATCATTTTTTCCTTTAATATCTCTAATACGTTATACGTATTATCGATCGTTAATCTTAACTACTATAACGATATAATCTAACAAATAATTAGCCCGATCGAACTTAAAAAACTCCTTTTATACTTTTTTTTTCAGGCCGTCGAAAAACTTAGCTATTAATACTTCTTATCTCTAATTCAACTTAGCTGCTAATTAAATTAACATACTGCCGTAACTGGATATTAATCCTTTTTGTCGTAATTACTAAATCTACATTTCAGCTTTTATCTTTTCATCTACCATTCCGAAAACCTTCGTTAATACTTGTTCGAATTATTCGTAATCGCTATAAATTCGCACTACTTCTAGGTTTCGTTTTTCGACTAACAGGATTACGTACTTTCTTATCGCGGATTCGAACCAAATAACCGCATTTCCGATAAATCGTTTAACTGCAAATTCAATTTATACAGTAAACGTAACAAATCAAATAAGAAAATACCGAAAATATGCTCGGCATTACGTTAAAAACAATTATAACTTAATCGAAATTCCGTTAAAAAATTCTAGTTTAAAAAGCTTAAAAACCTCTCCTAATTCCTTAGTAAAATTCAGCTAAATAACCTGGCTTACTCGAAACGGCTTCCCGATCTCGGAAGCTTTTCCTTTTTTCTTAAATTTTTTATAAGCGGCTTAAAAAAACGTCATAAAATCATTATTATTTTTCTTAAGCTAAATAATACGTTCATTCATAACATTCAGGCGTCGAAGAACTTTTTCGCGAAAAAGGCAAACTTTTCCTTTTCCTTTTTGGATTCCATTCCAATATCCGGATAATTAAGAACTTAATAAATAAGCTATTCGGGCTACTTGTTAATAAATATAATATTAATCAATATTATTTAAAGTCTAACGGTACTATTAAATAAAAACTTATAACGTATAACAAATTTAAGGTTTAACCAACTATTAAACCTTAATCGTACGGATTTATATTAACAAAAGTATCGTAAAAATCTAAACAATAAATATAATAATCGTATTACGTCTCGTAATATTAAAAATACCTTAAATAACAATATTATATTATAAGCTAAAACTATTTAGATTATAGGAATAACGAATATATATATCTTATTTTTGCTTATTAGCTTATTACCAACGAATTAATAATCCGATTTACTGGCATATTACTAGTAAGTTAGTGATCCGGCTTACTGGTTTACCACCAATGAGTTGGTAATTCATCACGTAACCTGCCTTACCGCGCAATTATGGTTGGGTTATAACAGACCGTTTCTGGAAACCGTGGCTTGTTAGGTTATAACAGGGTAAAAGAATTTCATAAATATCGTAATAAAACGTTTGTATTAAATTAAAGACAAAAAAAGGTTATTAATTATTACGAAAACAATAGTTCTCGTTTTTAAGAGATTTTCTTTAAGGTTTAGCGGTGGTACGTAACGGCTAAAACTTGGCCAATGACTTTGAACCATTTTAAGTAATCTAAGCAATTTAGGTATTTTGACCAGACTACATAAATTACACAAATTTATAATGTGTTTACTTAAGAAAAAGAAATATATAATAAATATTTTGTATATAAATAATATTTATTTAATTTTAGTCTATACTTATTAATTTAATGGTTTAATAAAAATTATCGTTTTGACATAACAAAACAATTCGTGAGCCTTTTTAACGATCAAATTATAATATTAATTTTGGATTTATTATTAACTATAAATTAAAATCTAATTTCGAAACTGACTTATATTTGTAAATAAATATATATTAACTTTATTATATTTTAAACTTTATTTTAAAAAATAATAATTAAAATTTAATTTATTACTTAATTAAATAATAAGTTTTGTTAAATATAATATAAACAATAATATAGAATAATATTTAGAAAATAAATAAAATATTCGATTTTTATTATTTATTAATAAAGGATTAATAATTAAATTAAATAATCTACTATTAATCAAAAGTATATTCCGGTTAATTAACGATATAGTATTAATTATTACTCGATTTCAAGAAGAATTTTCTTTATTTAAATAATAACCTATTTTTACAAAAAAATATATTATTAAAATATAGAGATTTAAAATTCAGAAGGTTAAAAAAAGAAAAGAAATGGTGCCAAATAAAAGAGTAAAGAAAAGAAAGTTAACTTTTAATAAAAAACTATATATTCTAACAATAAATATCCGAACTTTAACAACGAAAACGTTGAATATCTTTGATAACAAAAACTCTTAACCTTACTATTATTCGGCGTAAATTACTTATATAAAAATATTATTTTGTTTTTAATCATTACGCAATATTAAACTGTAAAAAGTATAAATTAACTTTATGAAAACTTTATACTAAATTTATAAATCTAAAAGGATTTTTGGTGTAGGCTAGATTTTACTAAAGATTTTATAAAATTCTTTGACGGAAAATTATTAAAAAATAATGATTATTTCGTAATTCTTTGCAGAAATCCTTTATTATAATTCGAATCTATTATGGAAAATTATTTCCAAAATTATTTTAACGATTCTTCGGATATAAATAATTATTTTTAGTAAATATCGATATTTTAAGAAAAGATTGAAAATATGAGTTAAAAGCTCAAATTAAAAATGTATGCCGTTAAGTAATTCCATTTCTTCTGTTTAACAAGGTAGATACCCGAATATATAATCGGATTTAATCGTTTAAAAATAGTTTTAAATTTATTTAAAATATATTATTTTACTTTCATTATAATAATGAACAATTTTAAATTAAGAACAAATTATATATAGAAGTTAAAAAGCGATTCAATATAAAATATACCGATCAGGTTATTATCGTCGATAAACGTACTTTTAGTAAGTATTTTTTTTTAAAAATAGATCTAATAAATAAAACAATAACAAGAGATTTAATAACTAAATCAAAAAAAGATAAAAGTAAGCTTTATAAGAAGACGAATACCGTTTCGAAAGAAATTAAAAAATAAGTTTAATATAAAATGTTGTAATTATGGCAAAAAAGATATTGTAAAACTGAATATCGTTTTTTAGTTGAAAAGAAATTTTTTAAAATCTTTTTCTTTATTCTAAAAAAAGCTTAAAGCCGTTGAATAAACAATAAATAATAAGAAAAAATAAGAAAAAAAGGTTAAATTGATTTTTTTAAAACTAAAGTGCATTATTATTACAATTATCTAAATCTAGAACAATATCCTAAAATAGAAAATTTATTATATTTGTATAAATTTTAAAATTAAAACTTATAAGCATTATTGGAAATAAATATCGTCTAGGATAGCTATAAAATTAAAATACCTTTATTATTTCAATATATGAAAATACGAGTTATACGATAAATACGGTTAATTTTAGCTAAATATTAATAATTTTAAATTATTACTACTTAAGTCTTCCGAATTTTTAAGATATATAATATATTTGAGAACACTTTTATTATATTTATAAATATTATTATATTATTTAGCTTATTACGACGGCGATTATATACTTATTTACGCGCCAAAAAACAATAAGTTTTAACTCGGATGTAACAATAAAACATTGACGGAATTGAAAAATAAATATAAATATAAATTGTGTTTCGATTGCCAAAATACCTTATGTTTTATTACTTATACTCCAATTTAAAAAAACAGAGCAAAAACGTTATATTACAAAAGTATTTATATTATTTTCTGATATTTATATTTAATACGAACCTTTAAATATAAAAACAATTTTGTTGTCGAAACTTTATCTCTTTAATTTTGGAAATCGAAAAATGGGAGCTGAAGGTTCGAATCAAAAACAACTATTATTTTCGAATACCAGATAAGTAAGAAGAAATGTTACATATATAGGGATAACCATTGCACTAAATATATTATCAAAAAGTTTCGAAAATAAAAAGGCTTCTTTGTACGCATATTGGGTCAATTAAAAAAGATTAAAGATTTTCGAAATTAAAGTGAGAAAAATTTGTTAATGAAAAGTTATATATAAAGTAAAAAGAGAAAGACGCAATGGAATTAAACTATTTTAATATAAAAATTAAACGTTTAAAGTTATAATCTATTTAAAAGCCAAAAGCAAATGTATTTTTCTGATAGCAATAAGAAAATATAGAGTTCTTTAAGATATATAAATTAAAATTTTATAGATTATTTAAAATAGACGGAAGCTTATTTAAGTACGAAAACAAGCAAATATTCTAAAAAGTTAAAGAGTTTCGTATTTATATATAAGGATATTATAAATAATTTTTGCTATATATAACGGATAATTTAAGACCCGCTGTTATTTTAAAAATATCTTAATTCCGTTTTAATAATGGTGAAATTAATGGGAAAAGTTAAACGCTATATACGAATACTTAAACGGTATTCGAAAAAGACTATTAAAGAATTTGGTATATAATTATAGAAATATAAATTTCGAATTAAATTCTTATAATATTATCTAAATATCGCAAATTCAAAAACATTATTTAAAAACCGAAACGATTACACGTAATTATTATACGGTTAATTAGATTCTCGAATAGCTTTAAGAAAAAAAATATTATGTTAAATTTTATAAAATCTATTACCTAAATTCTGAAAAATTAAAGCGAGTATAGAAAAATATAGATTTAAACTTAAAAAAATATTTAAGGTTTTAAATTTGCAGCAAGTTACTTAATCCTTATAATACTTAAACTTAAAATAGTAAATAAGAAATCGATTAAAATGAAAATATTGTTTATTAAAGTATAATTAATTACAGGTAATTAAATAATAATATTATTAAAAAGGACACGTTTTCACCGTTAAAAACATGTTAAAAATATAAACAAAATAGAATAATTTACCGTATATAATCTTCGAAACGACTACAATCGTATTTGAAAAGTTAATTAAAAAAGAGAAAACCGTTTTTAAAATAATATACAGATATTACGAATATAAAGTTATATCTTCGGGATTTATTATTACTCCTGAAAGGCTTTCACGGTTAATTATAATTACTTTTAGTTTTTCATAAGATCACATTTATATAGTTCGAAAACATATTTATTTATTTCGAAATACTTGAAAAATATAACGAAAAAATTACTTAATGATTTTAACCGTTAAAGAACACAAATATACGAATTGATTTAATAAAGAATATATAGCATATTTAAAGTAAAACTTCCTAGGATTTATATTTATTTTCGGCAAAATTTAACTTTAAATTTCTAAATTAAAAATAATTAAAAACTGGCTTCTTTTTAAAAAAACAAAAGTTATATATATCTGGTAAGTTTTAAAATTTACTGCGTACATAAATAATTTAATTAAAGGATATAGAAATATAATTAAATTATAAATAAAAGGTATTATTAAAAATACGTAAAGGAAAATTCGAACTTTAAAAACAAAATAGAATATTTAATAAATTAAAACAAAGTGATTAAAATACTAATATTAAAATTACTTAACAGGAATAAAAGAATATGTTTAAAAATCGACTCTTTAATTTACGTTTATAGTGTAATTTTTAAATAATAATTTAAAAATAAAACTACTTCTTAATAATTTATTACTCAAAAGAGGTATAAGATATAAAACTTAAATATTCGAGTTATGATAAGAAATAATAAGTAATTATTAATACTTTTTTAAAAAATAAAAACTTTTTAATATTTATTCCTATCTTAAGAGTTTGATTCGATTTGTAAAAGAATAAAAACTAAATAAATAATACGAAATAAAAATAATTTTCATTTTTAAATTCAACTTAAATATATATTGTATTAAAAATTATTTAAATCTATGTTTTTAATTGTAAAAACAATTATAATTTTAAAGTCGTTTTAAACTTATAAACGTTATAACATAATTAATATAATATCTTTTAATTATATAAGATAATAAATATATTAACATTCCAATTATTAATATAATGTCGGAATTCTCATAATATGAAAAAACAAAAAGAAATTCAACAATTAAAAAAAACTCAAAATATAATTATTATATTATAGCAAATCTACATTGTTAAAAATTAACATATATAATTGGTTGAAAAGATTTACGAAAATCTATTATATAGTGATTAATAACTTTTCGAAATTATTTAACGCTTATAAAAATATAAGTGTTTAAAAATACAGAAAATAATTAAATAAGTAATTAAAAATTGTAATATTTGGAATAAAATAAAAGTAACTTAATACAAACCGTATAATTTGCTATAATTTATACACATTCTTAATAAAATAGAAAATATCATAACTTAAGATCTTACTATTAACTTATTTCTATTTAAAAATCCAATTACCGAAGTTAAATACGATAAAATATAGGTAATTATAGACAGACTTATTACTTATAAATGTTTATTAATTTGTTAAAAAATTTGATTGCGAAGTAATTGCTTTATGTTTTTATTAAATATTATTTCGATAAATATAAAATGTCAAAAAAAGTTATTTCTAATAGAAATAAGTTATTTAGGTTTAGATTTACCGCTAACTCCTTTTCGAAATAAATTAGTATTGAATTTAAACTTTTAATAACATATTCTTCTTAAAACAACGGATAAATAAAACGATTAGACTAAATGTTAAAATATTATTTTCGAAATTATATTAATTATTACTAAAATAATTAACTAGAACTTTTACTTCTAGTGTGAATAATTTATAATATATTAATGAAGAACAATATAAACGTATTTTTATATATAGCAGTATATGGATGCGATACGTATAACGGCGAAGATTTTAACTAACTATTAAACCTAAGTTATACGAGTTTATGTTGGCAGAAGTATTGTAAGAGTTTGAGCAATAAATATAGTAATTAGTTACGTTTGGTAATATTAAGGGAGTTTAGAATAACAAAATATTATATTACAAGCTGCTTCTATTTAAATTATCGAAATAACCAACATATATATACTTTTTACGTTTTTTGTAGTTTTATAACAGCCGTCCGGAATTATATTTCTTAATTAAATATATTTTCCTTAATTCTTTAAACGCTGGTCGAAATTGTATTACTTAATTAAGTATGTTTCTCTTAGTTTTATAAAACCCGTTTGAAGTTATATTATATAATTTAACCTACGTAGACCTTATTTCGGTTGTAAAGCAACTATTTTCAAAACCCGCATTTAGTTCAATCGTAATACGACTTTTTTTTCAAAATTGTTTGTCCCGAAATTCCTTTCTTTAGTAAGACGTTATTTTATTATATGAAAGTATATTTTTAAAATCTATGAGTTACGTGATCGAAAAACCAGGTATTGATATATTTTATTATTAACTTATAATTCGAAAATATACCGCGTATATTTTATTCTTATTTAGGTAATAAATATATTATATCGAAAAATATATTTCGCTATAAAAATTCTATTTTAATACAACATTATTATAATAATTTGAAAGGTTTTTTGTCGTTATTATAAGAAAATCAATTAAAGAATAAAATGTTTAAAGCGGGAAAACTTTCCGTATATTAATATTTGCGATATATTCGAAACAAGCTAAAGGTTATTTTATATTGTTTAATCAAGATTTTATTTCGTTTAAACCGTTTTCGAACGAAATAAACTTTTTTCGCAAAAAAGTAATATACAACAATTAACGAAGTGCTTTAATTTTTAGATAAACTAGAAAACTAGAAAAATGTTAAACGTTTAGAAAAAAAAAGCGAAAAGGCTTAGAAGTTTAATTATTTATTAGCAAGCTTTGCTGGTTTTTTTTCAAGTTTCTTTTTTTAAAATTTCAACAGGGGTTCTTTTTGTTCGATACTGTTATTAATAAAAACTTCTTAATAGGCGTTAAATATTTAATAGATTTTTTATAGATTTATAAATATTTTGGAAATCCAGGTAATATTTTTATTTAATTCAGTATTGGGTAAATATTCTTTTTATCTCGAAATCTCTTTTTATTTTATATATAATTTCGTTTTTTGTTTTTATATTATTCCGTTTCGTTTAAACCTTGATATTAAGTATTATTAATTTCAATAAGAAAGGTTTTAAAATATTGGACAGCATTTATTTTTCAGTAGAAAGTTTAATTAGTAATTACCTTTTAGGATTTCCTTAATAAATATATATAAACCGATATATTTGAAATCAAATATTCTGTTAATACTTTTGTTAAATTATTCTTTAATGCGAAATAAATTCTTTTTTTAAGAACAATATTTTTTTAACTCTTTTGAAATATAATATATACTAATTTGGTTATTTACTATAAAGGGCTGCATACGCAGTAGCTAAGAATATGGGCCATAATAGGTCTATTGAGAAATCTAGGGAACAGCTAAGAAAATGCGTGGGAACGGCTAGTTATATATATAGGAGCTACGGGATTAACGTTACGCTAATCCCTTTACTAAGGCCTTTGGCCCGTAACATAACCCCCCCTTTAGATTTAATTCTTATTTTTTCCCGTTACGCGGCAAATGCTTATTCGCAGTACCTTTTTAGGGACTTTATTTTAAGGCAGCGATATTCGCAAATCGTAATTCGAAAATTTTTCCGACGGGTATGGAAAAATTACGTTACCTATTTTACGCCCGTATATCTTTAGCGCATTACGCATTATAAGCTTTATATTTTGGCGTTATTTTTTTAAGTTTCTTTTTGTTAATATTTTTAATGTTTCGTAAATATCGAATTTATTTAAATGTTTTAGATTTTATCCAATGTTTTTATAATTACTTTTTATTATTTAAATAATAACAGAACTTTGAATATCCTTTTAATATTAATATATTAAATAATGGTTTTTTTAAAATAATTTTTTCGAAAATATCCCGTTTCGTTATACCTTAAATAATATTTTTCCGTTTATTAACGGTATTTATATTAATAATTAATGATTAATATATTACTTTTTATTTTTTTATAATATCGTTTTCCGATTGGAAAATTATTACCCGCGAATACGCCGAAATAAAAACCGTTAAAAACGATATTTCCGAACGGCAAAAAAATTACGTAAATTTTCTTAAATATTAACTTATTCTTTTCATAATTTAATTATTTTTTTGTTTCGGCGTTAAGGCCCGAAATCAATAAAAACATTTTAACTTTATTCAACTTTTTGGTTATTCCGGCTTAATAAAAAATATTTTTAAATATAAAAATATATTCGGATGCCATTTAAACGTTATATTAATATAATTTAATTAGGCATTAATTAATTGTTTTATTTTTTTATTAAATATCTTTAAGGTAACGGCAATATAATGTAAAAAAATTTAAAAATTCGATTTCTTTAAGGTTTTTTATATATATGGTAAAAACGTCGATTTTTAAAGTTAATGGCTACATATTCTCCAAATATAAAAAAATTACATATGATTATCGCCGATCGCCTTTTTATTAATAAATAATTTTTTATTTATTTTAAACCTTTAGGTATTATAATTTTTACGGCCTTATAATTTGCAAATAATTCGTAAAACCTAACGGTGCGGTTTTTCGATATCCATGGCAAATAAATTACGTATAAATAACAGGTACGTAACGTTAACGTATATTTTACGGCGACGGACCGTTCGCGAAAAAGGAGATTTCTTAATATATAAAAAGCTGTATACGTAGTAACTAAGGATATAAGCCAAAATAAATTTATTAAGAAATCTAGAGAACAGCTAAGAAAATACGTAAGAGCAGCTAGTTATATATATAGAAGCCACGGGATTAACGCTACGCTAATTCCTCCACTAGGGCCCTTGCTCCGTGACATTTACGAGTTTTAATTTTAATTTTATATTCTAATATAAATCTGTAAATTGTTCTAACGTAAGTATTAATACAATATTAATATGTTTATAGTCTATATTTTTGTAAATATTAAATATAAAATTAAAGTTTGCGTTTATTACAGCTATTTTCGTTAATTAATAATGAGTTATATTATTTATTAATTATATAGAAAATCATTTTTTAACTTAGCTATTGGATTCATAGTTAATATAATGTTTTCAATACGTTTTTAATATTTAATTTAATTATTTTATTTATTTGTTCATTTAAAACATAAATACGTTAAATATTTTGTAATTGAAATCGATTTATTTTATATATTTATGGTAAAGTTTATAAATAAATTTGGTTTTTTATCGAACATAAATTTATATAGTAATCTACATATATTAAAAATACTTTTAAATTAGATATATATTAGTTATTCGATATTAATATTTTTTCATCAGATAAAAAATAAGAAGCCTTAAAAAATATCGACAATTACGACAAGGTTATCGTAGTATATTTTTATTATTAGATTTTTAAATAAAGGGAATTTAGTAATAAAATATATAATAATTGTAATTTTCTATATACGTTAACTTTTTACACTTTAATTTTATTATAAGAATAATATCATTATCTTAATTTTTAAATTATTATTTCTCTTTTCTTTAAAAAAAACGTTAATAGTTATAAATAATTTTGTAATTGACAAATTCATAAATATTTATATAATTAAGATTTATATATATTACATTATATATTTATTTTATATTTGTCTTAAATTTAAAGTTTATTTTTTACTTTAGTTTTTAATAAAGTATTATTAAAAGTTTTAATCTCGGAATATGTATTATATAATATTACTTATATTATCATAATTCTATCTAAAAATACACTTCTTTTAAAAAGATATTCAATATTATTTAATTAATTTGTATTTTTTTGCCAACGTTTAATTATGTATTTCAAATATTAACTTTATTATTTTTAAAATATTATTCATAAATAGTTATAAAGTTGATATTGATTATCTTTTTATATATTGTAATAATTTGTGACGAATCTGTTGCTTGTCTATCTAAAGGTATAACAAGCAATATTCGAAGTATGTTCTTGATTTGCAGATAATAATAAGGCGAAAAATAAATTAGAGTTTTATTCATTAAAGAGACTTGCGCTTTTTTCTCTTAATAAAAAATGCCTTTAATTAAAAAATTAGATTAATAACTAAAACGCGAAAACCTAAGTAGGTATTATTTAAATAAAAATCCTTTTTATTATATATATTCTAATTCTTAAAATAAGTATGTCGTATATTTATGTAATTTATATAATTTGGCTTAGATTATTTATATTACTTATAATACTTAAAAGGGCTAAAAGTCTTTAGCCGGAATTTAACCGTTAGATATCCGCATTAAGCTTTATAAAAAAGTTTCCGTAAAACGAAAACCTTTATTCTCGTAATACTATTTCTTCTTTTTAATAATCTTTATCTTAAAGATTAAAAACGCAGATAACCGCCTTATTTTATTAAAAAGTTTTCCAAAGATGTTTAGCTGATTTTATTATAACAGGCCGTATCCAAAAAAAGAAAAACACTCATTTAAACTAACGCATTTCCTATAATGTTCGCACTAATTTATTTAAAAAAATTTGATATTAAGATTTTCCTTGACTTTAACTGAATTTATTTTAGCACAACCGGTTATTTTTACGTTTTTAATATTCCGAATAATAATTGTTCCATCAGCCGTTAACATATCACCTATAAGGTTTTAAGAATAAATTTTCTAATAAAGTTAAGTAAGGCGCACAATCGACTTAAAAAAACAGCGTAAAGTAGAAAACTTCTTAGTCTCGCATTAAAAGATAGCTGAAAAAAAAACAAAAAAAACTCGTTAGCCGATTAAAACGTTTACGTTTTTAACAGAAGATTTTGAAAGGGGGGGTTGTAGGTATTTTGAAAAGGAGCATAAATTAAATTAGTTAAAGTATTATAAAAAATTAAGAAAAAGCGACGTCGTATAGAAATAAAGCAGGCGTAATCATCGTTCGAAATAAACGCCGTATTAAAAGCCGTTAATTTCTTCGACTAAAAGGACATAAGGGTTAATTTAAACAAGGGTTCTTTATTACCTGCCATTTTGACTACGTTAAAAATAATCGGTTAAAATTCAGGCGGTAAAATGTCTTAACTAAATTTATCGCGTTCGTGAAATAGTTAAACGGTTTCTAAGTATTTTCTTTATATAAGTATATTTTCTATTTAATTAACTACTAAACCTAATTTTTAATTATTTGAAAAATTGTTATTTATTCAATTTCGTATTCGTTCGAGTTTTTTTTTTCGAATTGCAGGTACTTTTTTAATAAAGCGTTCTTAGGTATTGGTTTAAGTAAAAAAACGTAAAAAAGGATATATTTTCATGGTTTTAACTAACGATAATCAAATATTAATTCTAGAAATAACTTTTTTAATGATAAACGAGCTAAGTCTCTTAAAATCGAACTTATCGTGAAATCTTTTCGTTTTGATTTAAGAAATGTTTGAAATTCCGTTTTATCTTTAGCTTAATAAGTAAACCTTATTCTTTTAGACAAAACTAATCTCTTAATTCTTTTTTATCTTAATTCGTTTTACAAACAAACTTAAATTATCTTAATTTCTATTATTAATATTTTTACTTTCAAGGCGATTATGGTGATTTATTGTATTTTAATAAAGGGTTATTTGATTGCCAGGTTTTTCTATTATAATGGTATATTGCTATATATAGAAATACGCTCATATTTTCGTTAAATAATATATTTTAAGCTATTTAAGCGATATCTAAAAAAGCTATCGCATTATTTTGCTAATAATTAACGTAATTTCGAAAATATTATTCGAAAATTTAATTTAACGGTTCCGTTTAACTATTTATTTAAAGGTAATAAGTTATCAAAAACTTAAGTTTAATACCCACTTATTTAAAAAAAACTTGTACCAAATTTAAAAGTAAAAAACTTATATTTGTCGTAAATAACGTCTTTTAGCACTTAATATTTATAGAAATAGTTCCTAATAAAAATATAAACTAGCTATTTTACGGTCACATTTTCTTTAAAAAGCAAAAAATACTCATACTTGATAAGTCTGTCGATAATCACCTATATTCTATCACACTTAATTCTCATAACGAGGTTTTTAAATAGAAAAAATTAATAATAAAATCTTCAATTGTAATATTCTATACTTTGTCAAAAACGATAATAAATTGCAATAACTCATAAGATTTATAACGTATTATCTTAACCTTAATACAAATATTACAATTCTTAATAAGTTTCTTAAATATTTAGCGTAAATCCAGAAAGTCGTAGTTTTCGTATAATTATTTAGTAATTTTGAAAGTTTTATAATATTGGTATAATAAATCTTTATGTAATTTCTGAACAAATTACGGTTATTAATCTTAAAAAAATATAAATTCTGCGGTAATACAGTAACTGGTTTTTTCATTGCTCTTTTAAATATTGAATTGTCTTTTGTTTTTATATTATAATAATTCCGGAACTATAATAATAATTCTGATATTAATTTCTTTAATCTTTTTTACAGTTCTCTAATACCGATTTTATTATATGGTAATATTTATAAAGTTTTTTAAGGACTTTAAAATTATAATTACTTTCACGATTAAAAATACCTGTCTATATATTTTTTCTTTTTTAATATAATATATTTTAAAATTAACTCTTAACATAAAAATTATCTAAATCTTATATCGGTTATTTAGTTCTTACATTTTTATAAACCGGATAAAATTTGCATAGTTTAAGCAAATATTGAAAGGTTTTTTGATTTTATTAAAAAAATGTTTTTATTTCTTAACAGTGTTAATAATCGTTAATAGTTTTTTGTCGTAAATTCAATATCTAAGTTATTAAATATCACCTTTTTTCTAGTTATTTTAAAACGACACAAAGACATGATTTAATACGTTGATTTTTAAACGTTTCCTTTTGTCGACGTTAAGTAATCTTATTATAGGTATTTTAGTAATTTCGTTTTTAAGTTATTTGAAAACCTTTTTAACTTTTTCTAAAGTTTTTAACTTTTTTCTAATATACTGTTTAGTAATAAATTTCGTTAATAATTTATTTATATTTTTATAGATCTTATTTAAATTGCGTATATAATTAATAAATTCTAACATTTGCCAAATATCCGTAACATTCTCCTTATTAAACATAAACCAATTCTGAATTACTTTTAATTTGAAATGGGATATTCGAATTTAATCGAGAAAAAAAATAAATCTTAGAAAATTTAACTTCTAAATTCATTGCACAGTTTTTGCTAAATTAATTCGAATATTTACATTATCAAAGATTTCAAACACTTAAATAATTTACTTTTTTTCATTTCTTTAGAGTCTTTAAATAAATAAGTATGTCGTCAACGTACACGAATACAAAGGTATTCAAAAACCTTCTAAAAATAATTATAATCAATCTCTAAAAGCTTACAAAGGCATTAATAAATTCCATAGACATAACCCGACATTTCTAATGTCTATATATCGTTTTAAATATGGTTCTCTATTTTTCTTTTTTGGCTATCTTAATTCGGTAATAGCTGTCTCGGAAATCCAATACAGTAAACCATTTTGATTTACTAACGGTTTTCTTTAAGATATTTATAAAAATTAAAAGATATTCGTTTCTAAAAGTAATATTATTCAGCTATTTATAATCGACTATACGTCGATAAACGGGATCTTCGTTTTAATCGATTTTCTACTTACTATCTTGAGGTTTAAATACCATAAGGACCAGGTAACGCGCTAAGAATTGTAAGAGTTAACTATATTTTTTCTTTAAATCTAATTACATACTTTTTTACAAAACCTTTAACGTTTCTGAATTCATATAATATATTTTGTAAAATTTCGGATAATATTCTTTTTTAATAAATGTTCTATAATCTCATTAACCGTTTAATAATAACTTATAATCTTTTTTAATTTTGAACAACTTTTTAAACATGCGATATTTTAACAGTATTATAATAATCTAATCTAAAATATATACCTCTCTAATAATATAACAAATTTTATAAAAATTCTTTTCAAATATTTTTTTGTTTTTTTAAAAAAGTTTAACTTATCAATTAATGCGGAGATTGCTAAAACGGAACAAAAAGATTTCCAAAATAATATCTTATCTTAAAATATCCGTTATATTAAATAAAAATCACTCCTAATATTCGAAACATTCGTCTATTTTCGTAATTAAACAAATTTCCGCGTAATATAAATAACTTATATAATTTCAACCTATATCTCCAAATCTTTAACACTTTTTTATTATATTTGGAAAAATAAAATTTGCTTCGGCTGTTAAATGGATTATATGTTTAAATATCTTATCTTTATATTCAAAAAATTCTTAATCTAGCTACGTAATTCTTGTCTTACCCTGCATAAAGTCTTATATTAATAAGCTCCTTAATACCGTAGTTTAGAAAACCTATTATATTTTTTCAACTGGCATAGGTTACTTGCGAATAAGCATTTCCATTTTTAAGCCTTTTTATCAACATACTTAATACAATAATGATCTATACACTTATGCTACTTCTTTCTGCTCAACTAATATTCGAAAATAACGGCCTTCATTTAACACATCTCTTAATTCTGTACTTTCTAAATTATAAAGGCAAAAAAATATACGTCTGAAAAAAATATTCCTATATCTAGAAATTGGTATTAAATATGAAACATGGAAAAATAATACAAACATGCTTTCGATATAGCCTTTCAACTCCGTTCTAAATTAGAATATAAATAACAAAACCTAAGATATTCTGGCTATCGGAGGCTTTCTATATAAGTATACTCGTTATCCGGTTCGATAAATATTTCTTCGTCCCAGCCAGGTCAAAAATTATTATTTTCTTTAAATTTAAGGTAAACGAAACAATCTTTGAGATAACAGACAATAAAATATAACGAATCGTAAAAATTCGTTAATAATTTCTTCGGATAAATAATGTACTCCGGAAACTCGAAATACCCCAAGAACAATTTTCTATAATTATTAATGCTCGGCCGAAACTAACCGTCCTTATCATGCATTTCGCACCTTTGTATGTCAAAATAACAAAAATATTCTAACTCTATAACTATTCTAAAAACCATATATCTCGAATAATACTTATAAATTTTAACTCTAAAATTCTAGTATATAGAACAATTTTCGTACGTTAAAATATCGTTCTAGATCTAAATAATCATAACAATAATAAATTCGGGTTAAAAAAATCGAACTAACTTTCTTTTCTCCTTTTCTGCCTTGTTATCTATTTTTTATTTAGCTATTCTGGCTTTCTTCTAAGATTAAAGTTTTTTTTTTCTCTTTTTAAGTTTCTCTTAAAAAACGACATTCGTTTTTAAAATACTCTTTTTTGCCATAATTAAAACCTTTTATATTAACCTTATTTTTCTTGAGCTTTTTTCGAAACAATATTTACTTCGTTCTAAAACTTATCTTTATCCTTTTTAATTCAGTTGCTAAAACTTTTATGGTTATTTCGTTTATTATTTCTTTTCTTCTTAAAATGCCGCTCGAAAATGCATTTATCGGTAATAATAACCTTAGCAGTATATTTTGCAACAAATTCAATTTTAAATTCCATATAGAATTTGTATTGAAGCTAAAGCTTTAAACCGTTATAATAGGAAAGAAATAACACGCTTTTCGGTAAATTAAAAATAAGTACTAAACGGTTAAATTTAATCGTTTACTTCAATATTGAGTTAATTTGGCTTTAAAAATATTAAATTATTTAACTACATATTATTCCTTATTGCCGTTTTAAATAAGGTTCGAATTTTTTTCGAAATGGTTATATTTGCTGAATATGTAATATATTATATTCGAAAAATCCTTAACATAATTTTGTAAGTAATCCTTTATAATAGGTTCGAACTATAAGTGAATTCTTTCAGTAAACAATCATAAAATAACCATTGCCTTATAATAATCCTGCATCAAGGAATTCTCGTAAAACTTCAAGCAAAATCTGGCTTAAATTCAAAATCCTTTTATATTTGTAAAAGTATCATAAGGCTTAGGAAGAATTAGCTGATAACTTTTAGTATTTGGCATTCTGTAATAACTAAGAGGTAATATAATCTTTTCGTAGACTTAGTTCTTATTAAAAAATAATATAATCGAAGTTTTTTCCTATACGTGTTTTCTGTCAAACGAAAGTAATTAAAAATCATTTCCTTAATTGCGCCTTTTATCGGAACCAAACCGTAAAAAAACCAACTTCTTTTTCTTAACGAACCGAATATTTTCTCTTTCCAAGCTTTAAATGTTTTAAGTCAAACAATCTAATTCTTTTTCTATAATAAGTTTTTATCTTTTTCTTTCAGGGTCTCGGCCTCATATTCCTTCTTTTTAACCATTTCTTTCTCTAGCTTTTCCTCCTAGACTTTAATAATATTCTTAAAGGCCGGGGTAAATTAATTTTAAGGTTACGAAAATAATAGATCTCCTTAAAATCGAATAATTAAAAAAATACTACATTATATCTTAATTACGAAACTTTGTCGAAAAGCAATACATTATGTAATTTAATTATTAATTTTATATTAATTAATCACGGAAATAATATTTGTGGTTTTTCTTTTTAACATCGTCCTGTATTAGTTTTATATTAAACTTAGAAAAGCTTATACCTTAATTAAGCCGTAAATTGTTCGTCGGTTATTAATTAAGGAACCATAAAATATAACGACCTTATTATACGTCCACTTGAATATATAAGCAATATCCGAAATGGATTTTTGATTGACAAGTAATAATAAAACGAAAATTAATTTCAAGTTTTATTCGTTAAAAGACTTTATAGACTTTTACCTTAATTAAAAAATAATGTAATTAATCAAAAGTTTAAATTAATAGCTAAAAAGCCTAAAAATGAATAAATATTAATTATATAAAAAAAACCGTTTTGTTATATATATCTTGATTACTAAAACAATGATATCGTAAATCTATGTAATCTATATAATCTAGTCCAGATTATTTAGATTATTTAGATTACTTAAAAGAGCTAAAAGCCTTTTGTCGGGGTTTAGCTGTTACGTACCCGCGTTAGGTTTTAAAAAGAATTTCCGTAAAACGAAAACACATATTTTCGTAATATTATTATTCTATAAGTTTTTTAGTCGTAATAAAACGAATAAAAATTTAATAATTTGTATCACTTCTATTTAATGAAATATTTTGTTAAAAGATATTTAAATTTTGAAATATTATAATAAATATTATATAGTCTTATTTAAAATAACATAACTAAATTCGGTGTTTTCTATACGAAAAGAAATATAATAAAATAAAATTTATTATAATATCTTCGTTATTTAATTATCATATTTAATATATAATACGTAGTATCGGTCTTATTCCAATAAGGGGGATTACATTATATATAATTTATATTCAATTTTCAAGAAATATATTTGTTTATCTTTTTAAAATATGTTGTATTTATAATATTTATTAGAATCTTTTTACTATGATTAATTAAGAGTATAATATTTTTTTCAAAAATTTCCAATAAATCTTTTATAATAATTAACGAAATTAAGAAATATTTCCATTTCTTTGACTTATAATTGCCATTTATTATTGAATATAAACGTTACATTTTTAAAATATATTTTAAGATATTTTGAAATGATAATATATTTGAAATATTTAATGTTTTATTCCTAGAATTAACCGTTTTTATAATAAATCATAATTTAGCGATTCGTAGAACTTGTAGAATGTTGTAAAATTATTATATATATATTTCTTCCTCTTCGAATATATGAAATTATTATTAAAATATTATAGAGAAGAAATACTCATATATGTACGTAATATATCAGTTATTATTTATTTGAAAATTATTTATATATTTATAAATTTTATAAATATAACCGCATATTTAAGTAATCTGTGATATGCTGTGAAACTTATTATTTATTTATATTTTGGTAGATTTCATTAACGTCGTATATCTTTAAAACGTAAATATAATAAAGTATTTTTTTTGTAAAATCATATTTGCATTTTAATAATTAAAATTAATAATATTTAATATTAATTATCTAATATAAGTCATAGTATTTAATTTCTTTAAATATTAAATATTTAGAATACTCTATGAGTAATGTTAAAATTTAACTATATTTTTATTTGGTAATTAGTTTTCCAATCTTTGTTGAAACTCGTGATTTACGGTTATTAAAGTTATATATAATGTAAAATCTTATAAATAATCTGTTTTTAAAAATTAATTTAAATTTGTACTTACTATATTTAAATAACTTCGAATTAAGCTCTTTTGATTAATTAATTATATTTATAATATTATAATAATATATTAAGTACATTGTGTAATTTTAGCGATTGTTATTTTATATTTGTATTTAATTATTTGAATTCTAATTTAATAACAATAAAATAATATTGTATTTATATATACTTTTCTGTATTTTATTATTTTATATAATAAGGTATATATAGTATAGTAATGGTTTGATTTATTATTATTTCTAAATAAATCTTAAGACTTTAGAATCCTCTCTGCTTGTCGCTGAAATACAAGGTAAAATAAATTTAATTATATCTTTCGTTTATCACGATTTCGTATATATATATTTATGATAAATTTAAAATTATTTCGTAAGTTTCCAAATACAAAACCATTTCGATATAAATAAATTTACGTTAAATGTTTCTGTTATCCTAAACGAAATCTTAATTTTTAATATATATAATTATATAAAATGTTAATATTTATTGTTATAATATTATAAATTTATGAATAATATTTAATACAATATAATTTCTATTTACACTTTCGTAATTCATTATTATCATATATTAATACGTTTTAATTTATATATTTAAGTTAATAAAGTTATTAGTGGTTTTTATTACTCTATTTAACTCCCTTTTCAAAAACGTTAATTTTTTTAGATTTTGTTATTTTTCGTTTTTTTACGAATACTTTTTTAAAACTGTCGTTTCAATTTATTATATATTGTTATCAATATTTTGTATAATATTTTAAATTATTAAGTTTATTATATTTATGGACACATTTATATATTAAATTATATTTATCTCTTTCGTTAATTTCTCGTTTGTATGTTTTTTATTAGATTAAGTTTCCCTATAAAATATTGTAATTTATTACTATATTTTAATCTGATTATTTTTTAATAACATTGTTAACTAAATTACCTAATCTTCTTTAACGAATATTGTTTAAAAGTTTAATAAATATTAATTAAAACTTAAAATCTATAAAAGCTGCCAATAATCTTTTTAACGGTTTATGAAATAAATCTTTTTAATAATTTACAATTATATTAATTATAAATATAAGCAGTATTTATGTATATTGTTTGGAATTAATTAGATAAACTAGTATTTTTGCCTTCAATACTAAATAAAATAATAATTCATTAATATTAATATTATTTTAAAGTTATTTCTTAGTCTTAATATAATTTACAATATTTAATTATATATATATATATATCTATATATATATATAATATTTATAAGTATGTTTCTTTTTTATATTTTAAGTATTCTCGTTATTGATAATATACGGTATATATTCTATTCTTTCGAATTAAAATTCTAAGAAAAACCATTATTATTTATTTTTTATCTTACTATCTTTTATTTATAGTTGGTTTAAATTATCTTAGAACGGTTCTTATTACTTTTTAATATAGGTGTTTAATTATATTATAATAATTTCTTAGACTTTCAATGTTTATAAATTTTATACTTTATCTTTTTACAAATACTATATTTATTTTAAATTTAGTTGTATTGATAAATAATATTAAGTTTTGTGAGTATTTAATATAAAACTAAAAGAAATAATTATATTTAAAAATACTAATATTAGTAGTTAAAGACTTTTATTGTTGTATTTATTTTTTGTATTTTTGGTATATTAACTACAAAATTTATTATTAACATGATGTATTATAACTATATAATCCCCTAAAAATTAAGTTTATTAATGTCACAACCGTGTATGTATAGTTCTAGTTTAAGATGTGAAAGAATTTAATAATTAATATTCCTTTTCGATTTATATTAAGAACTAGTTCAATAAAGCTATTATCATAATCAAATATAGATTTTTTAATCGGAAGTATTAAATTTCTATTTTGGCTTTTAACTTCTATATTCCTTTAAATTTTTAAAAATATTATATATTTAGATAATTTAAGTGCTTACATTTTTAATAACATAATATATTTTTATAATATATTTAAATTGTATTATTATAGTTCAACAGGTTAATATATTATACAATGTATTTAAAAAAACAACTGCAGTACGTAATTTAAAAATATTTAAATAAAATGTTTTATTTTATATTACAACATATGATGTTATTAAAATACTAGTAAAAAATTTAAATTGAAAATATATCAAAAATGTGATTAATGTTTTAAAAAAATTAAGTAATGAATTTAAAATAATTCGAGAAGTTTCTTAATGTTTTAGGTTTTGTTTTTACTTGTATGTTCTTCGTATACCGTTTAAAATAAATTTATGAAGTTAATCTTCTTTGTCAAATTTAGTAAAATATATATTTAAAACATTAATTATCGAACTTCTTTCAATTAGATAACATTATTAACTTTTTCTTTAAATTGATATTATTATAGAAAACTTTAAAAATCAATTATTATATAATCAGTATGTTTTAAATCATATTAAGTAACATTTTATAATATTATGAAATAAATATTTATAGTATATAACTGTCAAATATTTAAATAATTGTTAAAAGTAAATTATATACAGTATATTAACAATATTATAAAACCTTAAATACTAAACTGTGATATTTTCAATTAATACTATTTAAACTATAAACATAATATATATATATATATATATATTTACGCTTTTTTAGATGTTACGGAAACCGTTCGAAATTATATTATTTAATTAAACATATTCCTTTCCACTTTATAGAAGGCTTCGGAGCCATATTACGTCACTTAACTTATTTGGATTCTGTTTCGATCGCAGAACGACTGTTTTCGAGACCCGTGTTTGGCTGAGTTATAATTATACGGAAAGCTAATAACCGTCTTGAAAGAGTAGTATTACGTTACCAAAAGTAAAAATTTTAATAAGAAAAATTAAAATAATATAAACACGTTTTCAAAATAAACCGTAATTTTTAATACAAAATCATTCGGTATTATAATAAAAAAAGACTTAAAAATTAATATGGTTAAAGAAAACGAGGACTTACTTGTTATACTAAAAATAAAACGTAATGTTCAATATTTTATATATCATAATTCAAAATATCTATAACAAATTAGATTGTAAATAGTTCGTCTCCTTCGAATTAATAAAGCTATTGTTAAAATTAATTACAAATTATGGTTTCTTAAAACTATAAATATACATTTTATATTACAAATTTCACTACTTAAATTAACACCTAAAAACCCTCATTTAAACTTGAACCAAAACTTTAAAAGAAAACGATAATAGCAAACAAGAAAGAGAAAAGAATACTGGATTTCAAAGTTATTAGTAATAAAGTTTAATATTGCATTAAATGAAAGTAGTATTTACTAGAATGATATATATGGGGATTATTAAAGTATTTAATAAATGCGATAAACCTAATTAAAACGTTTTACTGCCAAAATATTAATCGACCGTTTTTAGTACGGCTAAAATCGCGGGCGATAACGACCTAAACCCTAAATTTAATCTTGTATTATTTTAACCGAAAAAGGTAAATATTTCCCTTATACCATTTATTTTTGCAACAAGTTGCATTTATTCGGGTTTTACGAAACTCCGTTTATTTTCTAACCGTGTTTTTTTAGTTGATTTGATTTCTATTTTTTTAATATAATAAATGATTTTTTCCCTAAAATATCTTATTATAATCGAAAACGTTTTAATCGGTTAACAAATTCTTTCGATTTTCTTTTTTAATAATCTCTTGATACGTTATTAACGATTTTTTTCATTTTATATTATTTCTTTTATAATATATTACGTGTTTTTTGAATTTTCACTAAAATGTTTATAGTTAATACGTTATAAAACGAATATTAATAACGAATATTATTGCTATAACTTAAAACAATAATTATAAAAAAGCATTTTAATTTTTTAAAATAAATATAATTCGAATAAAAAGTAGCTGAAAAAGTAAACCTTTAATAAAATTCTCACGATTATTATCGAATTCGAGTTAATTTGAATGAAGTTTTTTTTTCGAATGCGACCTATTATAATAGAGTCAATTAGAAAACGTTAAAGGGATCTTTTTAAAAAGATCGTTTACCGTTTTTATATTTGGAATAGAAATCCTTGAAAAAAAGAAATAATATTACGAAAACAAAATTTTTGGTTTTCAAAAAACTTTCTTTAAGGCCTAACACTAATACGTAACGGCTAAATGTTACGACCTAGACCAAGACTGGTCGCAAGAACGGTCGGATCCATACGAAGGGGTTACGTGATTTGGATTTTTCTTAGTAATAAGATTCATATAAACCTATATAAAACTAACTGTATTTAATAAAATTATATATTTAATAATTTTAAGATTTAATTACAAGCTAACTAATTTATAAAGATATATATATATATTCCTTATATCTATAACGTAAATAACAATCACTTGTAATAGAATATTGTTATCTAAAATATCGTTCGTATTACGAAACGTAAAAAATTTACTATATTATTACTCAAATTCCTACGATATTCCTGTCAATATAAACCCGTACAACTTAGATGTAATAATTGGTTAAACCACTTAACCGTTACGCTAAAATTAGGCCAAGAACTTTTAGCTCTTTTAAAGAATCTAAGTGTTTTAAAGTATTTAATGAAATTATATAAATTATAAAAATTTATCATATACTTATTTATAAAACGAGATATATAATAAATAAATCTTTTATATAAAGAGTATTTAATAAGTTTCGCTTTTTACTTATTTATCCGAGCTTTTAATAAAAGGTATCGTTTTTTAATAAAGAGAAGAATTCACAAATTTCTTTGACTAATACATTAAAGAATTAATTGTTATTCTATTATTATTAGCAAATTAAAACCCAATTTTAGATACTATTTATATCTTTAGATGGATATATAACAAATTCGTTACATTAATTTTATTAGATATAATTTCTGTAAATAACTTATAATAAGCTTAAAAACATTAAAAGTTGGTTTTTAATTATACATTACAAATATAAATTAAAGATCAAAAGTAAAAAACCTTTGAATTTCGAAATTTTATTAAAAGATTATAACCTTAAAGAAAAAAACGTTGTCGCAATTAAAGTAAATTTTAATACATTAAAAAGGCCAAAAATAAGTATTTTTGCTTAATTATACTATATAAAACCTATTTATAAAAGATTAATAATTGGGTTAATTTACCATTTATAATTACGGGAATAATTATGCAAAAAGTCAGTTCTTCTGACTAAAAATATTTAAAAAAAAATATATCTAAATAATTCAAATATAACAGGTAAAAGCCTTCCACAATAATTAAATAGCGTTTTCAAAATTAAAGAAAATATTCGAAAGTTTATAGGATAATGAAAGTGTAATATTAATATATAATCTGGCCATATTATTACAGGTCATATAGATTTACGTATTTTTAATATTTCTAATCCAATTTCAAAGAATTATATTATTATTTATTTCAGCAAATATTTGGTTTTTTTAATGTCTCTTAAATAATGATTATTTATCGTGTTTTTAATAAATATTAAAAACTTATTTATTTCCGGTACATTATATCTAATATTATACGGGAAATAATAAAAATAGAATTCTATTTATTATCGATTAATATTATAAAAAAAGAATTATTAAGTGTGCTTTATTAAAAGATCTGAAAATAATAAAATATAATATTATTTTTAAAACATAATAATAAAAAACTATCTATATTGATATCACTTTAAAAGGTTGATATATCAAACTTAAAATTTAATATTTCAACTTAAGTTACTTTTTCAAAAACCAAAGAATTTTAAAAACATTTTTTACGAAGGTTAAATAAATGTACAATTTAGTTTTTTGGAGTATAAATCGTTATCTTCTATGCGAATATTTTGTCTATAATCTCGTAAAAATTAAGAGAAATATTGATATATTAGAGAATAAATAAAGGATATAAAACATTTACAAAGACAATTGAAAAACTACTTACGATTTTGTAGAAAAATAAGAAACTTTTTGATATTTAACATTTAAAGACGTAAATATCATAACGTTAGTATTATACGTTAAAAACGTTAAAAACATTGTTATAAATAATACAGCGAGTTTAAAATATAGAATTTGTATTTGTATATACGCCTTTTAAATAATTTCAAAAGATATAGTTAAAAATCAAACTTTGAAATCATTTTAAGCTATTCGGTAAATGTATTTCGATTATTTAATAAAGGACTTTAATATTAAATATTTAAAGATAAATGTAATAAAACTGGTTTTTTAGTATTTCTTATTTCTTAATAACAGCATCTTAAATTGTTCAGATTTTCGAATATTAAGTATGTAAATACTCTAAGTTTTTTATATGTAAAATTAAGTAGGATAATAATATTAAAAAGATTAAAATAAAAGCATTTATTATTTATTAAATATAATATATTGAAAAAGCAAGTAGATTTACATTACCGTTTAATTAAAATAAAAAGCGAATAAGAAAATAGTAGAAAATAAATTAAAGTTTAGATAAGCAAAGTTTTAAAATAAAAACCGAAATAAATTTCTTAAAAAGCCTTTAATAATAATGTTATAATCGATAACGTAATAATATGAGCAGGAATTGTGTTTAGCAATTAACAGTATATAACTAGTTATTTAATTCTTAATTTAATTAATAATTTCGTTAATATTATTGTCATAAACCTTAAATTAAATTAATTTAAGATTTTCGAATATAACGTACGACTGGACTTGTGAATAAAAAACGAAAAATAAAAAATAAAAATAAATGTAAAATATAATACTGAAAATTTATATCGAATATTGAGTAAAATGCCGCATGTTTAACATATAGCGAATATAAATACTTAAATTTTAAAAAGCCATTACTTCTCGGAATATTATATTTACCAGAAACCTTTTTTACTTGTTAGAAAGGAAAACGTTTGTGTTGATAATGAATCGCAAATTCGTATAAATTCTTTATACTTTGGAATGTTTAATTGAAAAGGAATATAATATTCGATATATTTAAGGTTTAAAAGAATTTTTATCTTAACCGTAATATTTTAAAACGCAAAGACTTTTATTAATATATTAAAGAATTTAATAAATAACTAGCGAGAAAATTAAAACTAAAGGAAAAAAGAATTTACGGATATGACTAATATTAATCGTAAATATTTAACACTTAAAAATATATTTAATCAGAAACGTAAAATGTATGAGAACGCTTACAAAAGGCAATTTAATTATTTATCAATAATATCGAATTTACCAAATTTGGATTAATTTATTTTCAAGCACGAGATATAAGAAGATTTTTTAGAAAAATACATTAAACGAGATTTGAAAGAAAATCCACTTATTCGGCTGTGTTTAAAATTATTTTCGAAATTTTAATAAATAAGTCGAAATTTAATAATTAAGATATTTTTGTATTTTGTTCTGAAAAACTTAAAAAAACAAAAAGGAAATAATTATAAATATTTATTTGTAAAAATAAAAAGTTACGAAAACAAAAATATCTAAGTAATACTAAAAATAATAACCTTTGTTTGACAAACCTTACTATAATTTACTGAATAAACAAATATGCTCAATATAAATTAAATTTAAAAGCAAAATATTTCTCTATTTCTCCTTTCATAAATACGGTAAAATAGAAAATATTATATATTTAGCACAAATTAATTTCCATAAACGTATTAGGACAAAAATTAAAATAACTAAGGGTTATATTTAATAAATTTAAACATAATGAAAATGAATTAAGTACATCGTTTATATTTTAGAAATATTTGAAAAAACATATATTAAAATATATCTTGAAACAAAATGGCCAGAAAAATCAAAAGAGTTATAAAATACGAAATTTAAAAAAGAAATACAGATTATATTAATTAAATACCAATTAATTCTTTCATAATGAATGCTTATATAGAATTCGATAAAACTAAATAGTCAAAATATTATAAAATACATATTTATGTATACGGTACTTCTGAATAACTCGATATACTTATTAATATATATACAATTACATTTATATTTTCGCTGATTTCAAATTCTTGATAATCCAAAACGTAAAATATAATTTTGAATATTTTTAATATAATATAAAAATACCCTTTTTAAGATGGTTTATGAAAGATAAACCGAAATAATTTATATCTTTTCGGGCGGCTTTTAAAGAAAGGCGTGGTATATACCGAATTCGAACGAATATAATATGTAATTAACGATTTATTTTTACTACAAAGTTAATTTAATATATTCTATAAAAACTACAGTTGAATATTTTTATAATGAAAATTTACAATTTCTAATTCTCAAATTTTTAATAAGAAATTGATAAAATGATTTTAATATGAAAAGAATAGAAAGAGTAACAGTTAAAACAAAATATATAAGGTTTTTAATATTTTATAAATCTGGAAAAAATTATAAACTAATAATAATTAATCAGTATTAATAAATAATTTAATTATTGTTTAGTTTTTAAAAAATACAAAAATGTAGTCCTGAAAGCAATTGTAATTTAAACGAATATATCAAAAATATTGAAAATGGGTAAATTGTATTTTATAAATTATAATAATAATAAATGGTAATATAATATATATAATTATTAAATTATAACGATATATATCTAATCCGGTAAATACATATATTAAAACTTATTTCAAAAGAGTCCCTTTGTTTTATGATATATATGTTGTATAATTATATATGTAAATGAAAATAAAAAAGCTTAAGTTTTATAAAGCAGAAAAATGTATTATATTAATAATTCCTATAAATAGTGAGTTTTTTAGAATCATTTATTAATCTTTTTTTAAAAGTAAATTTATGAAAAATATTATGTTATATAATAAAAATAATTTTAAAAACACTAAAAGAATTTATAATAAAATATATTAAGAAAATATTCATAATTTTGAACTATGGGTTTCTTAATTTGAAAGGAAAATTAATTTATATTTGAAACATTTTTTACCATAATTAACATATTATTAGATTAATATGAAATCGAAAATATTAATTTTAAATAATATTATATTAATATATGAAATATATACTTGTATTATAAATAGGTTTATAAATCGTTTAATGTAATATATTTATTTTTAATTTTTAATATTTATTCGTGACGTAACGAAATCTGTTTTTAAATTATTATATCAATACTTTAAAATAATTTTTAATTTGCAAAATTTATAACAAGTATAGAAAACACAAAATTAAATAAAATTGGTAATATCTTATTGGATTTACTCAACGAACTTTTTTATTTTTTAAAAAAAAACAATAAAAATGAGATTATTACGATTTATATATTTATAAAGAAATAAATCTAAAATTTACTATATTAACGCTAGTATTTACATACGTATAAATGCTGTATTACGAGGAAGTGTACTAATTATGGCTTTTTATTTTTTTTCTTGATTTTTTCTAAAAGAAATACGAATAACGGTATAACAATACTTCGCCTTTCGTAATTAAAATTAACATTCTACTTAAAGTACTAAAACCTGAATATAAAATGGAAAATATATAGCGAAAATAATCGTTTTCGAATGCCTTTATAAAAAGTATTACGCCGCCGTAAATAACGATAAGATTAAAGTTAACGGTAAAAAAAAAGATTTGTAAACAATAAAAGAATATATATATATATTAGAATGTAAATATATTCGAAAATGGAATATTAATAGTAATTGTTTAAGGTAATATCGTAATACGTTCCGTCCAAATAGCTTATAAACATGGGATTTACATATCGGAAATAAAGTTCGATATAATGCGCGTTATATGTAAAACGTTTACGAGATAGACGCGTAAATATCGTAACCGGAACCGGCACGGCAAATAGGGGCGTAAGCATAACAAAAACGAAAACGAACGTAAGCATAAATAAAGTAAATATATATATATATTTGGCGTTTTACGATATTTAGAATAACCGCTATAATAATAACGTTAATAACGATTTTCGCGGATATTACGTACGTAACACGAATACGGAAAAATAGTTATTATAATTATTATTAATAAATTTCCAAAAAAGTAAAAAATACTAACAACAACAACAACAACAATAATAATAATAATAATAATAATAATATTAATAATGTTTTAAATTTTAATATAATTGTAACGAACCTGTCATACATCCACCTGGAGGTATGAGCAGTATCCGAAATGGGGTCTTGATTTGCAGGTAACAATAGGGCGAGGAATGATTCACTAGGGGTCTGTTCGTTAAAGAGATTTAAAGACTCTTCCCTCAATTAGAGAACGGTGCAGTTGCCTCTAGACTGAGAGCTTAGATTGATAGCTAAGGAGCGAAAACTAAGTAGGTGCTATTTATATGAGAGACCGATTCATTATATATCCCAATTCCTAAAGTGAGTATGTCGTGGATCTATGTGATCTAAGTGATCTGATCAATCCATCAGATCACCTAGATCACTCTGTCTGGGCCAAGAACCTTCCTCCGGAGTTCAGCCGTGGTGGTCCCACGCTAGGCCTTAAAGGTTGGCCTCCTCAAGACAGGAACCCCTGTTCCTGTAACAATAATGGTTATTTTTTTATATTAAAATATTTCTGAAATTGTGATATAAATTTCAACAAAAGCAATTCTTTTTATATAGAAAATAATAAAAAAATATAAGTATTAAATATAAAACTCAAATTTATTATTTTGCTATTGATTATTATAATAATAATAAAAAACATAATAATATTATTTTTTCTATATATTTAAAATTTATATAAATTTTTTTTCATTAAATTAATTTATTAAGTTATTTCCTTTATTATAATAGTTATTTCAAATTGTAAAACCTACGATAAATAAAATTGCATAAATATTTTTATTTTACCGAAAACGTATATTATAAAATAAAGGTATTTATATTTCTTCGTAAATTTTATATTATTATAAAAAAACCTTATTCCAGTTTATTTACAGTATTTAAAAATCCTTTTTATTATGTGTCCCTAAATTTTAATTTTAATTAGTGTCACAGTTAAGACTTTGACCATATATAACGCTATTGCTAGCAATGCAATAGCGGCGTCGCTTTTGCGACAGTTATGACCCCGGTAACGCTTCGCGCCAAGATGCTTTATGGTTTACTGGTAGCGTTCGTGTTAAACATGTTTCCTGCACGAATAATCTGGTTGTTTGGCATTAACGTACTTCCAAAAAGGTTAGGGTTCGATTCCGAAAGTCCGAGTCCGACATGGGTGTTCCCATAGTACGGGCGTACTAGGGCTTGATCGGGGTTTTCGAGTTCGACATGGGCATAATGCGCCATAGTACGGGCGATAAAAACCTTGTACGTTATGGGCATATATTACCCTGCCGGCCAATATCTGGGGGGTGTATCACAGTTAAGCATTTGACCATATATAACGCTATTGTTAGCAATACAATAGCGGCGTCGCTTTTGTGACAATTAGATAATATATACTTCCCATATTTTATGCAACCTTTTCTCGCGATTAGCCTAATTGTGACAAGGACATAGGCACAGATCATGTAATCGGTCGTGTCCATGTTGTCGTGGAAAGGCCCCCTCCCTTTCTGTTGGGCAGCAATATCGGAGCCCAAGAGCCCTATATTAGTGGATCACCCACAATACGTGGGATCAACGCTTCCTAGCTTCCTACAAGTCAATATAACCTCAAGAGTTGTGCGTCTGCTCCTCAGTAAGTGTGACACATGGAGATAGCATAATTGGCAATGCCGATAATCGCGCTGCCAAACATGGTGCCAATCCATTGGCTCGGCGGACCGAAGCTTGTCCAAGCAAAGATGATGAGTCCAATCGGCAAACAGGGCGCAAGCCACAACAGAAGGTTAAGCCGAGATTCGTACTGTGCGTGCTTATTATCGGGCTTCCTCTGTCGTGCCTTTTCGTTACGCTTTAAAGCGAGGATGAAAAGAATGCAGGCGATGATATAAACGACGCCAATGGGAATGAAGTACAGGCCCACTTGATAGGCGTTGAAACCCCATTGCTCGTACACGAGGACAAAAGATTGGATGCATATGAAAATCAGCGCATCCCGAAAATCTGGAGAGGAGAGACAGGGTAAGGACGATGGGCTCCGTCAGGAACATACGGAAGGGTCTGAACCATGTGTACACCAACTCCTTGAAGGTGAAGCGATCCCAGAAAGACTCTATCTCGTCGGGACCGTATACGTTGGGATCCTGACCTGACTTTCTGCATTTCTGGGCGATCTTATTTAGCATGATCGTGGTTCGCGTCTCTGGAACGGTGAAGAGGTGCAGAAGCTGAACAGCGACACCGAATATCAGCTGAATCCAGATGGTCCATCGCCAATGGAGATACTGCTCGACGAACCCACCGACGATGGGGCCAAGGATAGATCCTCCAACAGATGAGAAAACGCTATGTGGTTGGCCATGCCAGCCACGGATTCTTTACCGACCGTCCCTGATGCTAATTAATCCCGCCGGGTTGGTTGTGGTGCTATAGGATTCACATATACGCCACCGCATATTGCTGGTGATCACTTTCGTATATATCAGCAATCGCCTGGCGTCACACTACCTCTTGCCGTCGAGAGACCCCCTAATTCTCGGCCTACTATGACGGAGGCGAAGTTAGAAGCAAATGCAACGGGTAACGTCCAGAGGTTGACGAGAAATAGTGATGCATGTAGGATGGGGTTTCGACCAAACTCTTCGGACCATGGCGCCTACAGCTCGCATCCGAAAGCATAGGTGATGAGGAACACCGCGGCACCGGCACGGGCTGCTTGTAGGCTGATTCCGAATTCCTCGTTTATGCCCCCGATACCGTTTGAGTATAGCGAGGTATTGAAATTCGTAGATGTCTGGACAAGGAAGATGACGGTGATGATCCACCATTTTTTCCAGTTGAGGAAAGCGAAACCCAGTTCGCCTTTACACTGGCCCTCGGTAATTTCGCGCTTCCCGGTCTCTTCCTCTTTTTTCTTTCTGTTTGCGTCACGCACTGCGACGGTTTGGTCAACCGTAGGTCCTAAGATGATATTGCGACCATGGGCGAAGTGAGCGCCCATAACGGTCGAACCCGAGCTTTTGACTCCGCCGTCGTGGTCGTTTGCACCCGGCAACTACAGCGAGCCAGGCCATTTTTCGGGGTTACCATTCACGTTGAATAACCAGAGGGTTGCGGGGGCAGAAGTACAAGTGGCAGTGTCGGCTTCCGAACTGGATCCAGTGGTCAAAGTTGGGCTCTCTGGGATTTTCTGGGGCGACTAGGCGGGTGAACGATGATAAGTGCAAAATTTAAATGAACGAAGAAACAAACTTCGAGGACAAAAACGACCCTGGGGGAGTCTCTAGTTATGTACGCCAAAATTCTTGATGTCAGCGTGTGCCAGTATACGCAGCATTTGGGGGGAAGCCAGGCTGTATCTAAGGAGTTAGCGTAGAAGGGTTATTTCCATCATGAGACATGACGGGATTGAGAGCCTACTGAGACGCATTGACGTTAAAGTACGTAGAAGTATGGGGTCTTGATATTGATAGGTTAGCGTTGTTGGTGATAATACTAATATACATGTAGAGCCTGATTCTGCGTCTGCGTCGGATGGCTCCTTTGAGGGCGAGCGAGCGAGTATTTGCTGCTAGCGCTGGTCCCCTTACTCCCCCCGACATCCTGATTACGGTATAGTGCGTAGCCCTGGCTTCGTAGGCTGGGATGTAATACAGAGTAATACTCCGTAGCGGGTGTAGAGTTGCTCGTTTCGCGGCTTCTTTCTGCAAGAACCCCCACGATGACGCAGTTCGTAAGTAGGGGTAAGGAAGATGCTAGAAATGAAGGGTCCGCGAAGTGTGCAGAGTAATGCGAATCGTCGATGCGCTGGTGGAACCTAAATCCGACTTCCTACGACCCGACCGAACCCATACAGATTAGCTAAGGTTGTGGTTGAAGACTTTGCGGTTCTTGCTTTTGCATTACAGATATGTTTCCTATGATACGTAATTCCAGGGACAATTAGCTGACGAGGGACGATCACCTGACAAGGGCTTCTTTTATCTCAAAGCTGTCCTTTTTTACCATAGTGAACCCTTACATAGTATAGCTCATAGCAGGGTCGGTAACGCTAACCCTAACCTAACTGCCCGAACGATCTACGGTACGCATCATGCAGTCGTCCGCCCAGTGCTACTAATGCCATGAAGTACCAAAGCTTTTCCGTAGGTTCAGCGGCTCTATAAATTTTATAACTTTAAAGGGGAAGAGTTCTGAGACCAATGGAAAGAGATGAATCACGATGTCATGGAATAATCAGAGAAGCCGCGCAGGGAGATGGATATTTCCAGAGATATATTGCAGAGAGTGTTAAAATTCCTTAACTTGGAAAAGCCTACGCGCGCGCTGTACGTTACTCCATAACATCATAAACCGGACGTGGGCCCAACTACAGATATCACGGACGCCAGCAGTAAATGGAAAACGCGGAGTTTTATGGGGTTATTACTAATATCCTGCCCCTGCTTCCTGAATTAACCCACTTCCTGAACTGAAATTTCCAAAAGTGGGTAATATTAAAAGTTTAAAAACAGAATAACGTAAACATATAAAACCGCGATTTGTAACAATATTATAGAGTTATTTATAAACACTTTGCAAAGTTTTAAAACTTACAAAATTATCTACTATAAAACGTTAAAAGTAAAAAAAGAAATTCGAAAGGGAAAATATAATAACAAACTATAAAATTAAAGCTAAAGCATTAAAAATAAAAAATTAACATAATAATAAATAATGACATTGATAATTCTAAAATATTTTTAAAAATATTAATAGATAATTATTTAATAAATGCATAAAAAGTAAAATATATTGAGAAAAACAAAAAGAAATAATAAAAATGTACTAAGATAAAATATATATTTAAAATAAAAAGTAGATATTGAATTCAATTTAAATTTATTTCCAAAACAATTTAACCTGTTATTAATCTTTATATTAGGTAATAAAATAAATAAATATATAATATATTTTTAAATATTAAAGATAACGTAAATATTTATTATATATTTGTAAGATAATGGACAGCTATGAGCTGGGTAAGGTGATCTCCAATTAATTATAAAGCAGATTCCAAGAAATAAATGTATTAAATTATTTCCATCTGGCGTTTCCCAGGAGCTGCTAGATAGTGGATTTATATTAATAAGTGGGTCGGTGGTTAATTGGTAGCTGGTTAATTACCAGCCTGATTCTTATAAGGGTTATATTCTTATAATTACTTTTTTTCTAAGTTATTAATTTTTAATAATATTATTATTAATTTCATATAACGCGTTTTACAAATTTAATTACGTATATTTTCCGATAATTTACCGTTATATTATATTATAAATAATTAGCGTAATAATTAATACGTATTATATTACTTAATTAGTTATGCTTTACCTAATTTTTTATTACCATCCGTTTTTAACGTTACTTTATTTATTTTTTCCCCTTTTCGTATTTATATCTTTATTTCTTTTACGTACGCGTTCCGTTCGGTTTCCTATTTTTCTTTATTTTTATTTCTCTTTTTCCGTTCATTGTACGTATTATTTCCGTTCGCTTTATTTTTTTTCGTAACAAGTTCCAAAACAAATAATATTTTAATATTAAAAAAGATTAAGATTTTTTCTAATATTATCGTTTTAATGCCGATAATAAGATAAATATTAATCGTATTACGAACGGTAATAAACGGTCTTATATTTATATAATGTAATGTTATTTCGATTATTATACGGTTTATATTTAAATTTCGGACGCTTTTAATTACGTGATAATTTATTATTATTATAAAACCTTTCGAACGGTGAATAATTATTTTTAATATTATTAATATCGTTATTTAACTTTTGTTTAAATTTTAATTATCCTTAAAAACATTACTTAAATAATTTTTTAATTCGATATTAATAATTAGCAGTTAATCGATACAATCGAAAAAGTTTATATTGCAAATATTGAATACAGAAATTTTAATATAATTACAGTGAGTTGTTAATTCGACGTTTTTCGCAAAGCTAAATTCGTCTTTAATATAGTTATTATTAAAAAATATCTTTTTATTAATATAATTAAGGTCGATTTTCGATCGTCCGTTATAGTTACGGAAATCCAATTTTAATGTTAATTTAGAAATTTAGAAATTTAATTTTTTTTATAAATATTACAGTTTTTTTATTATTTCGTAAATAATTTCCGATTACGTACAATTTTAAAACACCCCCATAGATAAAATAATTTTCAAAAGCTATTACACCGTTATATTGTTTATTTACAAATACTTTCTGCCCGTTTTCCGACGTTTTAACAAAACTTTAATATTTATTAATAATTATAATTAAAAAAGACCTTTACTTACTAACATTATTATCAAATTTAAATATATTAAAGATTTGAAAAACGGCGTTTTATTTGTAAATAACACCAAATTATATTCCGGTTACTTAAGTCTTATTTTTCGTAAAAAATAAAACGTTCTTAAATTTCTTTGAAGTTGTACGGTTAATAAATTTAATAAATATATCCGCTTTTTGTTATTATATATTTTCCGATTACTTTCAAATATTTGTATATTAAATATTTTTTAATTTACTTATTAAACGTTAATTAATATAAAGTTTAATAATTCAATACGGACTCTTGTTTTCGAAATAAAAATTTAAGTTTTTTTATATTACTTATTAGTTTTTAATCGATATTTAATAAGGTAATTATTGGCCAAAATTTTAAAAGCAATTATATAATTAAATAATATTTCAATATTAATATTTTTATTTTATTTAAATATATCTTTTGTAATTTTTGTAATTATTAAGCAATTAATTTCGGATCGGGCTATTATTGCTTTACGGTTTTTAAATTATTTTGCTTTTTATATATATATTTAACTTTTTTTTCGTAACGCGATAATATCTTAAGCGCATATTCGAAATCTTTTCGGGGTCTTTACATATTATATTTGGCGGGCCAAACGTTTTATTTAATTAAATATTTACGTTACTCCTAGTTATTTGGGTAACGGACGATATTTTTTATTACTTATTTTCTTATTTTTTTTATTAAGTCCAGTAATAGTTTTTAAATATTATCCGGTTCTTAATTATATTTACGGTTTTAATAAAAATATTAAAATTACATTATATACCCGTTAATATTTAATAAGAAAAACTATTTTATATACCTAAAAATGTATTCGTTCCTTAATTATAACCTAAATATAAATAAATACGAACTCTTTATTTTTAAACTTAAAATGTGTAATTAATAAATCTATTTATTGTTTTAATTAAATCTTATAAGTATATAACGTTAATTATAATATTTTTTGTGGATTATCGCTATTTCTTTTTAATATTCATATATTAGTTAACAAATAGCCGTCATTTTTTCGAAACATTTTTTGATTCCTTATATTCATTTTTTAACCTTTACAACAATATTTTATTATTTTCAAATAATATTTATATAAGGTTTTGAATAAGAAATGGCTGGTAAATACGTTCCGCGTATTATTATATATAAATTCTATATTTTATAATAAGTTTATTTAATTATTTTCATATTTATTAACGTAATTACGCCAATAATGTTTTAAGATTTAATAAATACATTTTATTTATTTATCGGTTTACGGATAATAAGTAATCCATATTTGCCATTTTATTTTTCGTTTTATGCAAAATTCCGCCTAAATTTGTTACGACCCGACAAGCTCCGGTTTCAAGAAATGGTCAGGCAGGAGCACACGGGCCACCTTCCGGATCACGTGACAGTAATCACTGCCAAGCCAATGATCATTAATGATCAAAGGTGATCCTAAGTAATCGTAATTATCACTAACGGCGTAATTACGAATAATTAAGCTAAAAAGGAAAAGGATATATACGTTTATTAATTTCATAATTTAGATAACTTTAATTTGCAATAATAATTCGTTACTTAAGGCACCTTTGGTAATACGAAACGTAATATGTTCTTATATTTATTATTTAGATTTTTACGATATTTCTGTTAATATAAACCCGTACGACTTGGGTTTAATAATTAGTTAAACCGTTTAGCCGTTATACGTTATAAGCTTTTCTTTAATAATACCGTCAGATTTTGAATAATATTTAATATTTTCAAAATGTTGACCAGCATTTAGGAAACCTTTATTTAATAGCTTTAAGTTCGAATTCGGGAACTGGAGAAAAAAGTTCGATAATTTAGGGCTACGTTTATTTAACCTTTTTTCGCCCGTATGAAGCCAAAAAAACCAGGACCTTACGATAAAAAGGGCAACCTTTAAATTTTTTTGATTTAGGTACAAATTTATTTTCGTTTTTTAGACCTTAGCGATCCAGCGGATATGGTCCTAATAATAAAAATATGCCTAATAGAAAATACGGCTAATTAATTTAAGCTTATTATGAAAATTTTCCTAAAAATAAAAAAAATAAATAAACAGGATTTTATTAACGAGATTTTTTTAATTTATACCAATTTCGAAAATAAAGTACGCGATAATTTCGGTAATCCGGATAAAAAACGATTAACGGCTTAATAACTTTTATAATTCCGATAAAAAGGATTTGTGTCCAAGTATGCCGTAACCTTTAAAAGTTTTGCGGCTAAAATAAAATAAGAAAATAACGAAATTAACCTTTTTATCGATATGTTTTATAAAGGGCTAAAGGATAATATAAAGGATAAGATTATTCGGATTAAGTAATTAATTGCTTTAGATTAATATATCGTAAAAATAATTAAGATTAATAATCGATAATTTGAAAAACCATAAAAGAAAAAAAATAATACGTTTTATATTCGGAATATAAGTTTAAGTAAGGGAAAAAACGAAACGTACTTTTTATTTTTTACGGAACGGCGCCAGGATTTATGGAATTTGGCGTTACTTATAAACAGAATTAAAGCCAGATTAAGTGCTTTAATTATGGCAAAATGTGATATAAAGTTTATAAATATAAGAAGCTTAAGAAATTACAATAAGATAATTAAATCCCCATACCGGAGGGATAGTCCAGAAATAATGAGGGAAACGATAATAAAATTATTAATATAATTTAAGTTAAGTATATATTAGGTTTACGATAAAAGGTCTAACCGGGACCATTACGACAAAAAATTTGACGCGGAATGCGAAAAGCCAGAAAGCTGGTTTAATAGGTATTACGAATATAATAAAAAACGTTATAAGGATAATTATACGAATACCGGGATTGGATAAAAGAATTTTGCCCCGGAATATTTAATCGATATAGCAGAATATATGTTATATATTGCCGACGACGAGAATACCCCGATTACAAAAAATAAAAATAATATATTTACGTATAAATTATCCGTATATATTATAAGGGATTTAACTTTTTAAACCGTACCGGGTATAATAAAAATAATAAATAATAATATAGATAATTTCGAATCATAACCTTAGAAAATATTTAATAATTGGCCAAAATAAAGAGTTGGCTTAAAGGAAAATAATGTCCGTAAGAAAACCTTTTTTGTTATTATGGATAATATAATTACTAAACGGAAAAGAAGTTAATTTAACGTACGGTAAAGGAGTATTGTTAAAAGGTTATTACGGACCTTTATTTTTAATAAATATTTATTGTAGATTCCTAAAAAAGAAAGGTTATTAAGAAAAAGATACGTTAATTTATAGGAGATTTCTGGAACGATAGCTAAAACGATGCATAATAGGACGTAATCGTAAATGTGAAAAAATAATTTATCCGATAAGGAGAAAAATTGTAATAAAATTAGGAATAATTGATATAGTTCGAAGGAACAGTATGCCGATAATAACGACAGATATAGCAATTAAATGCGCTGAATATAAAAACATAAATAAGGTTCGATAAGTTCGAATAGAAGTTAAAAAAAGAAAATTATTTATAAGAAAGCTGCAGGATAACGAAACCCAAAGAAGTTAAAAGGAATTTCCAAAAAGGGTTTTAAATGCGACGATAGGAAACGTTAATAACCTTATTATTTTGGAAATACGAATCGGAACGTATTGGTATACCGTAATGGTAAATTGCGGAATTTTGGGCGGAAATTATATTATATCAAATATAAATAATAAGTTTAAATTATTATAGAGATATAAGTTGGAAGTTTATATAGTAACGAATGCCGAAAGTTAAGAATTTGCTTACGATAACGGAAAAATTATTTTCGAAATTAATTATTTCGAGAGTTTTGTTAAAGGATGATATTAAACGATTAATTTCGATATCGTTTTATTTAGGAATTACGATATCATTTTAGAATTATTATGGATATGCCAGTACGGAGTTTTGATTAACGGCGGAATTAATTAAGTAAAATTTACTTTATTTTCTGTTAATAAATAAAAGAAAAAAAATTAAGATTTTAATATTCGATTAATAACAGCGACAAGTATAGGCATAAAAATATAATAAATACTTTATTATTTAAAGGAACAAAATATAAAAAAGAAAATAAGTATTAAAGAAAAATATAACGTATCATTATTATTATTAAAGCGAAATTAAAATAATTAAATAACGATTTGGAATAATACGAATAATAGCCCAAGGAATTAGAAGATTTAATTAATATATTATTACAATATTATAAATATGAATAACTTTTTAAGAAGGAATTTAATACGAAGTTATTAGAATATAGCAAATGGGATTATGAAATAATTTTTAAAAAAGGATTTTCGATAAAGTTTTACCTTATTTATAATTTTAATGGAAACGAGTTACGTATTTTTAAAGAATACCTGGAAAATCGGTTATAAAAAAGATGGATTCGATTTTCGAAGTTATTAGTAGGATATCCGATATTTTTCGTACTTAAGAAAAATGGGAAATTACGATTTATGGTTAATTATCGACAATTGAACGACGTTATTGTTAAAAATTAAATATTATTATTTTTGATTACGGAAATAAAAAACCGATTTTATGGAATTAAATGGTTTATAACATTCGATTTTAAAAATAAATATAATTTTATTAAAATTAAAAAAGGATACGAATGGAAAATAGCTTTTAAAATAAAATGCGGATTATTTATATATTTGGTTATATTAATGGGATTTATGAACGTATTAGTAATTTTTTAGCGAATGGTTAATTACGTATTACGCAAATATCTTGATATTTTTGTCGTTTGCTATTTCGACGATATTCTTAATTTTTTAAAGACGGAAGAAATATACGTAAGATACGTTTATAAGGTTTTTTAAATTTTACAAGACGTAAAATTACTTGTTAATGTAAAGAAAAGTTAGTTCTATATATAGGAAGTAAAATATCTGGGATATATTATTATTTTAGGACATATTAGGATAAACCTTAAGAAAATCATTATAGTTATAAAATGGCAAACGCCAATAACGGTTAAGGAGGTATAGGTATTCCTTAAATTCGTTAATTATTATAGGAAGTTTATTCGAAATTTTAGCAAAATAACCATATTTTTAATAAATTTTACGAAGAAAAAAAAGAATTTAAATGGACGTTAAATACGGAAAAAATATTTTAGGATATTAAGGATGCAATTATTAACGAGTTAATATTGATTATGTACGATTTAAATCGCCCCGTTAAGTTAAAAACCGATATTTCGGATTACGCGTTAAGCGTAATAATCGGATAGCGAAATAATTAAGGTAAATTATACCTTATTACATTTTTTTCGTACAAATTAAAAGGAGCCGAATTTAATTACGGTATTCCAGATAAGGAATTTATGGTTATTATTATGGCATTTCGGGAGTTTAGGTATTTTTTAAAGGGAAATTTGTACCAGATTAAGGTTTATATGGATTATTAAAATTTTACCTGATTTATTACGACTAAGGAATTTATAGGATAATAATTTCGTTATGCGAAGGAATTGGCGAATTTCGACTTTGTTATTATCCATAAAAAAAATTAGAAAACGGCAAAGTAAATGTTTTAAGTAAGTAATTAAACTTTAAAGAAAAATTGGTTAAAATTAATTACATAATATTTGATATTATTATAAAAGGATATTTACGTTTACGACAGATTATGATAATTCGGGCAGTATTTTGCGATATATATTAAAAAGTTTAATAGTATAACGATAATCTTTTAGAAAATTAAAGAATAAATAAGATGCAAATTCCAAAAAAATATTAAAAAGATTTAATACGAAAAAATACGAATATTAGTTATATGGATATTTAGGGATTTATAAAACTTTAAAAAGATTTTAACGTATATATTGCTTTTTTAAAATAAAATTAACGGTATAGAAAATTATACGGTAATGTAATATTTACGCCAGAGCAAAGATTCGACGACATAAGTTATACGAAAAATTATAGTTATTATTAATTGCAAAACGATTATGATATTTAATTATATTTAATTTTATTTTTAAGTTATTTATGTTAAAAAATTTAATTACGGGAATATATTACGATAGTACTTTCGTAATAATCGATTAATTTATGAAATATTTTTATTTTATACCATATTATAAGGATATAAATGCCGAATAATTAATATATACTTTTTTTAAATATATTTTTAATATATACGGATTATTAATGGAAAATATATTTAATAAAGGATTAATATTCGTATTAATGTTTTGGTAAGGCCTTATAGCATAAATCGGCTTAAATTATAAGTTATTTAACGTATTTAAACCTTAGATGGATAAATAAATCAAACGAATAAATTAAATTTTAAAAATTTATTTACGATATTACATTAATTATAAATAAGATAATTAGGTTAAAAAGTTACCGATTATTTAGTTAATATATAATATTAGTTATTACGAAAGTATTAAGATAATATTTGTAAACGTAAATTTTGGTTTTATTTTAAAGGTTTATAAAAAAGCGCGTAATAACGGTCTAATTAATATTAAAATATTTTTACATTAAAATAATTACGATAGTTATATTAAGAAATAAAAATAGAATTAAAACTTATGCGAAATTAAATAAATAAATATTATAAGTAAAAAAGGTTAAAAAGATTAATTTTCGAAAAGAAGGAAATAGTTTTTTTCGTTATAAAAATATTTAGATAAAACGACTTAGCAAAAAATTCGATTTTAAGTATATCGGCCTATATAAAATCGCCAAGAAAATTTCAGAAAATAATTACTAATTGGAACTTTTATCAAAAATTAAATTTTATTTAACTTTTTATATTTTTTTATTTAAGTTAATAGCAAACATAATTAAAGTGTATACGGTATAAGATAACGTAAAGGTAGAAAATAAATAAGTATACGAGGTGGAGAAAATTTTTGATATGCGAAAATAAGGCGGATTTACTTAGTACCTGATTAAATGGAAAAAGTACCTAGATTCTGAGAATATTTGGGAACTTGCCAACAATTTTATTAGCGCCTAGCGCCTGTTAAAGAATTTTTATTAATAATGACGGGCGCGTCCTAATTAATAATTAATTAGTTAGTAGCCGGGATACTAGGTTAGTTAATTGCGGCCTGTGTTAACGTAGTAGCCGTAACGGCAGCTTTTAATTATTTTTGTTCCCGACGTTTTTATTTTTTTAGCTTATTTAATAATTAAAGTTTATGTTGTATTATAGTAATATTTTTCGAATAAGTTAGCGTTTTTTATTTACGTAAACGAATAAGACGAGAAAAAACTTTATTTAATTTTTTTTGATATTTGCGTTAAGTTTCGAAGTAAAGCCGTTAAAACTTTAGTAATTATTTTTTGGTAAGCGTTTTTTTTACGTTTTAAATGTTGATGTTTATGACGAATATTTTGTAAGGAAAAAATGGGTATATCGGTATTATTATAAAACCGACCTTGATTAATATATTTTTTATATTTTAAAACGTTTTTTATTATTTTATATGTTATGTTTTTCACAAAATAATAAGAATAAAGTATGATTTCGTAACCAAATTTATTAAAGGTTTTTACGAGGTTAATTTAACGAACGGTAGAAAAACGGGGAACATAACGAACTTTGGAAATATGAGACGATATAATTGAAAGTAAAGAAGGGATATTTACTAAACGAAGAAAAAGAAGAAAAGAAATTTTGAGGGCAAGATTTGGGGAGGGGGGAAATCGTGTTACGATCCGATAAGTTCCGGTTTCAAAAAACGGTTAGGCAGGAGCATATGGGCCATTTTCCGGGTTACGTAACGGTGATTATTGTTAAATTAGTGATTATTATTGATTAAAGGTGATCCCAAGTGATTATGATTATTATTAACGGCGTAATTACGAGTAATTAAGTTAAGAAGGACAAAAATATATATGTTTATTAATTCCATAATTTAGATAATTTTAGTTTGTAATAATAATTCGTTACCTAAGGTATTTTTGATATTACGAGACATAATACGTTCCTATATTTATTGCTTACATTCCTACGATATTCCTGTTAATATAAACCCGTACGACTTGGATTTAATAATTGGCTAAACCGCTTAGCCGTCACAAAATTTAATTCGTTAATAATTCCGGCTAGTATATCAAATTTATATTTAATTTCGTCGTAAAATAATTGAGTTAATTTGGTTATGGTTAAAATCTTGATTATAAAAATAAACAGTTTTAACTTCGTAAAATAATCGACGATTACCAGGATTATGTCATACTTTAACCCGTTTAAACCTAGGTATTTAAAAAATCACGTAATAAAATCTAACGAAATCTTTTAAAAGAATTAGTTAAATAATAACCAAAATTATAATTATTTATATGGTTTATAATATAACTTTATTATCCCTTAATAATTTCAATATTATATGATATGTTTTTAAATATTATTCGTTATATCTTCCTAATAAAACCTTATAATTATTAATATTTACGTACGTATATATCCTATATATCTTATTTTTAAATTATTATAATATTAATTTATTAATTAATTTCGTAAAACGCTTTAAAAAAGAATTACGAATTTATCCTCATAATATAAAATTTTATTTAACTTTAAGAAATATCTTTTCTGTATTTTAATTTGGCATATAGCTGTCCATATTAATTCCATAATATTTAAGTTTTTAATTTACAATTTTCGCATCTAATCGTAACACTATCGGGAAACTTTTAATTATAATACCGTTTCGTTTATGGAGAATTCTTTTATTAAGAAACGTAAAACGTATTAATCATAAATAATAATCTTAATACTAATTTTGTTTTCTTTTTAAAAAACCTTCGAAATCCTATCATAATATGGTTATAATTTACGGTTATTATTATTTTACCTTTAATGATATTATTATTACAATTTGTATTTATATTATTATTTACAAATAATAAATTTAATATGTATATAATTCGTTATTTTCCTTTCTTTTCGAAAGTTTTTTATAATCGTATAAGGAAAGCTCTCGGCGTTTTTTACGTGGATAATAATTATTCCAATTTTCACAACCTAAAATCTATTTAGGAATTTTATAACGAACCAATTTTATATTACTTTGATACGGCCTTTTACCCTTTCATAAAGCTTTCAATTACGTTATATATTTACAACCTTTTTTTCTACGTTTTCAGACATATTATTTATAAATCCAAATTTCTTAAATAATATAAGGATTACCTTTTTATATGCAATTTCTTTTAACGTATAATCCTGACGTCTAAATAATTTATCCGCCGGATTAAAAATATCCGGACGATATTAGCTTTTAAAATTAAATTACGTAAAACGATAAACCTGTTAGATAAACCTCTTTTGAAATTTATGCGCTGACGCTTTTATTATATCCTTTAACGCTATATAATCGGTAAATATTACAAAATTCTTTTCGTACCCGTAAAATATTACCGTTAATATTTTACATTTTTTATAATTGCTAATAATTTCTATTTCCTTATACCTTACCGTTTTTCAGTTAAATTTAACTTTCGCAATTAATATATAATTCGGCGTCAAAATTCTGCTTATTTCTATGAAAATATCCTTAATATAACTTGTATTAAAGTATTTATTTTAACTCTAATATTTTTAACATTATCCTAATATTAGAAAATGGTCGCCGATTAAAAGGTATTTTTTAAATTTCGAAACATTGTTTAGTTTTTTCGGGTTACCGGAATTTTATGATTTTACTTTTACCTTACGCCCTTTTTAAAAACGTAATAATTGGTTCGGTAATATATAAATAATAAATAATAAATTTCTAATAAAAATTGGTGAATCTCAAAAATACTTAAATATTATAAATTAACTTTAATTCTAATCATATTTTTAATAATATTAACCCGTCAGCGGTCCATTTCCAAGCCATTAGTATTAATTATAAATCCTAGAAACTTTATTTTTTTTAAAAACAAATTCGTATTTAACTATTTTAATAAATAATTAATATTATAATAATAATTTGTAAATTGATTAAAATATTTCGCATATTTCTTTCGTTGTCTATATAAAAACTTATATTATTTAAATATATTATGTATATATATTTGATTTATTTAATTAATATTTTATGTATATAAATTTGGAACATAATTAATGTGTTAATAAAGTTAAATAATATAATCGTATATTTAAATTTTCCGTACCGTATTCGTAAAATATCTTTTTATTAATTGCCTTTTTTAAATTTAATACGGTTATAAATATCCTTTAAATCAATTTTTGGAAGTACTTTAATTCACTTTAAACGATTTCTTATTTTTATAATTAATGGTAAAAAATATTAGTTTTTTATCTTTATATAATTTAACAACTTATAATTAACGTATAATCGGCAATTATTGTCTTATTTAAATTTAAATAATATTAACACCTTTACGTCCGTTTTCGAATAACATATCCGGTTTACATTTAGGTTTTTTCGAATATATTGTTCGAATATCGTCGGTTAAGTTTTGAAAATAAAATAAATAGAGTCGAATAAAGGCGTTTTCCTCAGGATCAGGTTTATTACATATTTTGCCCTTAATAGTTAAAATATTCTTTTCGTTATTTTTTCGGAATATATTCGCCAGAAATTCTTTAAGCATATAGAAAAATCGATTAACCTTTATTTTTATCATATTCTGAATTCCAGGATATCTATTGTTTCGGCTAAGCTTAGTAAATTCATAATATAAACTTACTTACCGGAAAGCGCTAAATTTATAATTTTTTTATTGATTAATTTGTTATACCAATCCGTATAAGTATTAATATATAATTATATTTAACAAAATTCTGAATGTATTTATTCCGCATTTGAATAGTAAAAATTCAGGCTCTTTTAATTACGGTATATTACAAAATAAATTTATTTAAATCTTCGTTTATTCCGGTCATTATTTATTATATTAAGAAAAATTTCGTAGACCTTATAATATTTAATATATACGCCGTTAACCTTAATAAGGACCGGAATATGTATGGAAATTAATTAAAAATTTAATATTTTTGCCAACTTTTTACTTATAATATTTACTTATATTCCGGTACCTATATTTATTTATATTATTATATCTCCCGTATTTCTTTTAATAAATACCTTTCTTATAAATAACGGCTTTATTTCAACCGTTCTATAATTATTAACAGAAATACATTAAACGTATATGCTTATTCCACCTTTTTTTAGGTTTACGTTTAAAAATTAATGTAGTTTATCATTATATATTATAATATTTTAAAAAGCTTTCTGAAATTAATTTACGTATAGGCGGAAAAATAAAGTTTTTATATTTTTTCTTAATTTATAATTCACGTTTTTAAAACTCAAGATTTTATAATTATAATATTTAAATAAACCCTTATAAAAATTAAAGATATTAAATCGTAAGAATTTTTTTCCGACCGGAATTAAATCGGCGATTATCTATTTTCCCAATCTAAAAACGCCCGTAATCTTTATTATTCTTATATAACGCCTTTAATTTGCTTTAAAGAATTTTTTTCTGAAAATAATCAATTTTCTTTCCCCTTTTTTCAGGCGTCCAAATAACGTTTTACTTTATTTTTTATATCATTAATTCGTTCTAACTTGACTTCTTCCCGTAACAAAATATTTCGTAACCTTAATATTAATTTATAAAAATAATTAACAATTGAACGTTTATTATTCCGATTATTTTCCGCATTAAAAATATTTGCAAGTTTTATTTTATAAATTAGAAATTTTTATTGAACGCGAAAATCCAATAACGATTAATCGAATTATTATCGTAATTCTATAAATTATTTCTTATATTTTTTATCGTAAGAATTAAGATTTACGTAACTTTTCTTAATAAAAATCCCTAAATATTGTATTCTTAATTTTTTTAGCTATTAAAATAATTAAATACAACGTAATGTAATCGCTAAATATTTACAATAAAAACGTTTATATGGCCCATAACTCATTATATATAAATAAAGGCATTTCGCTTTAACTTTTCGGCGTAAATTTCCATAAAAAACTTTATCTAATTTATTTTCTTTTTAATTAATACGTATTAAAAAAGTTTCGAGTAATTATAACAGAATATTCGTTTATCGCTCTTACTTTTTTACGACGATATTATAATTAATTTATAAAATTTTATTTTTTTAACTTATATTATTACCTGTTATTTAGCCAATTATTAAAATAATTCTGAATATTATTTATTTTACTAACGGATAATTTCCAGAATCCGGTTATTATTAAAGGGCTTAACCTTTCCTTATTTTAAATTCCAAAACGTAATCGTTATATTACGTTTATTTTTTAATTATATAATTAACAACTATTTAAATATATTTTCATTATATATATAAGGTAATTCGGGATCTCGAGAACTATAATCCTTTATCCGTTAAAACTCCGTTATGAACTTTTTTATTGTTTCTGTACAGTAATCGATTATTCGTTAGTTAAATCCCGAACGGCAATCTTTTCGATTAATAACTTAAATTTATTTTGCAGTCGGCGAACTTTAATTTTAATAATTATTATATTACCATTTATAATAAATTAAAATATTATAAAATAATAAAGAGCTATAAACTGGGTAAAGTAATCTCCGACTAATCGTAAAGCAAATTCCAAAAAGTAAATATTTTAGGTTATTTCCATCTAATATTTTCTAAAATCTGCCAGATAATAAATTTATATTAGTAAGTGGGTTGGTGGCTAATCGGTAGTTGGTCGGCCACCAGCCTTATCCTCATAAGGGCTGTATTCTCACAATATTATTCATTTACTATAAATAGTACTAATATTATAACCCAACGTTCTTGGCACAGCCGGAAACAGTCAAAGTAAATGGAATACCAGAAAAAGGGTTACGTAACGAAAGTCAACATTATTAAAACCTTGCGATATTTACCAAGGTTAGAATTATTAGAATTTGGCGAAATCATAATAATCCAGCGATAACTGGTAACTACAAATAAGTATAATACGTTTTTTATTTCCATAATTTAAATAATTTTAGTCTATAACATTTATTAATACCAATCGTTTATAACATAAATTTTGCACTTTTGATATTAAGAAATATAATTAAGTTATCTTATTATTACAAAGTCCTACTATGTTTCTGTTAATATAAATCCGTATAACTATGGTTTAAAATTTATTAAACTCTTTAATCGTTGTACGTTATAAGCTTTTGTTTAATAATACCGTTAGACTTCGAGCAATATCGCCGACATTATGTTTACTAGTAAGCAGCCCGAACAGCCCATTTACTAGGTTCCTAAGAACACGAATACTTGAATGGAATCCGAAAAAAAAATAATTTCGCCTTTTTTCGCGTAAGAGATTTGCGACGCCTAAATGTCATTAATAAACGTATTTTTCACTTCGAAAAAAATAATAATAACCTTATTATGTTTTTTTAAGTAACTTATAAAAAATTTAAAAAAAAGAAAGCTCTCGAAACCGGAAAGACCTTTCGGAAGAACTAGTTTATTTAGCTAAATTTTACAAAGAAACCAAAAAAAAGTTTTTAAAGCTTTTAAGCTAGAAGTTTTCGATAAAGTCTCGAATAAATTATAATTATTCGAAATGTAATATTAAATATATTTCGCGTATTTTCCTAATTTAATTAATTATATATATTGTGCGAATGAAATTCGTATATAAACGATTTATCGGAAATGCGGTTTTTTAATTCGAATCCGCTATAAGGAAATACGTTATGTTATTTATCGAAAATCGCAACCCTGAAATAATGTAAATTTATAATAATTATAAATAATTTAAAGAACTATTAACGAAAGTTTTCGTAATTATAAATAAAAATTAAAAGCCAAAATATAAATCCAGTATATACAATAAAAGAAATTAGCATTTATTAACGGTAATATGCTTGTTTAATTAGCATTTAAATTAAAATAAAAATAGAAAGTATTTATAATTAAGTTTTTCGATAACGTAAAAAATATAAAAACATTGTTTAAACTTAATCGGCCTAATTATTTGTCGGATTATATTATAATAATAATTAAGATCGATGATCGATAATATGCCTAGTATATTAAAAGTATTAAAAGGAGAAACGAAAACAAACCCCGATATACGGCTAATATTAAAGTTTTTTAACGTAATAATACTTTATATATCACGCAATTAGAACTTATGGAATTAAAAGCTACTAATAAAAAGGACTAGAACCAAAACAAATACTTGAATTTCAAAAAAATAGGACATAAGGCGGCATAAAATAAGATATCTAAGAAATCCAGTCAAAAAAATTAAAAAACTATGTCCAAAAAATAATTTAAGAAAAATCAGAAAAACAAAGATAAACCTATTAAAATAATTCGGCTTAAGTACGTACCAGGGCCCCTATGGCAAAAAGTCCAATAAGTAATGCGAAAAACCAAAAAGCTAATTTAACAAGCATTATGAACATAACAAGAAATGTTACGAAGATAATTACGCAAATATTAGGATTAGACAGGAAAATTCTGTCCTGGAACTCTGATCGATAGGGCAAAATATATGCCATATATTATCGACGAAAAAAATGTTCCGATTACGAAAAATAAAAACGGTATATTTACGTACCAATTACCCGTATATATTACCAAGAATTCTCTTTTCCGAACCATATCGAAAGTAATAAAAACAATAAATAAGAATATTGATATTACCGATCCATAACCGTAGGAGATATTTAGCCACTGGCCGAAACAAAAAGCTGCCCAGAAAAAAATAATACTTACAAAAAAACCGCTTGGATTATTAATAATAGTATAATTATTAAACGGGAAAAGGGTTACTCCAGAGTATAAAGGAAGAGTATTATGATAAAGCTATTATGAATCATTATTTTCAATTAATATGTATTATAACTCTTTACGAAAAAGTTTATGAAAAACAGGTTAATTTATAAGAAACCTTTAAAATGATAATTAATATGACGTATAATAAAATGTAGTTAAAACTATAAAAAATAATTTATTTAATAACGCAATAAACTACAGCGAAATCTACAATAATTAATATAATTAAAAGGTACAGTACGAGGGCAAAAATAGCAAATATAGCAGCTAAACGCGCTGAATATAAAAATATAAATAGAATTCGACAAATTCGAATAAAAGCTAAAAAGAATTACTTATTATAAAGCCGTAAAATAAGGAAACCCAGAAAAATTAAAGAGAACTCCTAAAAAGGCTTTGAGCGCGACGATAAAAACAATTAATAACCTTATTACTTTGGATATACGAATCGAAATCCATTAATACACCGGAATAGTAAATTGCGGAGCTCTAAACGGAAATTATAAAGCATCAAATATATTTAATAAGCTTAGATTATTATGGAAATATAAATTAAAACCTTATATAATAACGAATTCCGAAAGTTAGGAATTTGCTTACGATAACGGAAAAATTATATGTCAAATTAATTATTTCGAAATTTTTGTTTAAGAAAAATATTAAATAATTAATTTCGATATCGTTTTATTTAAGAATTACGATATATTTTTAGGTTTATTATAAATATGCCAGCACGGCATTTTATTTAATAAAAAATTAGCGAAATAAAATTTATTTTATATTTTATTAACGGGTAAAAAAAGAAAAAATTAAAATCTTAATATTCGATCGAAAATAATAACGAATATAGGCATAAGGCTGCGATAAAAACCTTATTACCTAAAAAAACAAAACATAAAAAAGAAAATAAATATCCAAGAAAAATACGATATATGGTTATTATTATTAAAGCGAAGTTAAAGAAACTAAATAACGATTGAAAAATATTACGTTTAAAAATTAGAAAAACTAATTAATATATTATTATAATACTATAAATATAAAAAGTTTTTTAAAAAAAACTTAATACGAAGTTATCGGAATATAACGAATAAGATTATAAAATAATTTTTAAAAAGGATCTTCGACGAAATTTTACCTTATTTATAACTTTAGCAAAAACGAATTACGTACTTTTAAAAAATACATGGAAAATCTGTTACAAAAAAATACATTTAATTTTCGAAATTACAAACAGGGTACCTTGTATTTTTGGTACTACAAAAAACGGAATATTGCGACTTATAATAAATTTTTAATAATTAAATAAAATTATTATTAAAAATCGTATATTATTAGCCTTAACTATAAATATAAAAACCAACTTTACAGAACTAAATATTTTTACAGTGTGAGACTTTAAAAACGGATATAAATTTATAAAATTAAAAAAAATAAGAATAAAAAATAATCTTTAGTACGAAATATGGATTATTTAAGTATTTGGTTATATTAATAAGACTTACGAACGTAATAATAACTCTTTAATGTATAATTCATAACGTATTACGAAAATATTGAGATATTTGTGTTATTTGCTACTTCGACGATATTCTTATTTTCTTAGAAACGGAAAAAACATATATAAATTACGTTTATAAAGTTTTTAAAGCTTTATAAAATATAAAACTATTTAGTAATGCAAAAAAAGAATTAATATTACGTATAAGAAAAAAAATATCTGGGATATATTATTAGCCCAAGATATACTAGAATGAATTTGAAAAAGATTGTTACAATGATAAAATAACAAACGTCAATTACAGTCAAAAAAAATATAATTATTCCTTGGATTCGGTAATTATTATAGGATATTTATTTAAAACTTTATTAAAATAACTATACTTTTAATAAACCTTACGAAAAAAAAGAATTTAAATAAACGTCCGAAATAAAAAAGGCGTTTTATGATATTAAAAATATAATTATTAAAGAATTAGTATTAATTATTTACGATTTAAACCGCCTTGTTAAATTAAAAATTAATATTTCGGATTACGTATTAAACAGAATAATTGGATAACGAAATAATTAAAGTAAATTGTACTTTATTATATTTTTTTCGTATAAGTTAAAAGGGATCGAATTTAATTACGGTATTCCAAATAAGGAATTTATGGTCATTATTATAATATTTCGAAAGTTTAGGTATTTTTTAAAGGAAAACTTATACCAGGTTAAGGTTTATACGGATTATCAAAGTCTTATCCGATTTATTATAACCAGGGAATTTACAGAACGATAATTTCGTTAGGCGGAAAAATGGGCGAACTGCGACTTCGTTATTATCTATAAGAAAGGCTTAAAAATGGCAAAGTAAACGTTTTAAGCAGGTGATTAGATTTCGAAGAAAAATTGATTAAAATTAGCCTTATAATCTTTGATATTACTATAAAAGGATATTTACGCCCGCGATAGATTGCGATAATTCGGGCAGTACCTTTTGATATGTATCAGAAAATCCAGCAATATAATGGGACGGCTAGGCGGTTTAACCAACGATTAAACCTTAGTCGTACGGGTTTAGGTTGGCAGGAGTATCGTAGGAAACTAAGTAATAAATACAGTAACGTATCATATTGCGTAATATCAAGGGTGCCTGAAGTAACGAATTATTATTATAAGCTAAAGGTATCTAAATTATAGAAATAACAATCGTATATATCTTAATTTTATGATTACTATTTATGTTTACTTATTAGATCTTTATTAAATAATTGCCTAATGCTAATTATTTGTATTTAGCAGATCTTTATTAAACACCCCTTACGTAACCTGGGGGACGGTCCGTATTATTTTTATTAACCGTTTCCTAAGGCCAAAGTTTATAAGGATATAACATAATTTTCCTTTTCCCTAAATGTTACTCTTAAGACTCTATTTTTCTTAATAAGTATGACCTTTTTTTCACGATATCGGGTTATATTATTAAATGTCGTCGTCAGGTTTCCAGCATTATGCGCTGGCAAAACCTACTTTTTATTTTTAAATATTTTAATATTGAAATTATGCCACACTTTTTATGTTTTTTTAAAACTTAAAAATATAAAATAATAAAAAACGTTTTAAAATATAAAGTTTATATTAAACGTATGTATCCTTATAATATAATTAACGTTCCTTTTTCTTCCTTAAAAATATTTGCGCCGAAAGTTAATATTTAAAACGAAAAATAACTTTTATAAAAAAACGTGTTTTAGAATTACAAAAACGTTATTAGCAGGAAAGAAATAAGGTTGCCGTGCGTTTTATCCGTTTTCGGACACAGAAAATGTTTTTTCTCTTTAAGAAAATAAAAATATCATAACAGAAATTATAATTGCTTGAAAGGCTAGAGGGATAAAAACGCCAAGAGCAGGTTATCGCCGAGGCTTCTATGCCCGCATTAATTCCTTCCGCTGGTCCCGTAAACTGGTCTTGTATCGGTAATACCGATTAATCCGTTAAAAATACCGATAAGGATGTAATTGTTTCTGGTAGTTCCGCCGTCGCTGGTAAAAATTATTTAATAGGTATTAGGCGCCAACAGAATTCTTGGCGGGTTTCTAAGTATTTTCGGAATCCGGATACTTTTTTTTACTTTATTACATATTAGATAAACTCGTTTTATTTCCGTATATAGAAAGTATTTTCCATTTTATATACTTATTTATATTTTATTTTTACATCGTTTTATAGCCTATAAACTTTAATTGTATCAGTTATTAATTCGAATAAAAAAACGTATAAAATTAAATAAAATATAACATGTGGTAAATATTTTTATAAGTAATTATTTTCTGAGATTTTTTTAACGAATTTATAAAAATTAACAAACTTAAAATCAAATTGTTTATTAAATTATTTAATATAAATATTTTTAGTTATGCAAAAAACTATTTCCTTTTTTTTAAAAAGTAATTCTTTTAACTTTTTTTAATTAAAATACTTATTTATCTAGTTACGTACAAATTTAAACTTTATTTTTATATTTTAATATATTTATAGCAATTATTTTAACGGGAAACTTATTTTAAAATAAAACAGAAATTTACGGCTACAAATATTATCTTAATATTTTCGCAAAAATTAATGGTATAAAGTAATTATATCATTAATAATTTTTCAATCTAATTATTTCATTTATAATTATTATAATACTGTAAATAATGTTTGAAAGTTTAATTCGTTCGTTTTATTTACTTATTTATCTAAGATTAAATACACTACATAATTTATGATTTAAGTTAATTTATATGTTTAAGTTTTACCAAAATTTAAATACAAATATCGATTTTTTTAACATAATTCCCATTCATAATCCGTATATATTAAAAACATATTCAAAGAAAATATATGTTATTTATTCGACGTCCGTATTTTCATAATATAATAAGAAATAAGAAGATTTTGTAAATGGATCGACGATTACGAAAGTATTATCGTAATGTATTTCTGTAATTAATTTCATTATTATAGGAAATTGAATAATAAAGTCGAATACAACTAAATATTATGATTATTTTGTAATTAATAACGGCTATAACCTTTCGTGTAGCTTATATTATCTGACCTTTATTTTGGCGTAAATATAGTATTACTACATAATTTTCTATAACGTATATTTTATTTTAAAAAAGAAATATAAACCTTGAAGACGTTTTAAAGTTTTATATATCCCGTAATATCCTTACAACTGACATTCGTATATATTTCGTACTAGAACTTTTTGGTATTTTTCAAGAATTTGTATTTTATCCATTTTTTATTCTTTTAAGAAACCGTCGTTGAATTATTAAAACTTTTAGTATATATCGAAAGGTATTACCCGAATTATCGCAATTTGTTACGGACGTATATATCCGTTCATCGTAATATCGAAAATTATATAGCTAATTTTAACGAAGTTTTTTTCGAAATCCAGTCGTTTATTTAAGGTATTTGCTTTGTTATTCTTTAAACCTTTTTCATAAATAATAATAAAATCGAAATTTATGAATTTTTTTCGCATAACAAAATTATCGTTCGGTAAATTTCTTAATCGTAATAAATCCGGTAAAGTTTTAATAATCTATATAAACCTTAACTTAATACAAATATCCTTTTAAGAAATATCTAAATTCTCCAAATGCTGCAATAATGGCCATAAATGCTTTATTTAAAATATTATAACGAAATCCGGCTTTCTTTAATTTATATAAAAAAAATAATACAGCACAATTTGCTCTAATTATTTCGTTATCCGATTATTACATTTAATGCGAAATCCAAAATATCGGTTTTTAATTTAATATGGTACTTTAAATCGAATATAATTAATATTAATTCGTTAATAATCATATTCTCAATATTTTAAAATTCTTTTTTCATATCCGGCGTCCGTTTGAACCTTTTCTTTTTTTTCGTAAAATTTATTAAAAATATCATTATTCTGCTAATGTTTCGAATAAACTTTCAATAATAAGTAATAACTCCAAAAATTACTTTTACCTTCTTAACGATATTACAGTTTGTTATTTTATAATTATAATAAGTTTCTTAATGTTTATCCTAATATATCCTAAGGTAATAATATGTTTCAAATGTTTTATTTCCTATAGGTAAAATTAATTCTTTTTTACGTTACAAATAGTTTTACGTCCTATACAATTTACAAAGCCTTATAAACATATTTTACATATTGATTTTCCGTTTTTTTAAAAACAACTATCGTCGCAATATCAATCGACAAATATATTGAAGTATTTTGCGTTATATATAATTAACTAACTATTGGAAAACTGTTAATATATTTATAAATTCTATTAAGGTCACCAAATATTTAAATAATCTGTATTTCGTTTTAAAAGTTACTTTTTATTTGCATCTTTTCTTCATCCTAATAAGGCTATATTTATTTTTAGAATTAGATATTATAAATTATTAATCTTCATAAAATTGGTTTTTTATTCCCTTAAAGAAAAATCATAATATTTAATCTTTAAGCTTAATATCCTTTACTTATCGATTATTCACCATAAATCGAAATATTTCATTTTTCTTAAATACGAAAAATATTAGACAACCTCCTAGTAAATTCGAAAATCGAATCCATTTTTATAAGCATTTTTCCAGGTATTTTTTTGAAAATACCTAATTCGTTTCCGCTAAGATTTTAATAAAAGACACTTCGTTGAAAATCTTTCTTTAAAAATTATCTTATAATTTTACTCGCTATATTTTAATAATTTCGTGTGAAACTCCTGTTTAAAAAATTATTCCTGTTTATAATATTATAATAATATATTATTCAAATTTTTTAATTTTTGGAATTATCATTTTAAATTATGATATAATTACTTTGATTTCACTTTAATAATAACAATAATATATCATATTTTTTCAATACCTATTTCTTTATATTTTATCCGTTAAATTAATAGGGTTTCGTCATATTCTTATGTTTATATTTGTTGCTATTATCGATCGAATATTAAAATCTTAATTTTTCTTTCTCATCTGCTGATAACATATAAGGCAAACCTTATTTAGCTAATATCTCTATGAATTAAAATTTCGTATTGGCGTATCCATAATAATTTTAAGATCATATCGTAATTCCCACATAAAACGATAGCGAAACTAACTATTTAATGTTGTTTTTAAATAAAAATTTTGAAATAATTAATTTTGCGCCTAATTTTCCCGTTATTGTAAACGAATTCCTAACTTTCGGTATTTATCGCTATATAAGGTATTAACTTATATCTCTAAAAGAGTTTAAGTTTATTAACTATATTTGGTGTAATATAATTCCCGCCCAGGGCTCCGCAATTCACCATTGGGGTATACCAGTACGTTCTAATTTATATATTCAAAATAATAAAGTGATTAACGGCTTTTATCGTTATATTTAAAACCTTTTTTAAAACTTCCCTTTAATTTCTCTAGGTTTCGTTATTTTATTACTTTTTTATAAATAACCCTTTTCTTTTTATACCTTTTCGAATTTGACAAATTTTATTTATATTTTTATATTTAGCATATTAAGTTACTATATATATTATTACTCTCGGCGTACTATTCCTTTAAGCTATATTAATTAGTTTTAGGTCTGTTAGAATCTTTTTTTATTAGGTAAATTATTTTCTTATATTTTTAACTATATCGGATTATACGTTTTGTGAATTATCGTTTTAAAACTGTTTTATGAATTACCATATTTTTCTTTAATAACATTTTTTCGTAAAGTTTTATATTAAATCCTAAATAAAAATAAACATCTATAATAATCTTCTGGGAAAACCTTTTTATTATATGCTAAATTAACTCCTTTTCCGTTTGGTAATTATGTTATTAATAGTAACAAAAAGGGCTTTCTTGCGGATATTACTTGTTTTGGATTAGCCTTTTGCTTCGGCTAATTATTAAATATTTCTTAGGGTTATGAATCCAAAATATCGATATTATTATTGTGACGGCTAGGCGGTTTAACCAACTACTAAACCTTGGTCGTATGGGTTTATGTTGGTAGAAGTACCGTAGAAATGTAAATAATGGATACAGTAATATATTACGTCTCGTAATACCAAAGACACCTTAAACAGCGAAATATTACTGTCAACTGAAGCTATCTAAATTATAAAAATAATAAACGTATATATTCTTATTCTGGCTCAAAGTGCTTAAACGGCTTAAACCCTTAAGCCTATTAAGCTTCTTAAGCTGCTTTGCCGGCTTAAAGAGCTTAAGGTACTTAATACCTTAAAACCTTTAAGTTAATTACGTAACATTTTGGCGATAATCAGTATTGACTTTTTTCGTAAGCACAATCGTCCTTAAGCAAACTAAAACTAATTGTAATATAACCTTTTTCCTTTTAAGATCATTATCTTTAAAAATTATTCCGTTTATTTATTAATATTTGGTAGTAATTTTTTTAATATTCAACATATCGGGATATACTAGAGAATCTTGTTCCCGTAAACGTATTAACGTTTTTATTTTTTTAAAATATATTTAACGTTTTAGTTTTAAGATATTTTCCTATTTTCGTTATAAAATATAAAATATAAAATATAACGTTATTCGGTGTTTTTTAAAATATGCACATTATATTTATTACGATAATTCTTATAATATTATTGGCCCTTTAAAAATGAAATATTAAAAGCTTTTAAATACAAAAGTCTTTTGGAATATAAAAAGAAATAATTTGGCAAAACATTACGAACGATTATTAATAAGTTGGACCGTTTGCAAAAATAAAGACGCCTGTTCCGTTATCGTAATATTAAGATATTTCGTCGAAATATCAAAAATATAAAGGCTATAAAGGAATTTAAACATTTAAAAAATGAATAATAGCAATTAAAAATTGCCGTTATTACTATTATGTTAACGTAGTCCGCGGACAATTAACCTAATATCCCGGTTATTAATTGGTCGGTTACGAACTGGAATACGTCTATCGTTACTAATAAAAAATTTTAATAAGTACTAAACATGAATAACGTTTTTAACGTATTCTCAGGTATTTTCGAAATCCGGGTATTTTTTTTATTTAATCAGGTACTAGATAAATCCGTTTTATTTCCGTATATTAAAACTTTTTTTATTTCGTATATTTATTTGATTTTTATTTCCATATCGGTTTAAACCGTATATACCTTTATTATATCTATTATTAATTCAAATAAAGAAATCGAAGAAATTAAGTAAAATTCGATTTTTGTAAAGGTTTTAATTACAAATTATTTTCTAAAATTATCTTAATATTTTTATATGGACAAATGTATTTGAAATCGAATGGTTTACGTCGTTTTATTTAAATATTTTTAAGAAGGAAAAAAACCACTTCCTCTTTTTCGAAAATTAATCCTTTTAACTTTTTTTAATTATAATATTCAATTATTTGATTTCGTGCGAATTCCAATTTCATTTTTATTGCTTAATATAATTATCGCAAGAATTTTAACATAAAAAGTATTTTAATATTTATTAATCTATTGTTATCCATTGCCTTATATATTTTAAAACAAAATCAAAAATTATCTTGGCTAATATTATTTTGATATTTTTATAATAATTAATATTATAAGTTAATTATACAATTAATAATCTTTTCATCAAATTATTTTTTCCGTAATTAATATAATATTGTCAATAAATTTCCAAAACGTAATATATTTATTTAGTTTATTTATTTGTTTAAGGTTTAAATACGCTAAATAATTTGTAATTTAAGTCGATTTATGCCATAAGGTTTTGTTAAAAATTAGAAACGTATATCCATCTTTAATTTCAAATAATTTCCATTATATTCCTTATATATTAAAAATATTTCTAAAGAAAATATATGGCCTTTATTTAGCGTTTATATTTTTATAATAAAATTAAGAATAAGAACATTTCGGAAATGAATTAATAATTACGAAAATCCTATCGTAATATATTCCTATAATTAAAGTTTTTCATATAAAAAGTGTCATAATAAAATCGAATGTAATTAAATATTATAATTATTTTACGATTAATCATGATTTTAATTTTCCGTATAATTTATATTGTCGAATCTTTATTCTTGCAAAAATAACGAATTGCCATGTAACTTTTTATACAGTTAGTTTTATTTTAAGTAAAGAATATATACGTTAAAATCTTTTTAAGATTTTGTAAATCCATGAATATCCGTATAATTAATATTCGTATATTTTTTGAATTAAATGTTACCGGTATTTCTTTGGAATTTATATCCTGTTTATTTTTTGGTTTTTTAACAAATCGTTATTTGATTACTGCATTATTTTATATATATTAAAAAGTATTTCCCGAGTTATTGTAATGTGTTGTAAACATAAATATCCTTGTATAATAATATCGAAAATTATATAACAAATTTTAACTAATTCTTTTAAGGTTTAATCGTTTGCTTAAAGTATTTATTTTGCTATGTTTTAAACCTTTTTTGTAGATAATAACCAAATCGAAATTTGCTATTTCTTCTAAATATTTTAATTATCGTCTTGTATGTTTTTTAATCTCAATACAACGGGTAAGATTTTGATATTTCGTATAAACCTTAATTTAGTACAAATTTCCTTTTAGGAAATACCTAAATTTTCGCAATACCATAATAATAGCTGTAAATTGCTTATTTAAAATGCCGTAATTAAATTCGGCTGTTGTTAATTTATATAAAAAAAATCGATGAAATATAATTTGGATTAATTCTTTCGTTATCCGATTATTACGTTTAATATAAAATCCGAAATATCGATTTTTAATTTAACGGGACGGTTTAAATTATATATAATTAGAATTAATTGGCTAATAATCGCATCATTAATAATTTAAAACTTTTTTTCGTATCCGGCGTTTATTTAAATTTTGTCTTTTGTTTTTATAAAATTCGTTAAAAATATAGCTATTTTGTGTGACGAGCCATGAGGTTTAACCAACTATTAAACCTGAAGTCGACGGGTTTATGTTGGCAGGAGTATCGTGGGAATCTGAGCAATAGATACAGTAACGTGTCACGTCTCGTGATACCAGGGGTGCCTTGGGTAACGATGTTATATTGCAACCGATTGGTATTGGTGAGTGTTGCAAGCTGGTGTTATGTAGACTCTGGAAATAATGAGCGTATATATCTTTCTCCTTTTTGGCTTGATCACTCGTGATTACGCCGTTGGTAGTGATCACGATCACTTGGGATCACCTTTGATCATTAATGATCACTGGCTTGGCAGTGATCACCGTCACGTGACCCGGGAGGTGGCCCGTGT